>CAHIKZ030004437.1:2435000-2572500 GCA_903632075.3 Acanthosepion pharaonis | reverse complement strand
TTCATTAGATCTCCTAGGTATGATGATAAACTATATCCGGCTGCAAGGTCTCTGATTGGAAGATTTGAGAAATGTGAAAATATTTCTTAATTGTTGTCTCTCAGTCGTAGCATACTTTTGGGTCCGAGGTATGGTAATTAAGAAATCCACAAACAAACGAAAAAAGACTATGAAAGTATAAAAAAAATTCTTACGGTAAAAATACCAGTAATACATTTTATATAATAATTAAAATACGAACATAATAATTAATTGTAGCGACTACATTCAAACCCGTAAGAAATAATACCAAGAACTAACATGAAAGAACTCTTTCATGAAATTAATTCATATAATATCCTACAATTTCTTAAAGAACTCCATCTGTATTCCAAAATATAACTTCAAGAAAACTACAACATAAAACATAAAAATTTTTAAGTCCATAAAAACATGGATATGCACCAAAGCTGAGTATCAATGCTATGTGTTCAATTGTGAAAGCAAAATAACAAATATTTTTATTAGTTCCGTTCTATCAAGTAAAATTTCAGGGTTAAAATGACCCATAAGGTGTTCATTCGTCGTTAAACAAGCAAATCACTCTTTTTATTAGACCTGATTTATTTAAGTCAGCATCATGGCTGTTCTTATTACTCTGAACAACTTATGAAATGATCGTATCACTTCGTTTCACTTATATATATATATATATATATATATATATATATATATATATATATATATATATATATATATATATATTATACAATTCCATCACTACAAAATATTAAGGTCTGAAAAAGCTCTTTAGAAACCGACATGCGTAAATATAGGATTTTCCCTGGTTGCCATTCGATCTTAACCCTTAATCTGATATATAAAATGTTTATATCATTTTCAAGTCTAGACACTGATCCATGAATACATTTGAAAAAAAATAATCTACAATTTGTAATATTCTGTATGATTTAAGTCTTCAATAACTTAGTCCATACATAGGTACCAAGGATGCACCGTTGTATAACGGACATGTGCGCAGAAATTGTACCATCGATCCAATTTTAAATTCCATACTTGTCTCTTGCACTCACCTTCACATAAATTGGGAAAGGCATAAATATAAATCTTTCCCAACTTCAGGTGAAATATCAGTGTAGACGGAATCGTCTAGTACTTGCAACCGGTCAATGATAGGGAGAACCATAGAGAGGGCTAAGGTATAGCATTCCACCGTCTTTCCAAACAATGCATCAAGAAATGATATAATAATGATCAATGTGTAATTATTTCTATGTTTCCAGTCCCATCTATAGTGGTAATACAAGTAAATAAACTTAAGTTAGTAAATATGAGTGATTACTTCCATTAGTCGTTTTAATAATCTTTGCAAATAAAATATTTATTTTTATCAGTTTCTTTACTCCGACGTTTCTTAGATTTCAGTCTTATTTGTTGAAGCCATTCATTTGAAGCACTCAGATAATTTTGTGTCGTAAGTAATTGTCTTGTTTATACTTGGTCTTGAAATAGGCTTTGTCGTCGCCGAGTTTAGCGTTCTGTTGTTAATATTTTTTCCAGATTTTTCATTTCACTTTTATATTAATCGCAAAATTTGTAACCTGAAAGTATATTGAATGAAAATGTCGTTTATAAGTAGATATGATGCTGACCATTTATAAACAATGACAATACTACATTTTTTATCCTAAGAATCTTTCCTAAGTATCTTTCCTCCACAAAACATTGCAAATGCATATTTTATTCACAAGATCATGATACTATTCTATATGTTGTGACTCTTCAGGATCTATGCGAATACGACTCTCTATAAATTCCTTTCCTTTGAAGCTCTTAGAAAATTTATATTTTCGCTATCTCCCTAAACCCTTTTTGGCCGACCATTTACACAAACTCGTTCGGAAGGTTATGTGATATTTTCTGTGTCTTTTTTGCAATCAATGTTCAGTGAATTAGAATTTCCACTCTCTCTTTCCTTATATGCCCTGTTTCCTTTTTTGTTACATCAAGTCTCTTCATCAATAAAGTGATTGTCCTGCATTCACTGTCAAAAAAGAAGACCAATAATGCATAAAAGGTTATTACATTTTTCTTTGTTTTTAATGAGATTTGCATCTTTACTCGGCTTCTGGAAGGTATCGTTTGCTATTCCAATGCGTCTTCCATTTCCAGTGTCACAATTCCCATACTCTGTTGGAACACGTTAGTCCCTCAGAGTCTGTCTATATTTCTGAGATGAGGTATTATGTACAGTATTTACATTATTCGGACGATGATAACAGCAAAATTGCAATATGAGCACTGGTAAAAATGGTTGCTGAAAACATTAGGTTTATAATACCCAGAAATTCATACCCAGATGTCCTCAAGGACGTTGGTTAGATCCAGTGACAGACCCAAAGAGTGTGAGTTCAATACCCGGTTAAGGCAGTGGAGAACTTTCAGAGGGAAAATTAGCAGGAGATAACTGATAACTGACATCCATCAAACGTGGCACGTGGAACTAGAACAGCCTACCCCAGTGAGTTTGAAATTCCAACCACCTGAAGAAGGCCGGAGCGTACAACGGCCGAAACGTTGTGATAAATATGGCGACAAAGATGAGGACCATAGTCCGAATAATGTAAATACTGTACATAATACCTCATCTCAGAAATATAGACAGATTATGAAGGATCGGTACGGACCCGATATACCAAAAATATGGAGACAAATTGAGAAATCCTACCAGAAACTGGCACGAATATCGAATCATCTGACATTCCTACACCGATGCAGAGACCTTGGCACCAAGACTTCCCATCAATTCAAGGAGAGCTCGTCGAGATTGAAAGATCAGAAGTTGACGCACAAGGTCCATCACCCACCAGTGAAAACAGTAGTCAACATAAGCCAATATCAGCTGAGTGACTCTGAGGAGTCAGTATTGAATAAGGGTCTCAACTTCGCCACAACAATCAGGCGGGTGCCATACTTGGACATCATTGCCAGAGTCGAGGAGGTGGCCTTGAACTTCCCGCAGGCGGATGAACTGAGATGGAACGTAAGACAAGCCTTGGAGAGAGCCAAGCTGCCCAGGTCTAACATAACAAAACTGGAGAGGAACGAAAACATCATCATACTACCGGCTGACAAAGTGATGGACAAATCAGAGTATACAAGAAAACTGGAAGACCTCATTAGCAATGGTATCTACATCAAAGTGAAAAAGGATCCTACAATGAAAACGGAACGCAAACTGTCACAGATCCTAATCAAGTATAAGGATCACAAGACGTATAGGCAGTTATCGCAGCGTTACACCAAGTTATCTCACATATACGGTCTCCTTAAGATTCACAAATACGGTATTCCACTCAGGCCGATTGTTAGTTGCCAAGGCTCTGTGTGCCACCCTCTGAGTCGCTTCCTTGTAGATATAATTGACCCATTGATCGGAAAGTCTCCTTCATATGTCCGAAACTCCGCCCAATTCGTGGAAATAATCAAAGATGCTCCCATCCTATCCAACCAGATGGTGAGCCTGGACGTGGTGAGTTTGTTCACCAAGGTACCCACGGAGGAGGCACTCTCAGCAGTCAGAGACAAATTGACCTCTGACTCTTCCCTAGAAGAGCGGACCAGTATTCCAATAGATAATCTGATGGAGATGTTGACTTTCTGTACACAAACAACACACTTCGGAATGGGATCACACATATATCGACAGGAAGAGGGCTTAGAAATGGGCTCGCCATTATCACCAGCAATGGCGAATATATACATGGAATACTTTGAAGAAATGGCATTAGAATCTATATCTCTAAAGCCAACTATATGGTTAAGGTACGTAGATGACACCTTCATACTCTGGCCACACCAGGAAGATGTCCAGGTTCGACTGGACCATGTGAACTCAATAAGACCTTCGATACAGTTCACAATGGAGAAAGAGATTAACAACACACTCCTGTTCTTGGATGTACTAATATCTCGAACAGAGCATGAGTTCAAGACATCCGTATACCGTAAACCAACATTCACCGGATAGTACCTCAATTTCAACTCCCACCATCCATACAGCGTAAAGAAAGGGATCGTCCCTTGCTTACAACACCGAGCAAAAGTAAGAAGTGGCGACCCAGAGACGCTAGATAAAGAATTGGTCAGTATAAGTAGTACCCTACAACGTAACAACTACCCTGGGTACATGGCAGCAGCACCAAAAAACTGGGATAGCCGGGTACAAGAGGAGGAGGAGGAGGACAACAACATTCAGAAAACAGTCTGCCTTATGTGAAGGGGTTATCAGAGAAAATACAAAGGATCTGCGGTCCATATAACATCAGGACAACCTTCAAAAGCGTGACAACACTTCGCAGATATCTCTCACGAGTGAGACCCCCCACAGAGGAGAACATGACTAAAGACTGTGTGTACGCTATCCCGTGCAGCTGCAGAAAGGAATATAAAGGAGAGACAGGCCGCCCCCTCAAGGTAAGGCTTCAAGAACACCAGAAAGCTGTAACACGAGGGGAAGTAGAAAAATCAGGCGTGGCTGACCACATATGGAGAGAGAAGGGAGATCATCGTCCTCTGTGGGATCATGTTGAGATCATAGACAGGAAACACCACTGGAAAATTCTTAAACTTAAGGAATCATGCACATATGCTAGGCCACAAAAATCTCCTGAGCGGACCAAGCATAGAAATAAATACAATATGGGAACCAGTAATAAGGAGTGCCAGAAAAGCAATAATAACAAAGTTTCAATATGATCTCTGGTAAAAACATGCAATGATAACAGCAAAATTGCAATATGAGCACTGGTAAAAATGGTTGCTGAAAACATTAGGTTTATAATACCCAGAAATTCATACCCAGATGTCCTCAAGGACACATGGCACAGTGGATAAAGCGTTGGTTAGATCCAGTGACAGGCCAAAAGAGTGTGAGTTCAATACCCGGTTAAGGCAGTGGAGAACTTTCAGAGGGAAAATTAGCAGGAGATAACTGACATCCATCAAACATGTCTACCCCAGTGATTTAAATAAAGGGTTCAGTTCGAAATTCCCACCACCTGAAGAAGGCCGGAGCGTACAACGGCCGAAACGTTGTGTTAAATATATAAAGATGAGGACCATAGTTCGAATAATGTAAATACTGTACGTTAATCACTTATTTAGATGTTTGTACTTCTTTTGATTTTGATATCTCCAATTTGTAATTCGCATTTTGTGCTGTTTCTTTTGCATAACTCGGCTCAAATATTCAATATCAGAAACAACGACAGCGACATATATACCACCTCAATGCACATAGATAACCGTGCAAAAATATTGCTTCCATTAAAACTATTGTTTGTCCATCATTTGTGAATGTGTCCATGTTTGCAATGATTATATGGCTCGTCTCTGTCTGATGTAATTTCCGTATTATTTACTGAATGATAAAGACGTGAGCAAAGAAAAAGGAGACAGCTTGAGAAACAGACTGACATCAGACGTAAGATTTCTTATCTAAACGTCATAAGTAGTTTTCGCTAATATCATTATCTTACAAACAAACCAAAAATCAAAGTTTTCCAGTAGTTATTTACATGAAGGCTTCCGTAATAATAAACATATTTGATATATTTGCGAGATTTGTACGCCATTGTTTTTATTTTGTTTCGCTGAATATATATATATATATTTTTATTTTTTATTTGTATTTTAATACTAAACCTATCTTTGCAAAGGTTCGAGAAACAAGATAAATGCAATTTGCTCAAGATAGAAATCAGAAGGTGGCATCTCAACACAACATTAAATGTTGCGATTGGGACTCAATGAACGCTTTCAAAATAAGCAAACAAATACGTGTACTGGATTCCTACCAGCCGTACAAAAGGGAATTGCAAAAGAAATTCACGCAGTTTGAGTTTTTCTTATATGATGTGTAGATTCGTCTCCATGCGAAGGGTACAATACCATTTTTTCATAGCACTTTATCTGCTTTTAACACTCTGATTAAAAGTTGGCGGTAACCCGTACTAAACACGGTAAAGCATTATAATGGTAATAATAAAAAGTACAAAGATAGAATGGTTGTCATATTATGGAAAGGGGAATGTATGATGAGAAAACCGATGCATGGAAGGAAAAGTACTCGTACGATGAATATGCATAAGAAATACAAGAGGTGGCAGTCTAGTTTCATGGAGATGTGTTAAAATAGGTTCTTGAAGAAATGAAGCAAAGGTATTTTCTGTGCAACACACGAGCAGGCGCTAAGATCAATTTTCATCAAGTCTTTTGTTGATATAACAGATGATTACAAATTGTATTGGAAAGATACTGAAAGTTTACAACACATTTACAGTGGCTGCTCTCAGTGAATACAAAAACATATATATTCACAATGACAAACTACCCTGCACAATACATTGAGAATTATTGAAGCAAAATCTGCGCCTTCCGACAGGATTTCAACGTGCGTCACCATTTATGCCCAAATACTTTTCACATTCTCGAAAATTCATAACTGCTCATTTCCGTATCCAAACGTAAGAAAAGTAATTTCTAAAGAAGTTGTGAATTTTTCTTACGTTATATTTTTTTAGTAGATACCAGAGTTTGTTTAATAAGATTTCTCGAATATTCAGGTCGGTAGACGGAAATAAATATACTTTTTAAAGCAATAAACAGAGTGTCTACACAAATATGGCAGAGAAATAGAACATACATTGTCCATCGACAGTAGTCATGAATGTGTATGCGAGATACGACCACTTTGAATGCTACGCTCTTCAAGATCAGTCGCTCTGATATCGCATTTGTGCAAAAAAGAACCCATGAAGTGATCATCATAGACGTTGCGGTACCTTTCAAGGCGGATCAGGCGAAATCACAGCGGTACAAAGACCGGACAGGAGAAATAATTTTTCCCTTATGTTATTGGAACACTCGGAATTATTTTCGAACAATCTTTTTTCTATGAAAGATGCCTTGAGCATACCCGAAATGATTGTAACTGCGCAAGTTACAGGATTGAAATAGCTAATAAACCTACGAAATTGTTGCGTATAGGACCTCATCAGCCATTTGTAACATCTAAGTGTCGGAGAGGGTATTAAGTACTACTACTAAAATATTTACCGAAGGCAAAAGAGAGGGAGAGTTTTGATAGGGTGTAAAGACTCTATTAGGAGTGAAGAGCACAGAGACAAATGGTATTTGAGAATTAGTCATTACCCCTTCTCCGTTAATATGAACGTAGCAGTCAAAATAAAAAAAACAGAGGATTGTATCAAGCAAAGATCTAGAGAAGAAAAATTGAGAAAGCAAAATAGGAGCTTACAAGGGGAAATGAATGTATGGCAATTTCTCAGTAATATGAATTTTGAAAATTTATTAAAATGGTAACATGGATCTTGAGGATAGGCTGTTTAAATGAAAAGACATATTGTTCTGATAGATGTTTCAAACCCAGCCATCAATTAAACCGAGCAAATATAGTTACTACACGATTGTCAGCAATAGAATATAGTTTCTCTATACATCTATGTTAAGTGTTATTATTGGGAATCGAGGAATGATATCAGAAGCGTCAAGCAAATATTGTGGATCAAAATCATCTCAAAAACAATAAAAATATAAAAATATGTAAATTAAAAAAACAAAACAAACAAAACATATCTATGTATTTATCAATTCTTGCGTAGAATTCCCTGTATGCAATGACCATGGTGAAATTTTATATTTTCTGATTGCATGTCCCTTCAACTATTTGCACCATCTGTTGGAAAAGGGTGTCTCGTGAAGTCTCCGAGGCTATCTATCCCTGTGATAATTACCAGATATTTAGATGATATCTCGGAAGACCCTGTAATAAATCAGTAAATAATTCATAAAAGTTACTGATACACAGAAAATGTATCAAAAACCAATTCTGCTATAATATGTCGAAAATTTCACTAATTTTCGACGGAGGCTGGTTCAGCTCTACCTTTAAAAAATAGAAATATCGCATTGAATGCCCAGGTAACAACTGGTAGATTTGCTAAAAAGGTGCAATGCACAACAAAGCATAACAGATGAGTAGTTAACAATAGTAGCTGCTTCGTCTTTTAACATGGTACCTTTTAAGACAAAGCTCAATCACATTTTAACCAGGTGAGAGAAAGCAACATTCAGTAAACATTCGCGAGCAACCAACAGCAGTGCTTCCGGCCCTATGGCGAGAGTTTATCGATAGCCAATTTAATTTTGCACAATTAACTTGTTTACTATTAAATGATTTCAAGTTAAACAAATATTTTTGGTGTAAAGATACAAGTAAAATAATGGTAATATAAAGAACGATTGAATATTATTAGGAAGTTTAATATCGGAGGAGGGAGAGAACAAATTGGAATGGACGAATGTCCATAAAGTCGTACTCCACTTTAAATGAAAGATGGTTGTACTTCTTCTGGCTTTGAGAGAAGTATATTTTCGATTAGTTGAACAATTATGTTTGTAAACTAATAGCAATAAAGCCAATCATTATAATGAAATATATACAATGCCATTACGGTCAATGGATAAGAAGAAGACAGTCTGAATACATAATTTTGTATACACATTATCCTCTGGTAGCAGTTAACGGCATCTTTCGGAAGTATATACAAAGACAAGCACTGAGTGAGTCACCAGAAAGATTCAGCCACCATATACAGATAAGAATTAAAATTGTTCGCAAGAAATTGGTTTGGGACTTGGTGCAAACTGTATATTCAACCGGGGAACGACGTTCTAATCGAGATAACTGCTAAGTTATTGATGCACAAGGGAGCATCACAAGCGACAGAATGTATTTCGGTAATCGAGACATAAATATTGTGGCATTGAAGGGAAAAGAAAAGTGTAATTAATACAGTTTATAAATGTAATTTATAAAAAGAATACATAAGAAGAAAACCAACGATTTTGAAACAAATTACCACATCAAAAAATTACCTAATGTTTAAATGCATGTTTATTTTCCATGCTAAATATTTCCATATTGTAAAAATATTGTCGTATCTAATGGTGTATTACATGAACGGTAGACTACGTACAACACATCTGCATATTTATACACTTTCTGATTTTTCAAAATTGTTACTGAATTTGGAGAGGTCGGTTATAAATGAGAAAATTCCAGTGACTATAGAAACGATTTAAGCGTTTTCCTCTAATATTTTTTAATCATTTCACTCAAAGCAAGCCAATAAATCCGCTAAGAATCAAGGAGTTACTAAATATGAACATCAGAAAAAGAAACACCTTAGAGAGTTAAGAACGAAAAAACAGGAATTATGATATAATATAACGATTGATATTGCATTTGAATTTTTAAAGATCATAGTTCAAAGCCAGAAACCGGAAGAGAATTCCACAGGCGAAAAGTGCAAACGAAGAAACTGTTACATCTAGTAATTCAAAATGTAAAATGATGAGTCCTAGATGCCAATCTAGTAGCAAAGATTATATCTCATCGTTTAGACGGTGCAACAAGCAGCTGATGAATATCGGATAACACAATGACCAAAACGTCATAAGATTAGGTCTACGTATAAATAATGTACATATTGTTTGGCGTAGATGATACTTGTTAAGCGCACCAAAGATATCCCATTCATTTAGAAATACAAACGTTATGTGTATTGAATTAAGGTCTTTATGTATTTCAATGAGACTTGATAATTCGCATATTTATGTGTATGCGCTTGTGCACATATAGCGTGAACGCCATTGCAAAGCTAATCAGAATAATTACCATGAAAATATTTATCGAAAAACGTAGAGGAAAGCTATATTACGGCGGTGCGATAATGACCAGATGACAGATTAGGACTGATAACATTGCGGATTCTTCTTGTGATTTCATCAAGAATCTTTAAAAACAGAACAAAAGCGCCAGACCAGATGTAAAAGCAATATTGAATGCATGGATTATAACTATTTCTGAAATAATTTTAAAACTGGACAGATTCCTTTTTAAAGAATGCGTCTCTTTCGACCCAGGCATGGATCGATTTGTGATGACATTTTTTTAAAAGTTTCAATGAGTTTTATTCTTACTACCATTTAATACGATCTTTTACAAGAACTTTTATCTTAGACTAGAGTTAAATGTATCATTTTCTTTGAATGTTAACAATATTACATAGAGATTCTTTCTGTGCATTTAAAAAGAAGATTTCATTTATCAGCCCCGCACAGGGGCTGATAAATGAAATCTTTTTTTTTAATCTTAGATAATGATGGAATCCCGAATATTAACATTATTATTATTATTTAGATGTTAACTAGCACCCCGAAAAAGTGACACTGCGGTAGAAATATACATATTGCAGTCAGATATTAGTATGACAGACCAAATTGCGTCACATGCTTTATTTAAAACAGTGCATACCTAAGCCCAGTTATAAATGCCTTCGGGCCGGGTAAGATTTCGTTTAGATGGTCTCTAATTGGGATTTTTCCCTAGTATATAGATGTGATTCTTTACTCTTTTTTTCAAGTACAAAAACTGTCTCGAAACCTGACCATGAGGCTAATTTCACTAATGAACAATGATAAAGATTCAAAATATGACAGCCTTCATGATTCCTATATATCAATTTAAGCTCAAGCATTTAGCAAGCCAATCTGTGGTACTGGACCAGATATTTCCGCAAACAATCTTCAATGCATTAGCGCATTTATTATTATTATTATTATTATTATTATTAGTAGTAGTAGTAGTAGTAGTAGTAGTAAGATTATTGTTGTTATTATTATTATTAGTAGAAGATGTATTTTACGCGGCTTGGTGGATGTTATTACCTAGTGTTTGCACTTATTGCACATCAAGCTGTCGTCCTAGGCATTCAGCGCTTTTCTGACTGGGCCAAAGAAAACCGTCTTTCAGCACCACATAAAACTCACTGGTGCATTTAATGTTTCCAAACAATGCAGAACATTCTGTTCGCATTCCTATTACAATAGGCAAAACCTTTACCTTTCGATAATTCTATAATCCGTACTTTAAGTCTGTCTAATTCACAATTGTATGTTATGTCTTCACTATCCTCGTAGGACAAACGGAATCAATAAGGGAATATACTCGGCCCTCTTTCCTAAGGGTGGCTAAGTTCAGTGACTTCCTGTCTTATAAAATCTTGGCTCATTCAGTTCGATGAACTTCCCGGGCTTGTTATTGTTTTTTATTACTTCTTTTTCTTTCTCTTCATCTTTTTGCTTTTTGCTTTTTCTTTTTCTTCGATTTCTTCTTCTCATTCAACTTGTTCTTCTCGTTCTTTGTTTTCTTCTCATTTTCATGTTCGACTTCTTGTTCTTCTCAGTTTCTTCTTCGTGACTTCTTTTTGTTCTTCTCATTCATCTCCTTCTTTTTCTTCTTCTGGTTATTCTTCTCGTTGTTCTTAATCCTTTTCTCGATTTTCCTCTCGTACTTGTTTTTTTTTTCCATTCTTGTTGTTTTTCTCATTCTTCTTGTCCTTGTTCTTTTCCTTCTTCTTCTTTTTAGTCTTCTCGTTCTTCTTCTTCTCATTCTTCTTCTCCTTCTTCTTCTTCTACTCGGTCTTCTTCTTCTCATTCTTCTCCTCATTCTTCCTCTTCTCCTTCTTCTTCTTCTCGTTCTTCTCATCGTTCTCATTATTCTTTTACTCGTCCTTTCCTTTTCTCCTCCTTTTTCTTCTTCTACTTCCTTTACTCGTTCTTCTCGTTCTTTTTCTCGTTCTTCTTCTTCTTCTACTCATTATTTTTCTTGTTCTTGTTCTCATTCTTATTATTGTTTTACGTAATTGTTGTATTTTTTATCAACAAATGAAATCAATTAATACAAAATACAAATATTTTATTAAAATTTTAAAACTTTTCTCTTTTTTTCCCTTCGTCTCGTTTGCAAAGATTTCTTGCTGTAGAATTATTGTTAGTGTAGAAATCTCATACTTTTTTCTAGTATTTTCCCTCGACAATTGATAACCTTTTTTTTTGCTGAATTCGACTTTGTTCAACAAATATCTTCATATATGAATATGTATTTAATACAAATGTATTACCCGGACTCGAACTCAATTACTAAAATATCCAATCCTTAGGAGAAATCGCTTAGAGCTCAAAGCAAGTTGACTGCCTGATAGAATCATTTCCATAATTTCTCGCTTATGTTAAGGATTTAAAAGTTATACGCAGCTGAATTCAATGGTATATATTTATTTATCTGCGGAAAAATAACACTATGAAAAATAACAAATATGTTGTTAAGTGAGTCTAATTCGATCGAGAAATATGTGTGTCCCAATAAACTCGCTTAGGAATATTTTACAACGTAAGGAAGCAATCCAAACAATCCTGTAACGACTTAAGCGATTATCCAATTTCGATATAATCTGGCTTCGACTTTTATCTCGGAAACTTCTCGGTGATCCTTTTTGCAGATTCAAGTCGATTCAGGTCCAATGAAAAGGGAAGAGCAAGGGAAAAAAGAGTGAATAATTGAAACATATGAAGAGGAAAAACTAAAGGGGTTGATAAATGTAATGCCTTTTCTAGATAATCTGCATAACTTGGATTTCTAGTGAGTGAAGGATTTTTTTATTGCTTTTTAAGCTTCCATTTTTGAGAACGTTTTTGTAAAATCAATATCTTCTGTTTTAGGATTATATTGTTTTAATAGCCGAATAGTTTTATGTAAATAAAACGGTTTATTTACAAAGCAAGATATAGTTTGTAATCAGATTTACTTTATAACCTTTCTATTTTCCAATAAAAGTCTCTTCTTTCTCTATTATTCTTTTCTGTTTTATTCTTTGTCTCTTCATTATTGTTCATACAAACCTTTATTCATTGCATTTCCATTATTTTTCTGAAATCTATTGTAGTCTTTTTTTTTCTTTCCTCATATGAACGTTCTTTACATCCTTAAAGTTTACTCTTTGTTTGCCTCGCTCTTTATTTGTTTCTCATTCAGCTTGCTTTACTGATCTCAAATTGCGCTTGATCCAATCTAATGTGTCACTCATTTAAACGGTTTTTTACTATTGTTTCTATTACAACACATTTTCTAAATTCTCTCACTCTACAGTTCTTATATCTCGCAACGAAAATTCATTGAATTTTTTTATTAATATTTGCTCATTTATTTTACTCTTGCTCATATTGATATATAATTTCTTATAAAACTGTCGTCATTACAGTATTTACTGTTCATTATATTTATCTTCCTTTGATAGAAATTTATTGCGTGAATATTCTCCTTAAACTCTTAACATATTTCATTTTTCTTATGCTTTCTGCCTGAAATATTTCTTTTTTAAAACGGCTGTTATATTAAACTGACGTTTTCGGTCCCTCTGCGTTTTCGCTCAATCAATATATATATATATATATATATATATATATATATATATATATATATATATATTCAACAGGCAGATTTTTTGCTATATCAAAGTTCTTCAGCTCGTGGTTCGATTGCTTCAAGCCGGAATCGAAACCTGACCGATTTGCTATCAGTCAGAGATTCTATCCCTAAGCTATCGTCGCACGGCAGAGATGAAGGGAAATTTTAAAGTTTTCTATTCGAAATACGTCAGTAGCCCAGAGAGCTCAATTCAATTGTAGAGCAATGCGTTAATAGCGGTATGAGCCAATGTTTTTAAAATTACCCTTTTCTCATATATACATTTTCTTTGTGGTTCACTTTGTTAGGTTTTGTATGTGTGAATTTATTTTCCTGAAATTAGTGTGTAAAATAAATTAAAAAAATGATTGTTCTATCAGAATTTTTCGTCTTAGCTTAGTTATTAGCTATTTTCACTTATGTTTGTTGTGTTGTTGCTAATATGTATATTACTTAGATGTAGATATAGTTTTAATCTTTCAATACGTTCAGTACTTTATGACCGTACTTCTTAATGGTTAATTTAGGGGTATTTTATGAGAGATTCTAGTATCTTTACATTTTTAGATTTTGGAGCGTGTAACACATTTGCGTTTTCGGCGTCTACATTTTGTATGGAATAAAGTAATTTTCCATGTTGGTTTAAAGTGGAAATCGTGGAACTATATTCCGGAAGATGCTCACCTGTCTTGATAAGCAAGTGGAGATATATCCGACATAAATTTTCGTTAGATTTACAGTTAATAATTTAAACCAAAAATTTACTAACTTCGGCACGGAAGTAACAATCTCTATCTATAAAAGGCAGGATGTGTGTGTGTGTGTGTGTGTGTATAACGAATGCACGACCGCAATTTTCGACCGATTTGCACCAAAATTTACATGCACATGCTCGAAGTTAGAAATTTAATGAATATTGTCTTGAAAAAGGTTTATTAAACCGAAACGTCAGACGTTGACATTTCATTCATTTTAAACAACATAATTGCATTTAAGGATTTTTGTTTGTTTTTTCCAAATTTTTTCTTCATATATATATATATATATATATATATATATATATATATATATATATATATATTGTTGCTTTGTATGTAGGAATAATTTTAACAAAATAGTTAATAGTTTCATAATTAAACTAAAACATACTTATCCAGTTATCGAATTACTTAAGCACCAAATTGCACCACTGTCTGTTTAAACGCACAGTGTTTATACGAAACCAATTTGAATTTGCCATTGGAAAATTTCCAATTCAAAGCAGACTCCAAGAAAATTCGAAGAGAAAAAATAAACGAGCATAAACAATCGTATTTTTAAACTATACGCATTTTATCTTAAGCGTCGTTGTAAATGAAATTGGTTCTGATCAGTATTTCAAATGTCTCTGCTTCCATATTAGGTTCACGATTAGGAGCCTTGATTGCTTCGCGCCAGAAATTCCAGTTAATTTCTCTGTGCAATACATCAATATTTGATAAAACTTAAGTTGTAGATTTCATATTTTGCAGTAATTTTTAAATATAGATTGCAAAATAAGTTGCTGTTCTGTTCGAAAATATATACCTATTACATTCTTCTTAAAAGTTGTAAATAAGAATGGAAATCCTTCATCTTAACAGAATAATTCTCGGTGTGCCACATAGATAACAATGAATCCGACTAGTAATTAAAGCTGAAAACACAGGGCAATGAGAGAGAAAAAATCAGAGCTCGAATTCCAGTCGAACCCATTACATTGGTAAAGGTATGAATCTTATTCTTATCCCCACCCCCAACTATGGGTAAATATCAGGACAGACCGGTTTGTATAGCCTTGAATGGGAACTAGTCTACCGCAGAAAAAATGGTAATCTACTACGGGAAAAAATCTGCCTCGTTAGTCATGTATTGAAAGGTCGCTTATTAGACATCTCCGGCTGTTACTACTGCTGACAATCGACTTAAAGTAAATTAACTCTTAGAATGCAGACGAATAAAACCTTGATGAAAGGACTCTTTGTATACACCTGATTAAGTGTCATGCCATGTCTTGAATCACAACAAACAGAATATTTTCACATCTAATAGAAATCTATAATCGTTAGAATTTTCTGTTTGATTAAAAGTATATATTAGACAGTTTTGATTTCCTTAATTCGTTTAGATACATGCGCACTAGACATTTTCATCTTTATGTGTACAGGCTGACATTGGAAAACATTGAGTTCCGGGAATCCAGAATACCTGATATAGTATGTTACCAGTAACCGTTTATATTGCCATAATTCATCGTGCAACAAAGCTTCGTATGCTTCATAAAATTCATATATTTGGAAGTCTGTTTTAAAAATATAAATATTTTAAAAAGTCTTAAAGACTTACTTTAAATTACAACATAGCGTCACGACTCGGAAAGAGACAAACTTCGGATTGCTACTTACTTCTATTATGATTGTCAGATAATCAGAACGTCAGATAACGCTCGGCGTAACGTAAACCTTCAGTAGCAGTCAGAACTTTGTTTCTTTTTCAGTTGTAACGCTGAGAAGCGTAATTCTTCTCTCTTGGTAACTCAGATATAAAGCAACGTTCTTTACTGTTGTTTACTGTCTTTTGGTTGGTTTTTGCCTGTTCTTTTGATTTCGCCTTTCTTTTCTTTTCCTCTTGATTTTCTTTTTTTTTTTTTCGTTTCTTTCTTTTTTCTTCTTTTTCTTTTTGTATTTTATTTTTATTTACTCTTTTGTTTTCTTTTTTCTTTTGTTTTTCGCTTTCTTTGTTTTTTTTCTATATCTTTTGTTTTTGTTTTTCTCTTTCGTTTGTTTTTGTTTTTCTCTTTCGCTAGTTTCTGTCTTTTGTTTTTTCTTTCTTTTTCTCTTCTCTTTCTTTTTTATTTTCTTTTTATCTTCTCTTTTGTTTTCTTTTTCCTTTTGTTTTTGTTTTTCTCTTTCTTTCATTTTGTTTTTGTCTTTCTTTTGTTTTTATTTTCTCTTTCTTTCGTTTTTGTCTTTTGTTTGTCTCTTTTTCTTTTTCTCTTGTCTTTTTTCTCTTTCTCTTCTTTTTCTTTTCTCTTTTGCTTTTCTTTTGTTTTTTTTCTTTTCTATTTCTCTTTTGCTTTCTATTTATATTTTCTTCTTTTTCTCCCTTTTTTTTCTCTTCTCTTTTCAGGCAATATTAATGGGTTTGTGCGTTCAATATCAGTGATAGAGAGTGTCTAAAAACTAAATTCGACATTGAGATCAACAACTAGCGGCGACAGTCTGTTTCATGCTTAAACGCTGTATGGTTTAGATTTGCTAGCCCCACACCAAAACATTGTTCATTTTTATTTCTCTGTATAAACAATGCAATAACAGTAGCTAGGATGCTGAGTATTGATTGAAAGAGATTAAAATAAGATAGCAGGATTCAAACAAGCAAAAGAGAAAACAAACCTGACGATCGCGGTGGCTTGAGACTTATGTAGCCTTCCGAACTTTGTCTCTTTCTCAATCATGACTTTGGGAAGCGTAATTAGTACCTTAGATATTGAGCATTGTTTCTTACTATTCCTCCTATAAGCATACGAGATTGATTCTTTGCGCTTCCTCAGTGATTTCTATTGATATGAATTGGGACGATTATGATTTTTGCTAATTCAACTGCTAGGAAAGTTGATTCACTGTGTCGTGCTAATCAATTTTTGTAATAAGAATTAGGTTTGCATATTTATGTCTACCACTTCGTCCCTGCATTGAATATTGGTTATTGAAAATCAAAAGAATCTGCCATAGTATCAGTCCTGATCTGCAATTCAGTTAATTCTCCAGGGCTTAACGCAAATTTCCTATGCCTTTTCTAAAGATATTTTCATTGAGATTTTTCTAATTAACATTCGTCTTTACTCCCTTGGTTTCATGAATTCAAACGTAGCACTAAATTGTCAACTCACTCTTAGAATATTGTTGCTGAAATTTTGGAATACAACCGTAAGTTTTCTAATATTTCTCTGCAACTTCTCGCTTGTGGAACTCTCTACATTTATCTGGTTTCACCTATCAAGTATAATCTTCAAACATTCAAATGCAACGTTAATTGACATCTTGTTTTTTTTTTAAATCTGTTATTTGCTACTCAAATTTTTCTCAGATTCTTTTACTCTCAGTAAACTCTTGAGTCTTAGTGACTATGTAGCCTTTCTTAAGGTAAAAAAGATTTTAAAATATGTTCGATTTTTCTAGTTTAAAATTATTTGCGTCTGTTGATGATAACTTAGAAAGATTCGGGTCATAAATAAAAAAGAATAGGTTTTAATAGATACGTTTCTCTTTCAGACATATCGCGTGCATTATCATCTGTGTTTTCAACGTTACAATAAAATGAAATTTCCCATCGTACTCTCGGGTATAACCGATCGACAACAGAGACGGAAAGATAACGAGTTTTGTGAGTGAAAGTAGTCAGGTGAACAAGAGTAATGAAAAATAGCTTTGCACGAAGTCAACTTAGAAAGTCACTTTGATGCGCCTCAACTTCATCAAGCCTATGCTGCTTCGGGGTTGTTCACCCCATTTTTTCCGTATGTCCCTTGAGACTATCACGGACAATTCGATATTGTGGTCAAGGATAGGTTCCAACAGTGAAAATCCAAGAATATCACCATCTGCCCATTCTTGTTAAATACTGACTCATCGAATTCTCTATCATGTTGTACTATTTTATTTAAGGCCACTTGCAGTTGGGCTAATTTCTGAATGTGCATATTTAGTTTATAGTGGAATGTATTATGAATAGTAATAAATTTACTATGACACTATTTGTCATCTTGCCGTTATGTCTTGTTATTTTGGCGAAATCATTGACAACTAAATGTTACAATATATGAGAATTTGGTAGATGAGGCACTCAGCCGATTTTGTAATTATCTTTTTTAAATAAGAAACATTTTGTTAATATACGGCGATTTTTTTATAGTTTTGTTTGAATATACCTATATATTACACAAAGTATTTGATTAGACTGGCGATTGTAAGTGCTCATTTTTCAAAGAGACAATCCTAGATTATAGCAGGTGCTGGAGAGTATGACCAAGTACTGAAGGGAGTAAGTCCATCAATTTCAGTATTATTATTCCCTCGTTCACACCTCTCCTAATATACTTAAAATTTAGAATAAATTGTACTGATTTTTTTAAATTTAATTTGTTGTTCTATATATTATAAATTGTTCTGTGCTAGTGGCTTTCCCAATTGTAATTTTATAGCCATATATTAAAACATATTCTCGACTACCCAACACAGTTTTACAATTGCAACTTCATGGCAGTATATAAATTGTTCTTTAATAGCTAAAGCATTAAAGTTGTAATTTGATAACCGTATAATTTGTTCTTTACTATCTAACGCACTTTTTCAATTGTGATTCGATGGCCGTATAACATCTTCTCTACGAGTTGAGGCACTTTTCCAATTATAATTTGATGACCGTATATCATAAATTCTTTCCTAGCTAACCTATTTTTAAAATTGCAATATCAGGACTGTATAAGATAACTTTTTTCTCTACTAGCTGATGTAATTTACTTCAGTCTGCATATTCTCTAATATTGTCACAAAATATTCCAATATTTTGATCAACATATATTTGGAAGTGTGTTTGTTTTTTGTCTACTTATGTCCCGGATGTTAATGTTAAAACAAGCGAAATGCGATTCCAATATATGGAATTTTTAAGTTAAGTATTTTCTAATAACGTATAAAATACAGCAACAAATTTTCATCCATATTTTCTTTTTAATGGCTTCAAAATGTTCTGTTAAAAGGCATATTGCAAAGCCCACAATATCCTGAAGAAAAGAGAATCTATTCTCGGAAAGTGTTTAAATCCGGACAATTTCTGATGGCCTTGTGAATAGTTTTGCATCGCCGCGAGACATAGTGGCCGCAAGTTAATAATACATTTACACTTAACAATCACTAGCAAGAGCGTTGAATGCATTATTAGGCGAGACGTAACAATCTATTGCCAGCTGCAGAATTAAAGCCATAGTAAAGGATAGGGTTATGGATAGGCAACGTTCGCCTCAGGGTCACAGTAAGTGGGCAGACGGTTAATGTTACCTTGCCATACAAAGTTTTCGATAAAATTAAACTCTATAAGTGAAGGTTATATTGTTGCTTGCCAGATAGGAAGGACGAATATATATATATATATATATATATATATATACATACAAATTTATACACTTTTTTCAAATCAGTGTCGCACAAATAGAGATGTGTGGATCCCCACAGATGATTGAATTTGTCCAATTGTATTGGTGTACTTTCCAAGTTGGTTAGACATTAAATATCATTTCAGATTAATGTACATTCACATATGCACACATAATCTTACACACACATAGATGCGTGCCTACGTACATACGCACAAACACACACACACACGACCCGTACTTTGATCATATCTCTAAGCCATAGAATTTGTTTTGGAGTTACTTTCCGAGCATACACTGTTAGATTAAGTAAAATATATGATTATGTATAGAACACACGCATACTCACACACACACACACACACACATATATATATATATATATATATATATATATATATATATATATATATATATATATATATATATATATATGGTAACTGATAAAAATAACCTTTAAAGTGACAAAAATGTTTATATGTAAAGCGTTTCAAATTTGTTTACGTGTATGTTCTCTGCTATGTGGGTTTTATATATAATATTCTCCTATATATATATATATACACACAAAAATCTAGCCATCAGTTGATAGCCGTAAGCTGTTCAAGAGAATGTATGATAGTCGGAATCTTCTGTACATCTATATTGACGCCGTGCATTTGTTTTAATCAACGTGCGTTCGATGTGGTAAAATATCGTTCAATGTTCTGTTTCTATGAAAGTGTTAATATTCAATGAATGCGATATTTATATTTTCCTTTTGCCTAATATTCAACCAAATACAAGACCCAAGGGCCACGCATTTATTTATTTAGTTGTAGTCTTACGTTTTACACTTTTGCTCATTTTGAAAAAAATATGAATAAATAAATCGTAGAATATCAACTAAATTGGCACTTAAGTTAATGACAAATATTTGGAAGTCCATGATACATCGACCAATTCAAATAACAATTCATTGATAGCAAATATATTTGGAGAACAAACATTTCGTCATACAAGGATGGTCTCCATTATATGCCTGAATAATAGCGGGTGTGTACATAAGAGATGCATTTGCAGTAACTATGGACACTTGGTTGATATATAGGTATATTCATGGGTAGAATATATATAAATATGTATATACCAAGAACAATTTTAGGAAAAACTATGGCAATGTGAAAAAGGTTTCATGTGACGCATTTTGTCCTTTGGACATCGAGGGATTAAGGTAATGTTTACGGTGATAAGACTATGCATGCGGATGAAGGAAAGGATACAGAATTTAAAATTTATTTTAATATGTTTTGTATATATATATATATATATATATATATATATATATATATATATATGTGTGTGTGTATATATATATATATATATATATATATATATTATTTATTATTATTCGGGCATTCAAGAATCTCTCACGCAAACCATCCCAGCCGTGCATCTGTTGACCATGTTTGCCGTAGTCTCTGAATATGGAATCCAGTGAAGTCCGTAATCTCTTCAATATCAGAGGTTGGCAGTGTAGATTCGGAGAAAGTAGTGGCTGTTAATTCTTTAAGTCGTCGATATCAGGTTGGCAGTGGAGATATTTTGGGAGAAAAAACAAAATGGCTGCCTTTATACACGTCGCATTGAATATTTTGAGCTTTCTTGTTGGTTAACCCTTCTATTGGTGAACTATAAAATGAGTCAGCTCATTTTGACTGGCTCACTAGTACAGGCTACCCAAAAAACTGTAACAGCATCAAGGTAGGATGTCATTAGTGTATCATAGCTGGTAAATATAGATGGTTGCTGGGTAGCCAGCCTGTCTTGCTTCATGGCTAGGTGCCCAAAACAGTATTTCCTTCGCAAGTTCTGGTTTTGATCGCAAGCAGGGTCCAGAAAAGCCCATTCTGCGTTCATGTAAGACTGTACATGTATCAGGAATGTTATCTGTGATTCAGTGTCTAGCGAATTTCATTTATCGTAAGCTAGGTGGAAATGCCACGTGTACGGAGGGGGTTGCAGGAGGCGAAAGTGAAAGCTAGGTGGAAATGCCACGTGCACGGAGGGGGTTGCAGGAGGCGAAAGTGAAAGCTAGGTGGAAATGCCACGTGTACGGAGGGGGTTGCAGGAGGCGAAAGTGAAAGCTAGGTGGAAATGCCACGTGTACGGAGGGGGTTGCAGGAGGCGAAAGTGAAAGAAGATTGTGAATAAATAGGATTGTCGAGAGGAGAAAAGATGAACGGGATTCAAGAAGACAGAGGATGGCGATTGATTTTGCATTTAAATTGTTGATGATTGTAGTTATCAAAGAAGCAGGTAAATGGAATGGAGTTCCATAGGTGGTTAGTGCGAGAAAAGAAAATACTGGCGTAGAAGTGGCGGTTGCATTTAGCTGTTTCAACCGTAAAAGAGTGGGTCTGGTAGCACGCCTAGATTCATGTACCTGGAGCGTCAGGAAAAAAAAGCTAGTCAGTACAGTTGCCATTAAAATATTAGAAAAGACAAAGGAAAACCACGTCACAACGGGGGGAAACTGACTGAAGTCTTGATCGATTACATTGCAGATCTTTCTTTCGATTTTATCAAGAGCCTAGAGATGTACAACAGGAGTAGTAGACCACATATGGTAGCAGTATTCAATGCAAGGACAGATGGTAGATTTGTTAATGTGCAGGATGAAATCTGACGAGAAAAAAATTCTGGTACGCAAGAGTGACCCAAAATTCCTTGCAGAAGATGCAGCTATTAATTTCATGTAATCACTCCACATCAGGTCAGTGGAAACCTGAGATCAAGAAGGGGTGCTATGTTACTCACATGGAATCTGCAATCATGCTATCTAACAAGCAACGCGGAATACTGTAAAAATCTAGACGTAAATTTACAATAGATGATCTAGCGAGTAAAGTACTCCCTATATATTTTCGTCTTAGTAAATTGCTTTCTCTTAATTAAATTGGCATTTTTTAAATCAAAATTATAACCACTCGTGTGAATAACTAATGCAATTTGTGTGTTATTTTGTAAAAGATCCCTTTTGTGTTCATATAGTCTTATATTTAAATTCCTTGACGTTCGCTTATGTATTCCTTCGGGAAATTATTACTGGTGATATAGAGTAAATTCTTTCTCCATGTTCTAGCTTATATTGGTTTGCATTAATTAGTAAATAATCTTTTATTTTTTAGAAATAATTGTCACAAAATTTATGTTACGCTTAGATAAATTCTTTTCAGTTGTAATTGTGATAGTTGGTGGGTAGGTATATCTACAGGATACGATGTTTAAATTGTGGCAATTTTATTTTATTTTTTCGTGCATGCGCATATGTTCTACTGCACAGTACAATAGGGCCAGCTGGGGGTCTGTGACAAAAAGAGCACCATGGTGCGATTCACACCGCCAGATATTTGGAAACCCTTTGTTTGTTATTCTCGAGGGAAGCTTCAATACAAACATTTCAGAGTGATTGGATGCAAATCTGAGGACAGTACAGAGGATTCGGAAAGAGTTGAATGAGTCTAATGGTGATTATAAAGGTACAACATCTCGGAAAACTAACTCAAATAGTTGTGATATGAACAGAACTCCCGAATTTCTTTGTGAGACTCAACACGAAGGACCTTATCAAGTGCATTGAGAATGTAGTGCTGCCCTTGGCTTGCAACAGGACTCTGCACCATGTCACATAAGTAATAGAACTCATCCGTGGCAGTCAAACAATTTCTGAGACCGGATCACATCTTGCATCTGGCCACCCAACTCCCCAGACTGCAAGCCATTGGATTATTATGTGAGGGACACAGTTGAGCGAAAGATCAATAAAACTTTTTGTAACACCAAAGATGGAAAGGATTATGGCAGCATTCACCTGTTTAAACAAGGAGGCCGTCCAGAAGAAGAAATTCCGAAGTCGTTTGGATTTCGTGGTTGAAGCCAATAGCGATTTTATTGAATAAATTTATTCTTTAGTATTTCAAGATGTTTTTTATGTAATTTTGTTAAATACATCTATTAAAATGTGATGTCAGATTTAATTTCATTTTGTGTTCAAACGATTTCTTCATGCATCCTAGAAATTTAAATTGTCAATTTCTGATTCTAAGTATATGTTTACTTTTAGTTTCCATTTTCCATAAATCTTTTTGTTGTTCATATGCATCATGTATGGTGTTCTTCAGCAATCTTTTGTAGAACGATATCGCTCTTGCCTCCTGTGGCAGGGAAAAAATTACGACTGTTGGGAGTATCAGTTGTGCCCAGTCTTTTTAATTACGATCGACCATTAGACTCGTCGGGGTCTGCATCCCCTCTCATATACTCTCACTCATGATCGTTTTATAGAGTGGTTGAGGCTCAAAAATTTAAACTGTTTTTCACCAATTTTGAATAATATTTTATATATTTTGTTGGTAATATCCTAAGCTCTTATCGAAATCTTTTTATAATTTTAGAAAACTATTCCTGGATTAAATTTTGGTCTACTTTTAATTTCCGTATATTTTTCATTGACGACATATTGTGCAATCATTTCCCGAAATTCTTTATAATTTGAAGGATCACTTTTATTTCATTTGTTATCTTCTCAAAACATTACTAGTACCTGTTGGAGAGAAAATGCTGGGTTGTATTTTTATTGTCCAAACATTTTTCCACATCAAAATCCTTTTATTTTTCTTTCTGTTCTTAACTTGCGCGTTTGTCTTTTAATGCAAGCAATTGCTGCTTATCTGTACTTTTTTTGTAGTGGGCTGTTTGAAGATCATCCGTTTGTGTCTCTATTTTTGTTCAATAGATTAATTCTACATTTTTAGCATTATTTCTCTTGCTATTTACAATCATATTTCACATTTTACTGTTTCTGTTTTCATTAGATTTTTCAGTTATATAAGTACTTTTCTTAATTAGTCATCAATTCTCTATTAATATTGTTATTTTCATTATATCACAAGACATGAGATCTGTACTTGATTTCTACTTGAACAGATCATAACTGGGTAAGTTTTCTATCTGTTTTTCTATTTTGGGCGGTTTCCATTTTAAAATTCAATCCGCTAGCTATCCTTTTATGGACAGTGTCATAAACAAAGTTTATGGCGTTACCCAATTTGTCTGCAATTATGTCAGCTCCATTTTGCTCTCCATTTCGGTGGCCCAAAGTCCATTAATGTCTTATTCGGTTTTGTAAAAGTGTATTCAATAAATGTTGTTTGGTACATCTGAGCAGTCACTGTATAAAACCCATGTCTCTTCCGACTTCCAAATTTTCCAACACTAAATCATACTTCCCTCTCGTGTCTTGAATTTAGATTAATTGGTCCATCAAAATAATGTAATTTTTCTCGCGTCTAAAATGTTATTGCTATCGTTGCAAGTCACTTCAATGTGCTACGATGAACATCTGTAAGTTTCTTCATATGCTTGGATTATTTTTAGTGAATTTACATACTCTAATTTTTATACAAGTTAACATGTCTCATATGTCAAGATTTTTTATGTAGGCGTTAATGTCACCGTTAAATAAAAATCCTACCCCATTAAAATTTTATTCCATTTTTCCTTGATGCTTGTCTACAGTTGAAATTGACACTTTTTCCCTGTGTCTCTTAAATGGCTGTATATTTTCAGTTAAGGATTACATCGCGTTGAAACACCGATTCAGTTACCATCATTGAAGTTTAGCCTGGTCAGTACTTAGATAGTCTTTGGCAATACCATGTGCTGTAAGCTTGGATGTAAGTGGGTATAAGATATAACGAATCCGAATTGGAATTTGAAAAGATGACTTGTAATTCCAGTCGGGTTCGTTATTCACATGCGCAAATATCCTTGAGAGAGGCATGAATCCATCTCTTCTCCCCCACTTATGGGTTAATTAATAGGACTTGTCTGAGTAAAGCATCATCTCAAAACCATTCTTACAATCTAAAATTATTTTCTGGCTTTAAATAACCAGCATAAGTTTGAATATTTCCATGTATTTATAACGTTGGTTCTTTCATTCTAGTATTATACAACTCTTTGTACACGCATACATAAAGCAATATGATTGGAAATTTGTGTGATGATGGTCCATCAGGAACGTTAAAGTCTATATTTAGTATTGTCAATAAGATATTGGCTAAGTGAGATCACCATTCGTCAATAATATATGTTGAACATTATGTATTGTGAAACATTGAAGAATCAGGGTTACCTCAGAATAATATTCCCTTAGCACCTATTGTATCCCATTTCCTTCAGTTGAGACATAGATTTTCACATATTTTAAATTTATGTAACTAGCGAAAAAAGTAATTAGATATGATGTCTCAGGAGGGATGTGACAGAGAGTAACTCAAAAGAAAGCGGTTAATACTGTACTTATGACCATGATCGATCTTAATAACTACTCTAATAGAACGGAGACAATATATCGATGCCTAAGATAGAATGTAACCTAACCAATATATCAAGAACGAATCGAGGAAGACGTGGTTAATATTATACTGAAAAGAAGAAAACATTGTTAGGTGCGTAAGTTTTGCAGACATGTTCTCTGAAAATAAAGGAATTTATGTAAAATTTGAAAATACGGATAGCTTTACACTGTGTACAATATTGAGATATTTTTCTTCTCTCTATCCTACTCTTCCTTACGTTTTAACTGCTTCTTTATCAGATTAATCTGGCCAATTAAAATACAATTATAATTTCATGTCATTAAAAACGAGACATGAAATTTGATGTATTTTGGATGCCAGGCAAGGTGGGTATTCCGCGCGTATAACGTGCCTAGTCGATTCTAAACTAAATATGTTTTATTTGAACAATTAACTGAACAATCAGAATACATTTTAATAAAAAGCATTCTCATTTAGAATACAAGAGCGCTAAATTATGGCAAGGATAAATTTAAAATCATATGATTAGAAAATAAAATATTACGTGTTTTCAGAACAGAAGTCGAATAAAAAATTAAGTGGGTAAATTCTTAACCTATATCTGTGAGGTGAGACTCATATAAATTAAACTTCCATGCAAGGTATGTGTGTGTGCGATAACACAAACGCAAACCTCTCACACACACACACACACACACACACACACACACACACACACACACACACACACAAAACACACACGCGCGCGCATATATATATATATATATATATATATATATATATAAATTCTTTTCATATCATCTGATAAGCATAATAACAACATTAAAAGACGAAATTAAAATCACTATATTGATACATATTTTTAATCGTATCTAAGCATTCGGCTTACATAAGCCATTATCAAAGATGACAATTTCATTACAATATATTAAACAATACACGGACAAAACAATAAAGATAATACTCTTTTTGTTTGCATAGAAGATAAAGCGAAAATCGCACCGCAGCTCATATCACACATGACCACGCGAGAGTTAAAACGAGAAGTATTAAGCATTGGAAGCCGTTGGTATAAACCAATGGCTTCTGTTACCAATTACAGGCATTTAAGAATATTTGTGCAGATTTCATAGTTTATTTTGTTCAGGTTAGGTTTCAACAGTTTTATACATATAGCTTCAAGAATTTTTTTTTGTTTATTGTTTTCATCTTTACATATAGTTGTTTTCAATGAGGATTTTCCAGAATTGTGTATGCGGCCAGGCATGTTGTTTTAAATGCCTTAAAAAGTTAGATTTATCATTCCAATGTAGAGTCAAGCATCGCGAAAGCGAGTTTGTGGTGTGACCAACATAAATATTATTTAATCCTTTGTAGATACAATCTGCCAATGGACACTTGAGTGTGTAAACTATATTGTTTTTTTGCAGATCGCTAACGTGGGTAGAAGAACCATTGAGAATAATTGAGTTGGATATACAAGATTTAGTGTAGTATATAATTAACATTATTTTTGCTAGGAAACAGATATTTTTCATGCCTCAAGGTGAACATTAAATACTATTAAAACAATAATGGGTTCGATTGATTCTTTCCTTATCCATTTTTTGAACATGCTATTATCTATAATTCAAATATAACTAAACTATATCTGTAAAAAGACAATATGAATGAAGGCAAAACGAAATCTTACGCGTTTCGTTCTGTGATAAAAACCTTCAGAGGATTAAACGCGTCTTCTCAGATAAGTATTCCTTTTATCATTATTTGCATCTCTCTCTCTCTTTTATATATATATATATATATATATATATATATATATATATATTTATTACTATAAAAGTTATTTTTAGCGAGTGAACATAAAATCTAGGATGTTTGATATTAATTTCAATGTTTAGAAAAATAAAAATGTGATAGCAAATCAAATACGTCTAACCGCTACAAATAATGCGTACAATATTAAAAAATAGAAATATATACAAAATGTATCAAAAATACTTTTGTAAAATATCGGGACGTGATCCTGACACGAAAGCAATGTAAAATATCCACATAAACATATGTCCAAAAGGCCATCGTAATATCTCAAAACAGAAACTGATAGTAAATGTTCAAAATATCCACCGCTTCATTCTACACACGCATGCACTCGTCTGTTCATTGACTAATGGACCCTTTCAAATATTCCCACACCTTGTTGAATGGTTTCGCAGATACCCAGGACATTCTGATGAAGTGTCTGCATTATTAATGTCTGATGTATAAACCAATTGTTTTAGGTGTCCCCAAAGATAAATATCGAACGCATTTACGTCGGGGGAACGTGCTGGCCATGGAACTGATCCTGCCCTACCCATCCAACTTTCATGGTATATATAAGAAATGTGACTAAAATGTGACGGAGCCTCATCATTCATGAGCCTCATGGATATTCATATTAGTAGGGGTACATCCTGTAGCAGGACTGGAATTTTTTTTGTAATAAATCTCTGTAGACAGCTCCTGGAAGACGTCTTGTGAGAATATATGGACATACCAGACAATCACCGACAATTCCAGCCCATACATTAATCCTTAACTGGTGCTGGGTCAAACCTGTATTATAACATGGAGTTTCCTATCCGCTCACAGATGTTGGCTATGTAAATGTTATGCTCTCTTCCAAATGTTGCTTCATCCGAAATCAAGAGTGAAGAGACAAACAACATATCGGCAGTTTGTCCAATAAACCATCGATAAAAGTATCCCTGTGGTGAGTGATCAGAAATCCCTGCACATCTGCAAATGATACGGATGCAGAAGCTACACTTGAAGTACGCTCAGTGTGGTACTATAAGGTGTATGACAGACTAAGTGTGGTGATACCTGTATTGTCTCCAAGAGTCTGTAGAATGTATATTTTGTGGCCAGGCGGACAGGCAGATTTCAGTCTTCCTCGATCCATAGTTTGTGGCGTCACGGATCCTGTCTCAGCAATGCGATGACAATCAGCAGCAAATGTTGGCTGACTCGGCTACTTTCAGTCAGGAAGCGCAATCTGATAGAGTCGTGCAGCCTCGCATCCATTAACATGCGCGCAGCCGTATGTAAAAATAATATCTGCATGCACAGGATATGAATACACTACCATTTTAAAACAGGACACTTCTAAAACAAACTAGCCACCAATGTACACGCATGACAAATTTAACCTAATCTATAGACAACATAGCACCATCTACTTTAAACGTCTTCTAAACTTAATAATTCAAAATCTAAGAATCTGCAGACATTTGTCTATATGGATCCCGCTCCAAAGATTTTAAAAGCATTTGTGGTACTATCTCTCTCTCTTTGTATATATATATATATATATATATATATATATATATATTATTGGGAATTGGTAGGGATCATTCCAAGGAGGAAATTAATCCAAAGAGAGCTCAATGTAAGTAACAGAGCAATATAATAATAAATAAAGACAATCCTTAAAAACCATTTCGGTTATTATTTATTTCATCAATATATTTCTAAAAAAACTTTCCTTCTGAAGACCTAAATATTAAATGAATTATAACCGAAAAAGATTTTTTCAGTATTGTCTTTACTTTATATATGTATTTATGTATTCTCTGGGTCATCGCTATTACAATATAAATGTTTGTACAATTTACGCCTGTGGTGGAGTGGAGATACGATTTTGGAGTGAGCAGTTTTCTGACAGGAAGGATCTATCGCAAATATTTAAGTATTCATACTTTACCTTATATATATATATATATATATATATATATATATATATATATATATATATATATATATATATATATATAAAACAGATATGAGACAATAATTTATTCGCCGTTACTAACATCTTGATGCATAAGCTAACGCCTAAGGTTATTAATACTTGGGAGCCTTAAGAAGAAAAAAGTCAATGTTTGTTGCCTAAATCCACTCTTGGAAATCTTCTGGCGATATTTCCACTGTGGGTTAACCGGAAAGAACATCTTTGTAGCAATATAAAATTAGGTAAACAAGATTTCCTCAAGCATGCTTCATATTTTCATGCATCAAATTTATAAAAATATTTTTATATAATCTTCATAACATATTTTCAGTTTTCGTTTTAGGCAGGAGACGGCAAGTAAAATAGATTTAAATGAATTACGTCTTTTTTCAATCGGATCATACGTATATCTATATTACTATGGAGAATATATGTTGCAGTGATACGTGTTGAAGTACATATCTGTTTTTAAACAATTAAATTAATGTTTACTCGCTTAGAAAATTTATCCCGCCACCGGAATCGAACCTGCATTTTTTTTTTAATCTGGGACATCATTTTAAGCCAATTGTGCTTTAGAACAAAGTAAAGTTAAATTACTCTATGTTTGCACCGTATTTTCTTGTGTATAATACGAGAGGATCACGGTACGACCTGGTGTTCTGGAGCCAAAAACGGGATTAGCATTCATGTGTATATTACGACCCGAATCTCATCGATAAAATCTTGAGATATCTTGTGTGGAAAAACAGTAATATAATGACCCATAATACCAATCAGGGATAGATAAATGCAGTGTAATCTTTACATTATTGACTCAGCACATACTATATAGTAAATATAAAATTGACTTTTCACTCTCTTCTAAAAAAAAACAACAAAATACCCAGGATTATATTGCCCACTTTCATAAATTTTCTATATGGAAATAGTATTTCAAATACATTGCGCCTAACATTATCAGTCCTTTTATATCGTATATAAAATATTTCCTCTTTAATTGAATGTTTTCTTTCAAATCACCCAACCGATATGTCTACTTTCAAAAAATAATAATACAATTAAACCGTTTGTTTTTTAGCTTCTTCTTTCTGCCGTGTCACTTCTGGGTGTAGTGTTTATAGCTCTCCACAACCTCCTTTAATTTGTAGTTCTGAAAAATGTCAGTCTCCTAGTTATTGTCCTTATTGCCCTTAATTTGCTTTGCTCCCCCTTGATCTAACCTTTTCTTCTAACATGATGTCGAATGAGTAAATTGAATCAACTGCGAAATCTGCAGCTAAAAAAGTTGACATACTGTGTCGTGCGAGACAATTTTTCTCGCAAGAATCTCTCTTACATATTGTCGAGAAAATCTCAACACACCCCAAAAAAGGAGAAACGCTGCAGCCGGGGAAAGGAGCAAATAGTAATTACCTTAAGTTGCGAAAAAATATTTCCTTCCGTGACGTAGCCTAATCGTCTAGTTAACTTCCGTTGATCTACAAGAATAGCACTGACGAGGAGGAAAAAACATTTCCTTTATAACCACTTCAGGGATCACGTTGTAACAAGTCACGTAAAGAGGTAACAGCGTTTAGTCAACAAATAGCAGCAACGCAGGTAAGTACATTACTCCTTCCCCCGTCTGAACCACTCCACAATATTTATAAGTCTACCATTCGTCCTTGCTTTAAATATCACTACCGCAGCTGGACCGGTGCTCCTGCTATAAGTGATTGTCGATAAAATCTAAATAATCTGCAATATTATAGGTTTTAACCTGGCATCTCAGCTTCAGTCACTTTCCCGCCGCCGTAACGTAGCATCCCTGTGCCTCTTCCATGGTAACTGTTCCGATGAATCATCTTCTATTGTACCTTGACTTTATTAATTTACGCATAGCACTATATTGATAGGAAGATCTCCTCAATTTACGGTCTAATAAGCAAGTTGTAACCGGTTGTTCTATGGTAACAGTTTCGTCTATTGTATTTCTGCTTGTGGAACTCTCTTCCGGCTTCTTGCTTTCCAATCAACATTGATCTTTAAACATTTAAATACAATATCAATCGTTACCTTCTGGTTTCTTAATTTTAATTCTGGTTCTTTTATTTTCCTCTTTTATTTAATATTATAGTTACCTCATTAACCCCTTCCTTCTCAGTAGCTTTATTGCCTTGGTTGGGGTGAAATTGTTTTAAAAGAAAACAAAACAATACTCCTAGTCTGTCTTCAGCCATCCATTGGCATAAGCTTTTTAGGTAGGTTACTCACAGTTTTCCCTCTGATTTTTTTGCATTTTATGACTTGCTAGTTTAAAAATGATCAAGCCCTCCTTAATTATTTATCCCAGAAAGATTGACATTCGCTTTCTGATTCTAAGTAAATGTCTTTTGTCTCCCTGTTTTCTTTATAACTTCTTTGTCGCTCATATCAACGATATTCCCAACAAACGCCTCTCTGTAAGCAAACTGTGTAGCATTTACTAGGTGAATTGATATTACATAACTGTTCAGCAGTCTTTTTACTTCTATTGCAAAGTGCCATATTTCACAAGTTATCTTGCACATTTTTCAATGGTCCTTGAAAAACTCTTTCAAATTAATCTTCTTGTGTTATAACGCTTCCCTGATAGTTAAAATGTTTCTAATTCGTAGCTAGCATCTTGTTTTTCCCCTCTTACTAATGGCCATACATTTTGCATTGAGTAAATATGAAATATATTTCTCGTTTCCTTGCTGTTAACCAATTAGTGATGGCAAGATTGCATTGCATTTAAAATTAATAGAATCTCCAACAAGTATACTTCGAAAAATATAAAATAGCATTATTTTACAAGTATATTTTGATGTACAAACTATGGTCTAATTTGCTTAACGATTACACAATGTCAAAAATAACGGTGAATCCACAAATTACAGAATAGCTTTAAAATTCACTCTATTTTGCCAGGTGAGATCCAGTTACATTACAAAGATGTCTGTGCATATTTCATTATCTTTTGAAAACATATATAAGCTCCCAGATATAAAATAATATAATTATAAAAACGCACGGATTGTTTGTGTCTTTCAATTCATTGTTATGCAAGTGACATTCATAAGGTAAATCACCAACCTATTCACATGCGTAAATGCATATAAATGTAAATAAAATTTAGATATTACTTCAAAGATGGTCTTTTCTTGTTTGTTTTTGTGGAGAGTATGGCTTCAAAAGAGGAAATATTTTCCGTATTGGCAGTGGTAACTCATTTAAAGTAAAAATCACTTTGTGGCATTATGAACCCAAGGAAATATTACATTCTGATATTCATAAAATACTGACTTAAGATGATGGAAAAGTAACTCCCTATTTTATGTATCATGGACACTCCCGCCTTAATATTTTTACAAGACGGAAGAGTCTATCATACATAAAATAGGGAGTTACTTTTCAATCACCCGGTAAAATATTTGTACGTAATTAAATATATAGGCATATGCATGACATTATATTCAGGTTTCTGACATATGATAACGTATTATTTATCATGTTAGAATTTATTTCGTTCATAGATAAAAGACACACACACACACACATATATATATATATATATATATATATATATATATATATATATATATATATATATATATATATAATGTCTGAGTATGGTTGTACGTCGTTGAGTCTCTCTGCCTCCTATTCGGATATATTTCTTTTTCGTGTTCGGCAGTAGCAGGTCTAGGGAAATTCGACAAAACACAGGGAAAAAATGTACGCCAATATCAAAGAACAATGGACGTCACGTCGACTTCTACGCACACAAATTTACATACGTTTTTATCGACAGATCTTGTACATGAGAGCTCAAGAGAAATATCCGTTTGAGAAGAAAGTTTTTAAATAAGTCATTTTATCATCTCGTAGAAGAATGAACAAGTACATATTTTTTTTCGGTTTGTTTCTAAAACTGTTATTGCATGTTAACTGTGTGTAGCAGAAAAGAGACCGACGCCTACTTTGTGCTGAAACAATTCATTTTTAACAGCAGTATTTTGCGTATAACTTCCAAGAGTATATTGCTTATTCAGTTTCTATATAGTCTGTTGATTAGTCAAAAAATGTTACAATTCAAAAAGCAACCAAACCTTAACTGCCAACTGGTGCTACAGCGATGTATCATAAAAGACCTACGTTTGCTCCAAGAAAAGATGATTGGTTCGATATCGTGGTTTTAAATATTTTCATTGTAATATATTTGTAGTAACCTTCAATAAAGTACTTTGAATTGTTTGAGCTTAAGGCCGTATCAGGTTCAAACATAGATTTTGGTCACTACTTAGATGGGCGACAGCTTGGGAATGACAGGTTTTGTAAGCTTGGATATGAAGGTGATGCAATCGATAATGGTTTGGAATTCAAAATCGAACAGCCGTGTTTTAATTCTAATCGAGTTCGTTATATTCACTTACACATAAATAACATTTGGGAAGATATGAATCCACCTCTCCCTTCATCTATATGTTAATTAGTAGCACATATATCAGTAAATCATTATCTCAAAAACTAAAATATTTTCTGGCATTAAATAACCAGAAAAAAGATTGAAAAACCGTAAAAAACAAATAATTCCATCAAACTTTGAAGTGATATCACAATGATAGAACTAGTACCTACAATGATATTGTTATGTCATTATAGAAGATAAACTGTAAAAATGAAAATGTAACATTTCTAAAAATTTAGAACATTATATTTTTTAATTGTTGTGGAAACTGGTATATTCACAAATTTTCTTTAAAAAGTTCATGAAATGACAATTTATGTGAATCATGTCAGTTTCTTACGATCCAAATGTCAAATAGATTTGTTTTATTTCTATGCATGTGTTGAAACTAATTTTCTTTTTTGCGTATTTAAATTCTGATACGTGAGATTGTTTGCATTGAAAGCTTACACATATACTAATTACCAGTAGTATTAGCTGTAATACAGCTAAAGTAGGCTAGCGAAAATGCAAGTTCTATAGGTATTTCAAAGATTGATGGTAATTGTTAAATTATTATAAACAATTTTATATTTTATCTTTTGCGTAAATAACACTCAAAATTAAACGAATCTGAGAATGCATAAACGTTAAGTTACGGAACGTACAGATATTTTATGTAAAACTGGATAGCTAAGATTATTTATTGATATTTAAAGGAAATATTCGACAGAAAAGAGGTGTAAACATCATAATCATTTTTCTAAGTTTGTGAAAATATATTTCAATAACTGTTATTCATTAATTTAGGATTAAATTGTTTTAGAGAGATCTTCTGTAAATGCAATACTTATAGTTCTTTTTCGATGGCTGCCATTGGTCAAAATTAGAAATTGTATAGTCGCAATTTCTATGCATCTGTAATCTCTGTTTTTCCCTAAATTGACAACAGCTGTAAGAAGATAAATATAGGTTGTTATAATCAGTCAGTTGTGCCTTACGTGATACTCGCTTTGGACAATCATGTCTCTTTCGAATCATGACTGAGTAAGCAAATATTTTCTCCACGGTAGCTTGCTGCTTCTTTCAGCATGAGACTGGTTGCAAATTAGGCTATAAGACCCGGTGTGTTCTACTATTCAACCCATAGCTGGGGGATAATAAATTGATTCATACCTTTTCAAGGGTATTTACGCTTAAGGTAATGCAAAGTAATCCACTGAAATTCGAACTCGGCCCATCTAGTTCTCAGTCCGATCCGATATCCATTACACCGCAACGCATATCCGTTGTTAGACTAAGATGGGATAATACAACCAGAAACGTATATAAAATGGAATTATAGAGTACTGAATACCATATATTTATATAATTATTGAATTTTGGCAAATCACTTTTGAACCTCTCGCACAATATAAAATATTGGTTGTTGTCAATATGGTAAACGACATTTTGGTAGGTAGAGCCTGCTTTTTTTTTTTTGTAATGCTAGTATTCAGGTAAAGGAAGACGTATGTAAAACTGGTGTCCGACTCCATCGAAAAGACTTATAACAAATATTTCTACGGAGTATTATAGTTTTATGGTCTTTAAAATACAGTTTACTGCGGTGAAATATATTTTATTTCATTTGAGTTGGTCGTGTAATAGATTATAAACTTTACGTATTTCATATCTTAACTTGAACATTGAGTGCTATATATTATTTTCGTATTACGGCTAACAATTTTTTCATGCCAGTAGCTCTATTCTGGTAGTCTGTGCTCTGATGACCGATATGTGTGCGTATTGCAGTGTTTCATCTTTGATAATGGCTAAAAGTATTGACCAAAGCGATCGAACATTTCTACATAATTTATGTTCAGAAAAGAAAAAAATTATAAGAACACAGGAAAAAATATATGGATGTTAGTAGGTTGTAGAATATTATTCGAACCAAATTGGAGATAATGGGACAAAGTGCAAGAGCTTTTACAGACAAAGTGTTTCACCTCCGTATGGTAGACATCTTTAATTTGGAATGAGTGACAGAACCATTGTGCAAGGAAATTGCTTTTGAATCTTTGAGCAATGGATAATAACCTTATCAGATACTTCGCCCAGAAAGTGTTTTTTCCGTATTAAAGCCATTAACACCTTCTTGATTTTATATTAGCTCACTCCGCGTATATCTGTGTGTGTGTGTGTGTGTTTTGTTTTTTTCGCTATTAATTCATAGATCGCATTGTGTTATTATTGCTTTTGCACGAGACCGGTCTGAGGATGACCTTAGACAAATGTGAGATCAATGCACTTTCAATGCTTTTCTTAGCAAAATCGTTCTCTTCAGATAAGACTGGCCAGACTGTTTATAATCTTTATCAAAGATCTTCCTGACGTCATCTGTTCCCAAGTAGGCATTTATGCAAATGACACTACCATTTACTCCTGTCCCCATGGCAAATCAGTCAGAGCTGATAAAGTAAATCTGACTGATGCTCTTGAAAGTTACCTCTAATCAGTTGTCACCTGGAACTGGAAATTGCTTGTAAATTTTAACGCCCCCAAAACAAAACTGATCTCATTTAACCACCATAGAAATAGTTTTCAGTCTGTCATCAGCATGGCTTCCGCTCGACTTCTGGAAAGCAACGAACTGCGCCCTATTGGCCTCATTTTTTTTTTCATCTGACTTTAAATGAAATGGTTACATGGAAAAATAGCTGCATCTACTGCAAGGAAATTTGGGTCACTGTGTCGTGCAAGAAAATTCTTCTCGTCAGAGTTCATCCTGCACGTTTACAAATCTACCATTTATCAATCCTTCCTGTACTGAGTTTTTCACTCCCTGTAACCCTTTACGTAATATTGGCATACCCGGGTTGTGGTTAAATTTGTTAGGGTGAACTACCAGTGTGTTTAACGCATTCTTATGCAATAGATCCCTGCCATAATTTCAACTGTCTCTTTCTGATGTAAATTATAAGTGTTCTTTTTGTTTGTATTTTCTTTAAAATAAATTGTCGTTAGTCACATGTTCTGTATATTTTCTCAGCTTATATATGTAAAACCAGTTTCCTGTTGCTTTAAATCTCGTCTTCTTCTGTTAAATGATGTCCACATATAGTAAAACTAATATTACGTAATAGTTCTGTATCTTTTCATTATTGCTAACGAATTTTTCCTGATTCTTGATACTTTACTTACCTTTTGAAAGGCAACATTTGCTATCCCAATGCCCCTTCAGTCTTCATCCTCTTTTAAAGCACGTCCGATATATTTAAATTGTTGGAATTTAGTATGTCTAATGTTTAATTTGTGTTTTGGGTTCTTCTACACATTTTTTTCTATTTCAGAACTATTAGATTCAGTTGATTTTGTGAATGTCATGTCCTGCCTTTCCACCTGTTCTCACGTTGAATCAATCTCATCTGACATCGTGGTACTGGACACGATTGAAGAGGCACAGCAACTTTGAGCCAAACCAATTGCCCCACTAAAAGATGGTCGAGCGTTTTCAAGATAAAAATCACCTTAAACTTGACTACTACCCGTAGGGTATTGTAGAGCGTAAAGAAATCAGCAGCCTTAAAAAAAGACTATACACATTTTGGATGACGACATCATAAACTTAAAAGAAAAACTGAACGAGAAATAAATCATCCGGACATGTAGCTACTGTTTTTATTTCTTCTCAGGAGATCTTGTAGGTTTATGAATTTTAGTAACCTTACGTTGCCGTGATACAAATTGATGAACTTTTGCTCAAAAGGAATGAACGAGGCATTAATTTGATTAAAGTCACCCCAAAACAGGGGTTCGATTTTACCATATACGCAATAAGGCTGAAAGAAATCAATCTATTACTGAAGCTTTATTTTTTTTTAATTTGCTAATGATGTAATTTGATATTGAATTTGTATTTTCAACGTTATTAGTTCATAAATATAACATAACATAAAAACTTGCAAATATACAAGACAAATTCTACATGATCTCAAAAAGTCATCGTACTTCTATACTGATATACGATTTTAGTAATTTCGTGTTGGCTGGTATGTGTTTCATCACATAATGATACAGGAAATCAATTATTTTAAAAAAGGTTAGTCATCACAAGAGTGTACTTATTTTAATACTATTTTTTCTATGTAATATTCTTATGCTTAGATAATAATTGGTTCTGTATTAGGTGGCTCCACATGTATAAAAATATAAAATTAAATTCATATCCTTGTCTGGTGCTCTTGTTGTATATCACGAAATTGTTGACAAAATTCAAAGGGTCAGTAATGTAATCATTCCTGTTCTGGAATCTCGAATTTCTCACGAACGTAACGTGGCTTCTCTCTCATTTCTTCAAATATTTCCATGGCAGCTATTCTGATGAGCTTTTTTATGCTTCGGCGACATGAACTTAAACATGCTTCTAGATTGGCAACTAGGTCTCACATTTTTACTGTTGAAATACCTAGATACATTCATCATTTTTATTCTAACACTTCCATTCTAACATGCCACACACGCATGGCAACGCAGTCATGACTGTCAGACAATTTCTGCGATCACATCACACCATTGATTATTATATTTGGTGCGGAGTTGAACTAGAGACCAACAAAATTCCTTGTAATACCAAAGATGAACTGAAGGCAAGGATTATGGCAGCATTCACTAAAGTAAGCAAGGAGACCACCCAGAAGAGTTGCCGGAGAATCCGAAGTCGACAGGAGGCCGTGACTGAAGTTAATGGTGATTTGATTAAATAAATTTACTATTTATTATTTTAAGATATTTTTGTGAAATTTTGGTAAATATATCGGTTAAAATGGGATATCAATTTTATTTTCATTTTTGCATAATCTAGACGACAATTTATCCATCGCGCCCTGTATATTATTTACGTTAATGTTTTGTGTTAATTCCGGCGTAAACCTGTGCGCCAGCTTCTTTACCAGAAAATATACGTAGAGAAAGAGAGGTAGAAAGAGAAATTTCTAATTGAATGTCTGGATTTTTTTCATGTGCTGACCGTGTATGGAAAAATAGCAATGCTATAGCTCTAGATGCATACATAAGTCAGTTAGAATTAAAAATAAAAGAGTAGCCGGAAGCGTTCGGGCTTACAGTACATTTGAACAATCTCTCTCTCTCTCTCTCTCTCTCTATATATATATATATATATATATATATATATATATATATATATATATATTTCTAAAGACATAATGAATTTTATTTATTAACCCAAAAGATTATTTTATCAATTTAGATGTTAGTTTTAATATGTACTCATATCTAAATAAGCACACTGTTTATTTATTAAATAGTATTTTAACGCCAGTAGACAAAAATAAATAAACATACTGAATGTCTACTCAGATATGAATATCTTCTAAGAAATAACGTTTAAAGCTATATATGTATATCTGTGTATGTATAAATATCATTGAAATACTTTTATTTACTACTGGCCAAGCCCCCGATCAAATTTTATGATTTTCTTAATAGATTCGCCTCCTGTATAAACTAAGTTCCCTTCCTCGATCTATCAATGTTTCTTATCTAATTTTCTTCATTTATTTTCCTATCTATCTTTGTCGATCCTGAAAGTGACCACGCGAATTTGGTAAATAATTTTATTATATAAAGATACCTATCGCTGGATTTCTTGACAGACTAATTGACAACATTTATTTTCCATTATCAAAGCACTTATATTATTTGCATAGAAAGATTATATATACATAGATTTTCCTTCCTTTTCAATTCGTTTACTTGTCATTGTCTACCTTTTTTTTTCCTTCACAATCTTCCGTATGTGTATGCATGCGAAGATAGAAACGGAGAAGTAAAACAGCTCTGTTTTAAGACTTTGTAGAACGATCACATTCGAATTTAGGTTTCACAGTGTGTCGAGAGCCTGACTCATAAATTCGACACGTCTCTGAAAGTGCAAGCCAAATCCCTCGTCCGTAAATCTGCAGGCTGGCTCACATCGATCGTTTTGACTAGGCAAACGTCTTGTCTTGCGACCAGGCCATTGTAAATTACAGCACAATCTGAAATAATGGCCAATGCGGAATAGAGACTTCAAGAAGGCAGTTTTTGGAAGAAAGACAGATTTTCATCATGAAGACGAAGATATAAATACTTTTTTGTTGTTAAAAACCCCTGGAGAATGGTTTCTCTCAACGCGAGTGAAGGACTAAGGAGGTTGTTCCTTGTCTCGTAAATTTATTTGCGGCTTTTATTCAGCCATATATTGGGCGTTTCAAAAGGTGCAAAATAAGTGCGTATATGTCTATATATATATATATATATATATATATATATATATATATATATATATATATATATATATATATATATATATGTGTGTGTGTGTGTTTATGTGAATGTGCACAAGATTGTGAGTGCTAAAATATACCTGTCCATATGTGGGTGTATAAAATTATTTATATTATCTTGCTGATGCAATTAAACATGTTCGGTCGGCAATGTACAAATATACGTTTTGCATGCCTCTCTTATTTGTACACACACCCACTATATATATATATACATACATATATATATATATATATATATATATATATATATATATATATATATATATATATATATATATACATATATATATGTATACCCAGGGGATTCCCATAGGCATATGAGTATATTTTTTCTTTTCTCTAAGTGAAGCTTTTTTTTTATTATTCAGGGAAGATAAATAAGAACAAATTATTTTATGCATGTGCCCGTGAGAAAATATTCTGTGCATTTGAATTTTAATAGGAAAAGGAAGCCATAGCATACTTTCTTGGGAACACCGTCTTTACGCTTGTAAAGCATGGCATTTACATCATAAAGTAGATCACATGGTTTTATTTTACGATTAAATACCTTTTGTTTATAAGAGATTACTTATTTTTATACTAGATTTTATATAATTGACGTTTTGCAATGAATTTGAATACGGGCAATGCATGTAAAATTCGCTTTGGAAATTTAGTTTTTGGCGTAGGAACAGAAGCCCCCCCCCATTTAAACTGTATTCGTTATGTTTTATATCAAGAAATCGACCATCATTATAAAACCAGTTTATTATCTCGTGGGATTTGCTATATAATGAAAAACCACTGAATAAGCTTTATATTCCTCATCAAACGTTAAGAAAATTTTGTGTTGCAATAACTGGTGTGATTTTTAATTTTTTTTCCACCTTTCGGGAGAAGTTCTTCAACGCTGAAATTTTATTATTTTAATGAACATAATCTTTATAATGGTAGACTAAAATATTTAACCATTCCATTATTGCCAGGTTGAAAATGTACCTGGGCTCTTACCCTGTCTGAAATTATTAAGAAAATCATATAAAATTAAAAAAAATTGGTTTGAAAAAATTGTCAAAATTAAAAAAACTAATTTATATGTCAAAGCAAAACCTGAGGTAAAATTTTCGGTAGTATCAATGTTTTATTGAATTTATTTGATATATTCTCAAAACCACTATCTGAAGTTATTAGGCAAATACAAATAATCACATTTTATTTCAATAAAAACTGATAAACTCATCACAAATTCATCAATATCTATAAGCGAACAAATAACAAACACGTGACAAGCCATTCATTTTTTTTTACATTTTAATATAGTGACTCTTCATCATAACAGCCAGTAGTCATTGATCCATTGATTTTGTCATTTATTTTTTTTACTCCAGCTGGTTCAATTTCCGAAGGGTTAGTTTTAATTGCTTCCCATGGGTCGGCTTTGCTGTTAAATTGTTTGCCACCTTCATATAATATTATCTTCGCAATTGACCTTAGATCTTCGATTGGATTCAGTTAAGGACTTGATGATGGACATTTCATTATCTTCTCTCCTGTAAATCATTTATGCTCAAAATATATCGGATAAGCTTAGATACATGAGAAGGATCAGCCGTGCATAAATACACACTTCACTTTGAAACTCCAAGACTGGGACTTATAACATGCAACCAAAAATTTGTTCAGTTTAACTCCTTCATAAACGTTGAATGGTGCAACAGTTGTTTGGTTGACACTTACCGCTTATATTATAACATTACTGACGCCTTGTTATCTTCTTTTAGACACAGGCACGTCTGAATTGGATAAAATCCATCCTTTGGCTCATCCATCAGATTCATCAAATATAACTCGCGATTCGTCCAGGAAATTAATTTATATATATATATATATATATATATATATATATATATATATATATATATATATATATTATAGATCCCAATTCGCAAAGTATTCTTCAATTTTTGTCCTTCATCACTCAGCCATTTCAAAGATCTGAGCGCTGGTCAGAAGTGGTTGTTTCGCTATAACTCGCTGTAACTTACATTCTTAAAGAATTTTCCTTCGCTCCGAGTTCTCAACTTACTCCAGCAGCCTTTTTTTATTGTTCGATGATTTCTAAAAGTTCCTTTGATATCTCTAATATGGACATTCCCTCATTCAATAATTTTATTTTTCTTTTGCTTTTCAACAGTTTTTTCAGAGTCTTCTCTTTACTATGTTTCAACATATATGGACAAAATGACAATACGGTTTTATAAGATTTCAGAGTTTTTAAATTCATATTAGTTTAATCTGCATAACTTCAGTCAGTCCATTTTCATCAATTCCAAATATCTCAAAAACTAACCATTGAAAATGGCATAAAATAGTTAAGTTTTGTTAAGTGAGGGTGGAAATAGGCGAGATTAAATTTGACAAATATTGGTTCAGAAATTTCTTCAGTTTATTTGATTTGCATAATAATTTCAGACAGGATGTATATAGTCCAGCAGAAATCGAAATACTTCCAACACATACCTCGTAAGTAATGGTTAGGCATTAGCTAGATGAAGATAACATTACCATTAATTTCTTCCATTACCTTGCAGGTATTCCCGCCGCAACCTCTGTGTGTGTGTGTGTGTGTGTGTGTGTGTGTGTGTGTGTGTGTGTGTGTGTGTGTGTGTGTGTGTGTGTGTGTATAATTAAACGAAAGGACATTATCTTAAACAGATGAACGCAAAAGGCGTAAAACTTACAATCACCATGTAAGGTTGAGTTGTACATAAACACTGTTAAAAGTCTATACAAGATAGTGAACATCCCTCTTCAGAATATTTGGAGAAAAAATATCTACTTCGAATAGTAGATATTTTTCTCCAAATATTGCTGCAACATGGGGAACTTTCAACAAACTTACATTAACGGAGGATGACCTTGATATCAGGGTTTGGGGCTTCCGCTTTATCATCTTTGGCAACCGGAATTCACCATACATTGCATAAATTCCCGCAATTTCAAAAACCAATTCCTTTGATATCAAGTAAATGTTACCAATGGAAATAAAAAAATTCTGTTTTTTATTATTATATTTTGTTATTGTTTTATTTAACTGGGAAATAGTCTCATGAATCAAAACTAAATTTACTGAGATATCTCCTCTCCACTATAATAAATCGTATACGATTTAGGCAAAAAGTTAATTATTTATCATCAGTTAAAAATACAAGACTAAATGTTATTATCCAAACTAATGGAAAAACTATATTAGAAACATTTTATAAAATAACAATATACCATAAATAAGTATGATTACACGATGTAGAAAACAGTGGAATGCAAATTACTTACTCACTTACTATTCTTTTGAAATAACCATTTATATAGAATATCTATTTTGAAAATGGACAGGAAATACTAAAGACGTGTAAATTGACAACTTAGTTACGTAAAACATTGAAAATAAAGAAACCAAGAAAATTAATATTTGAAACGATAAACCTATTTCTGAATGTCAAATGGACAAACATTTTCACAACGGTAATGCTAAAGTGAATATTCATTGTAATGCAATAAATTAATATACATAACGAATTTACCAAGTAAGAGTTACTGCAAAAAAGATACAGTAAATTATTGTCTGAAAATCGGTTACAAGAATAGGTTGAGATTAAACCAAATTGCATGATTATGAATAGATGAAAATTTTAAGAGTATTTCAATATAGACGAGAAGGCAAGTGGAAATCATAACATATGTTCCTAAGATGTTGTTACAATGCACAGAAGAAAAAAAAACTTAATAAATCTGCGCTAGATTTCGTCTCCTAAAAAGATTAACTTCAACGAAAAAAAAAAGAAAAATGATTTTTTTTTTGTTTGTTTGGTTTGGTTTGGTGCGATTCATGAAATGATATATAAAATACAAAAAACAAAATTACATTGTGGCATGGTGCAGAGATTTGTTGCCAGATATCGGGTCTTCCGGTAGACATCCCCTTAACCCAGGGTGACACAATCTGCCCAAGACACTTAATATAGGTCAAAATATTGAGTATTACAAACAGTGGAAAGATAATTGAAGGCATAACGTCGCCATCACTAGTGACCACACCAAACACGTTGAAGTTGAGCGGATTTATTAACCAACTCTTTTCGGGTCCCCTGCACGGTCTTCAGATTGAAAAACAAATATTACTGTTCTTTATCTACCTGAATAATTGAAACGGTTTTTCAGTTATATAACTGAAAAACCGTTTCAATTATTCAGGTAGATAAAGAAATAGATATAGACAAATGTTGTCAAGATGGCTAAACGACTTATCTGAAAATCGGTTATAAAGACATACATATATATATATATATATATATATTATTTACATTATTCGGGCTATTGCCCTCATCTTTGTCGCCATATTTATTACAACGTTTCGGCCGTTGTACGCTCCGGCCTTCTTCAGATGGTTGGAATGTCGAACTGAACCCTTTATTTCGCTCACTGGGGTAGACTGTTCTAGTTCCACGTGCCATGATTAATGGACGACACTTATCAGTTATCTCATGTTAACTTTCCCTCTGAAAGTTCTCTACTGCCTTAGCCGGGTATTGAGAACTTTCAGAAAATGTTAATTTAGAGAAAAACAGACCCCTTTAAGGCTCTATTTGTAATAATTTATTTCACCGGAGATTTTTATTTTTCTCTGGATTATCAGACTTCCCGTTCAAATTGTGAAACAAAATTTAAAACAATTTAAAATTTACACTTTTGACGGGCAGTATTAAGATTATATAAGTTGACATAGAAGGTTGTGAGGAATGGTGTAAAAGACATGGTCGAGTTTAGAGAGGGAAGGGAGAGTTCTAATATTTATTTTTATATTTATTTTTATTTTAATATTTAATATTGAGAAAGGAGGGGGTAAGGATCAGACATTGACCTATTTAATCGGTCAACTCAACGGAAATGATATGGGAAAAGGAAAAAGAGAAAACATGGGAAAAGAAAAAAGGGGAAAGTAAAGAGATAAGCGGTGTACGTAGGGTTTTTGGGGGAAGAAGTGGGGTGGTATAGCACTTTAGATAAACACAGATTTTAACGTTTGGTAGTAATTTAAAAGTTTAAAAACTCTACAAAGAAATTAAATTTAATGCTTGTTAGCAATTTAAATATTCAACTTCTCCACAAATAAATTAGGGATTTAATATAATCCGATTACTATATAATTAAACAACAATCATAAAAAAAATAATAAAAAAATAAAAAATTAGTAATAGTAATATTTTAAAATTGCGAATGACTTTTATCAGTTAAAGTCTAATTCATGAATTTAATTTGTAGCTATTTTTAGATAGGTAATATTTCTTAATTAAAGTTTAGGTTTCAAATGACGATGGAGTAAGATTTGAAGGTAAAAGGAAAAAAATACTGTTTTTCATACATACACCACATACATATTTACGTAAAAATACATACACATATAATCATATACATGTACAATAACATATATAACCACATATACAAGTATCGATATATATCGGTATATACGCATATACATATACAAATACTTACATATACATTTACATATCTCCACACGAATCCATATTTATACATATTTAAATTTTATCTTAAATTTTACAGTTAACGTTAGATGGTGAATTAAGTGTTTAAATTTCAAAAAATATTTTTAATTTTAATATTTTTAACATAATGAATAATGGTTAAAGAGTAACATTTTTTTTAATTTAATCGATTTAAATTGAGACGGCCTCCAGATGATTAAAATTTTCAATTTTTCAAGTCTAATTAGAAATTATTTAAAGAGAAAGTAAGATTAAAAGGTAGTAAAACTTTTTCTGTCCTTCCATTAGAACTCTCTATATATAAAAATACATTCATGTATACATATATATGCATACAACTATATCTTACACATATATTCATACATATCTCATATATAAATTCGTAAATATATATATATATATATATATATATATATATATATATATATATATATATATATATATAAGATTACGTGTGTTAATACTCTTCGGGACAAAGTACCGATTGTGCTGTTCACACTCCTCCTAGGCCTTTTGAACTGGGATAGATTTTTTCCTTTCTTTTCTGTTTAGTTATGGTGTTCCAGTTCTTTGTAATGTCTTCTCATTCTCTTTCATTCCCAGTATCCATTTTTTTTCAGTGGGGTTATAGCCTTGTTTGTGCTGAATTGATTTAAATAAATATATATTTTAAGGAAATCTCAACAGAGAAAGCGCTAGTTTTTCATCAACATTACTTTAGCCTCCCTCCAGTAATTTGTATCTTTTATATCCTACATACTTTCGTTTTGTCAAAATCTTGGCCGCATTTACTAAGTTTAAACTTATATAATTTAATCTACAGCCAAGATTCTAGGCTTTGAGGGTCGAACTACTAATCTCATTTATACAGACCAATACCACATCTAAACGGTTGCAAACCTCTGGAGAGAGTTTGGTTATCTGCCAAGGGGGATGGAAACCCATTAGAAATTTACCACCTCGCAGCCTTAATGCAATTCTCCAAACATGGTCGACTATGGCACATAAATCCATGGTTTGAAATGTGGAGTCTGTCACGCAAACGTCGTATCTCACTTTAAAAATTAACTGATTTTGGACTGTGGGCTACTCCCTGTTCTTGTAGTAAATGTTGGAAATTCTCCAATAACTCTGTTTACGAAGCGTAGCCATGACATGCATTTATGCTAGGTAGGAACGTGTACATTCTCTCTCTCTCATATATATATATATATATATATATATATATATATATATATACACACACATATATATATATGTATATATATATATATATATATGAGAGAATGACAGCGACTATTCCAATTAAATGGGACATTAATCAAAAGAAATGTCACTTAGTAGAAGGATTTTACATTAAAAGAATAAAACTTTATATGAGAATGTTCTATGCCGAGTATTTTAAATAGAAATGACTGTACATCGGGACCAAAATTGATGCTCCAAATTTGTTCCATGTAGTCAGAATCAATTATCTGTACACAGACACGTTTCTCTATCTGCTCTGAAAACAGATTTCAAATTCTGACTGAATCTATTCTATACATTTCGCACTGACAACCTTTGAAAAGTCATGAATCCTTTTTCCTTAAGTTATGTGTTAAATAGCAATGTGATCCTCTCGTCTTCGCCGGTAGCCATTTTAGTAGAAGACCCGAGTGAAAGTCCTGTCAATTATAGAAAACACTAAGAAGTTTCGATTTGGTAGGGCAATGTCTGAAAGAAAGATAAATGAATACATAAATTGCCTGGAAACGGCTAATATGAGGCCTTGGACATATCCCTTGTTGTTAGGGCTAAAGAACATGTAATGATTATTCGACATAATATAGTGTATAATGTGACTCGTGATATACAGGAGGAGTTTACGAATATATCCTTCTCTGCATATTTCTCGGTCACGAAAAGTGAAATAAAACTCATCATACGCAATGACATACATAAAATGTGCGAGGCAAATATTTTCTTGAAGTGTTCAATATTTTATTTGAATCCGATAAGACTGCGTCTGATCCGCGAAAACTTTAGGAGACAGGTAATTATTAAAAGTCTTGAATAGCTTTCAACCAATTACAGCTCTAGGCAATTTAATGACTTGCGTTAACTGTCTGCAAGTTTCTCAGCGCACAATATACTGCCTTGTTATACGCCTCTTACTTATTTCTTTTATCGGGTTCTCGCTATAAATTTCTGCAATACGTTTCAGTATCTTTGATTTTTCGATATTGGCAAACTGAATATTCATTTATGTATTTTTTTTACATTTTATAAATGATAAAATATGATATGAATATTTCATCCATCTTTGCAATTGCAACTCACATTTTGTTGATAGACAGAATCCTGACAACTTGATATTCTCTGCATTACTTGCAGATCAGTGGACAAAGGTATATTTTCGAAAGATATTCTGAGTTTTTGGCGTTACAATAAATGAAAATTAGTTTTTGGTGTATTTGATTACATCAAAGGCATGTTCAGATAAAAAGGAAGATACGCGAGAGGCTTATCCAGTTATTCAATATGTAAGATCAATCAGGGAATAGAGTTGAGAGCAAAGTAAAAATCATGCAGCAGTTTTGGCTGGGAACCATAAAATACGAGATCATTAGAGACTTAAATAGTAGTGCTTCAGGTAACAATAAATATCCAAGAAAACTTAATGTGCGGGACACGATAAGAATTAAAACTTAAATGGATGTGCTAAATACAAAGTAAGAAAAAAAAAGGAATCGAAAAATTACACGAAATCAAACCAAAAAAAAGCATTGAATAAACCGAAAATATCTGAGAAATATTTTAAAAAAATATTGCAATTGATGGAATTTAATTTATATACAAGGTTTGGGCAAATATAGGCATACAGTTGTTTCACTATTTGTTTCACGTTTTAGATAACCGCTCAGAATAAGAGCTAATGTTCCTTCAGTAAGATGGAGCAATTTCCCATTATGGTTTGGCAGTAAGGGATTATCTTGGCGAGGATTTTCCACAACGTTGGTTTGAAAGAAGTGGCAACATCGAATGGCCACCGCGTTCACATGACATAACACCAATGGATTTCTTTTTTGGTGTGTAGTAAAGAACAAGTTTTATAAGAGAAATCCCTACACAGTGGAATAATTTAAAGAGTGCATCTCAGAATTCTTTATTGAAATTGATCGAGATTTCTATTGTCATAGTGTTGTGGAGCGGTTTGAGAAATGTTGCAATGTTGAAGCACTTAAGAAATTAAACTGTGCTAAAAAATATAAATAAAGTATTAAAAAAACGCACGTACATAGTTTTGAACAAATGATTGTTACAAACCGGTTATTTATTTGTTAAATTCTGATTAGTTTTAACAAATTTCAAGGAAATTATATTCATTATCAGAGACTAGATCCACTTCGATAGGTATGTACAAAATGTCACAATATTTTTATCATTTTTATATCACTGAATTTATATATTTTTAAAACTTTTAATATTTTTCTTGTGCCTGAAACGCTCACATGATCGCATGGATTATCGCACTTTTTATGCTCAAATCAGAGACCAGAATTTTGAATAAAAAATTTCAGTGACGGTAATCAGAATTCTTTAGTAAGCATACACATATGCATGCGTTTCTTCCCTTGTCTATATACTCTTGTGCCTCTTTCCTCCGAATAACGTGTTCGTTTTTAATATACGTGACGAAGTTAGAAATTAAATACTCCTCTCTATTGCCATGAGAAATGAAACAGATACCGGGAGCACTTATGGTACAAAAAAGAAAAGAATCCTGACTATCATTTTCACCAGCGATGATCATCAGCTTTCATGTTGCGCTTGCAAGCATTTGTACTGTTCGGGGTGATAAGTTCTTCACTGGTAAATATTTTTCTTTTTTTCATTTTTAATGTCATGTTACTTCAGGATATAAGCGATCCTAGCTCTTGCAGAGACTCCTCTTTTTCGTTACTTATGAATTACCATGGATAGATAAAGATAGACAAAGATAATGTAGTGTCTCCAGTTATGTTCTACTTGATTTGGAATTCAGAGTTATCCCTCTCCAAAATTGGCTATCAACCAAGGCTAGAAAGCGTGGTCTAAATTCTATTTAATCTATAGCCGAGGAAAGAAGAGATGGTTCATAACTTTCCAAAGGGCATTTGTGAGAAGGGAAAAACTAGGCCGGAACCTGAGCGCAGCATTAGGCTAAGGATACATTTTCTATGCTCATAGTCATAGGTTTTGGTTTGTTTGCCACTGAAAAGAAAAGAAAATACCAACAATAAGTGTTTGTAAAATGAACAAAGATATCCTAGCACCCAAGAAAATATAATTTCCGCATTAAATAACCCATGTTTTCTTTTTACAAAAATCTGTAATTCATTTTTCTTTTTAATTCTAAACATTTAGTTTTTGAAACCGATGTGGAGGTTCACTATTTACCCATAGATATGAGACCCCTGTTCAGGATGGACCTACGAAGACCAGCTATTAAGAGGTAGTTCCAAGCTCTTCAAAACAACCCAAATCAGAGATATTGATTGTGGATGTAGCTAGAATGCCATTGTTTTTTTGGTTCAGCACGCGTTCATGAATAGGTGCAATTATCTACGGAATTTTCTGATATAATGCTGCTTCGTGAAGTAGTTTAATAGCAGACTGTCATAAAATGCTATATTTTTAAGGAGAAAAACCCATTGGTTATTGGCAGAAAGATACAACCGCCGTTGCTTCTACCGTCAAATTCTGCTATAATAGGCGACCTTAGGCATTTCGGGGTGGCGCAATGTGGCTTCTCATTTTCTTATAGGGCTGCCTCGCAATCTTCAGGTCGTTCAAGACACAAGATAATGCTATCTTTGTTCGAGAATTGTGTAGCACTGTCTGTTATATTGATGATATTTTATTAAACTATATTCTTGACGTTGTAAATAAACAAAACTACCTCGAACCGAATTTACTAATCAAACGAAAACAAACAATTTATTAAATTTCCTCGATAACAGGTTATCGGTATTGATAAAGATATCAAATTGAAATGCTTATCAAAAATTCACTAATAAAAATGAGTTCATCAATTTCTGTTCGCACCCTAACAACACAATAAAATCCAGATTACTTAGCGGTTTCTATCTTCTATCTTGGGATTTGTAGCTTTCAGTATTTATATGAAGACATTTTCTATGTTCTGCGTTCCGTCTCTCTCCAGAATTTCCTATACTTTGTAGCTTTTAATATTTTTTTTTATCTCTCTTAAGACCTTGTTCCGCCATCCATATAGTTTAGATCGCTAGGTAGATTAGGTGTGGTGTTCCTATGTCTGCCTTACCTTCAATCTGCTCTGTGACTGTCATAAGCTCTCTTTCTTCATTACGTGCCCGGAAAATGCCACTGTCTCTTCATGATGTTAAGTACAAATGTCGGTTTTCGTTCAGTTTTCTTTAAAACTTCATCGTTGCCCACATGTTGGGTCCATGGTATTCTCAACATCCTTCTGAAGAATGACATTCCTATTGCTTCAAGTCTCGTCTTCATGTGTGAAGCTAAATCCAGCATTTATTGCCACATAGTAAGACTGATATTACGTAACAGTTTAATACTGATTTCTTTGTTTTTAACGGAATTTTTACTGTTTCTTATCACTTTCCTTGCTCGTTTGGAAGATATCCTTCGCTATCCCAATGATCGTTCGGATTTCGATGTCGCCCTTGTTAGACATTTTCATGACGGTCGTCCTCGAGTATAGAATCCAGAGGTTGGCAGTGAATATTTCGGAGACAGTAGGAAAGCGTAGTGGAGGTTCGCAGTGGATATCACGGCAGAGTGTAGTTCATTCTTCTCCTGGTCGCCTTTGGCCCTTCCGGTAGGAGGAAACAAGATGGCCCCCTTTATACACGATGAATACAGTGTTGGGCGGCTTCTGATTGGTCAACCTTCTATTGGTCGACTATAAAGGGAAATAAGTCATTCTGACTCGCTCACTAGTTATGAGCTATATACCCAAAAAACCGTAACAGCCCTTTCTGTATTCTGTTAAAAAACACTTTCTAGACATTTAAATTGTCGTACTCGTTGGATCATGGTATCACCAATGTGTGAATTTCATGTTGGGTTCTCCACTTGGCTAGCAGACATGCATTTCCTTCTTTATGTCATTGATATTTAGTCCATTCTATTCGCTTTCCTTCACTACCTTCTGTTCTTTCTGTTTCAGCTATCCACACTGTGTCATTTGCATATCTTATGTTATTAAGTTGGTCGCAGCCAATAACAAATCCTGGTAGGACTTTTAATTCTGTCAAAATTGCCTTACTGTAGATGTTAAATATGTCCGGTCAAAAGACATATCCTTGCCTTACACCATTTTATATATATATATATATATATATATATATATATATATATATATATATGTATTGAATATATATATATTGAATATATATATATGTATATATCTATTTTGAATGAAACTTGTCGTGTAATTTATTGGGGGTTATTGTAACGTCTTCCTTAATGTAGTCCTTATCGCTCACCCCCAACCACCTTTATCTAGAGACGAGACGCGTTAGATTTGAGCAACATCAAAGCCGACACACTGGGGTTAAAATAGGAAACTAAAATGATACATATGACACACTCATATCCTCTCTCCCACCTCACTTCCTCACTTCGTTAACTTTGCGTATACTTGATGAGGTCCGTAAAAGAGATGTGAATTTCTTTTCATTCTTCATTTCAGCTTTTGGAAGTAAAGTCTGATGATCCAGAACCCTGTAAAAGGGTTATGGTGAAATAACTTATTACATGGAATCTTAACGTGGTCTGTCTTTTATTCAAACAAATATATATATATATATATATATATATATATATATATATATACTGAATTCATTTTCCAGGAGGTTTGATACAAGGGGCTCAGGATTTTTCTAATATTTTTCTAAAATATTTCAATGTTACCTATCAGTTCCAACAGTTAACTGAGACATACTTTATAAAACGCTTTTGAAAAAAAAATTACAAATCACCGATACACATCCTTCTGCATTTGTATTGCTCTTTCTCGTATTATCTTGAGCATGAATATTGCGATCCTTTTTTCAGTCGTTCTAAAGAACCAGAACTGTTTTGTTCTGTTTCTGGTCTGTCTTCTGACAGAATTTGGATAAGTTTTGTGGCTCATTCAGCTGATTTTCTGATGCCAGTGCTATGAAAATGTATCTACTTATATTTTCCTGCATATCATCACTGATGTATATTTCATTTATTATGTCTGTAATCTTGCGAATCATCTAAGATTGTTTTCTAGTTCTGCTACTATTTTTTTCTTTTCAATTTGGCCAGTGCTGATTTCACTCCAGATTTTATTGTGAGACCGTAACATACCTACAACATGGACTCTTCCACAACTATATAAAGTATGCGACATAACACTCTAGAGAGAAAAGAAGAAGAGGAGGAGAGAGAGTATTCTAATACCGTAGTATCAGCTGCGTACGACTACCAATATTGTTCATAAAACAAACTGACAACACAAGAGCCGAAGTACTGTTTACGACTCAAGTTTTCGAAAAAAAAACTCGTGCATAAAATTATTCTCCCCTCAAATTCACTGAGGCGAGTTTTCTCTTTTTTGTACCTCTATATATATAAAAAAATACATAAGTGTGGTGAAAATTTATACAATTACGTTAAAATTAACGGAACCACGGAATCACAAAACAGCTAAACACATAATTAGTTTAGTTTAACTAATTGTCTATCCATATTTTTTTTGTGTGTGTTTAAAGGAAAAAAAAAGAAAAAACCTATCAAAATTTTTTGGTAACTCCCTTTGGTACACGGGTTTCAAAGCAACAGAAAATCACTGTCATTTTTGTTTGTCTAAATATGGGAGATTTTCAAAAAGTAATTGCCCAAATGCTAAAAGTAAATTTGGATCAGCAACAAAAATCAGAAGAAAGACAACATCTATTTTTGGAATTACATAAACAACAAATGGAATTCCAACAAATTACGCTTCAGAATGCTGAACTACAACAGAAACAACTTAAAGAATTACTCGTAAATGCATTAAAAGACTCAAACTCTGAAAAAGATACAATATTCTCCCAGAGTACAATCTACAATTCAATAGAAACGTTTGAATACGTACCAGAGGAAGACAAAACTTTCGACGCTTTTTACAGGCGCTACGAAGATATTTTCAACGTAGACTGTGAACAATGGCCTAGTAAAAAAAAAGATACGTCTACTATTGAGAAAACTGGGAACTACAGAACATAGTAAGTTCGTAGACTTCATACTACCCAAGAAAACCACTGACTTGGATTTTTCAGAGACTATTAAGCTCCTATCGGAACTATTCGAGCCTAACACAACCTTGTTCCACAAACATTGGAAATGCCTGAACACAGTCAAAGACAACCAGCAAGATTTTCTGACGTTTGCAGCATCGGCAAACAAGCTCTGTAATGATTTTAAACTAGCCGAACTGACTGCCGATGAATTCAAGTGTTTAATTTTCGCACAAAGTCTAGTATCAGCAGAAGACGCCGAAGTCAGACGACGGGTACTGACCAAGCTTGAGAACGAACAAGGATTGACTCTCCAAAAACTGGTAGAGGACTGTCAAAAAGTATTATCCGTAAAGTGTGACTCAGACACTATCGAGGAATCAGGTGTGGCTCAGATTAATAAAATCAGAAGCAAGTCTACTTCCTATTCCCCTCAAAAAGACAAAAGGCAAATCTCATGCCTCAAATTCCGCAGTACACAAATAGGTTAAAGAAACCGCCCGGACCATGTTACCATTGTGGTAAATGGCATTGGATGAAATTCTCACCAGTTAAGAACAAAAAATATTGCAAAAATTGCAATAAAAGTGGGAATACTTTAACTTCGTGCTGGTACGCCAACAGAACGAGAAAACACAAAAATAAAATGAGGCAAGCTCAATCTAACAATATTGCCGATGGAAATTTAAGGAAATATGTAACTGTGGACATTTTCAATAATTCCATTAAATTCCAGCTTGACTCGGGTTTCGATCTTTCAACCATTTATTGGCGTACTTGGCGAAAGTTGAACAAGCCGACCTTATTAAAAACGGATAAAACAGCAAAATCCGTAACTGGCGAAAAGATTAACATTTTAGGCGAGGTAATACTTACAGTAACACTAAATGGAATTATCAAAATGCTCAAACCCTACGTATTGAAAATTGCAGATAACTTATTTGGAACAGATTGGATAGAAAAATTCAATCTTTGGGATTGCCCAATGAGTACATTTTGTCGCAAGATACAAAGTACAACTTCCAATTTGGTAAATCTCAAAAAGGAACTCAAACAACAATTTCCCCAGTTTTTTTTTTCTGGCGGCCTTGGTAAATGTACTAAAATGAAAACTAAGTTCAAGGTGAAGGACGGTGTACAACCGATATTCACAAAGAAACGGAATCTCCCTTTCGTTGCTCTAGAGCAAATCAGCAAAGAGTTAGAGAGACTCGAACAAGCAGGTATTCTGTCAAAAACAGATTTCAGCGAGTGGGGCAGCACCTACGGTCTACGTAAAAAAGAAGTCCAATCAAATACGAGTATGCGCAGATTTTTCCACAGGGTTAAACGATGCCTTGCAAAATCACCACTATCCTCTCCCAAGCCCTGAAGAAATTTTCAATAAACTCAATGGTGGAAAATTTTTTTCTAAAATTGACCTCTCAGACGCATACCTTCATATAGAGGTGGAAAAAGAAAGTTCCAAATTGCTCTGCATAAACACCCATAGAGGGTTGTACAAATACAATAGACTGGCTTTTGGAGTAAAGGTTGCGCCTGCAATTTTCCAGCATGTCATGGACGCCATGCTGGGCGACCTTGACTACGCAACAGCCTATTTGGATGATATACTAGTAAAACTACGGCAGAGCACCGGAACGATGTAATAAACGTATTTGAAAAGATACAGGAATACGGTTTTAAGGTTAAGGAGGCAAAGTATGACTTTTTCTTACCAGAGATTAAATACTTAGAGCACAGCATAAATAAAGACGGTCGTCGACCGGATCCAGAAAGAGCCAACGCGATCAGAAACATGCCGGCCCCAGATAAAGTTCAAGCGTTACAAAGCTTCCTCGGCCTAGCTAACTTTTACCAAGGGTTCATTAAGAACATGCAAAATTTGAGAGGGCCTCTCAACCAACTTTTAAAAAAGGACAAACCATGGTCATGGACCCCGGAATACCAAGACGCATTCGAGAAGATCAAGAAAACTCTTACTTCGGACCACTCTCTCACCCATTACGACCCTAGTCTCGACATCATAGTCGCAAGTGATGCAAGCACGTACGGCATTGGTGATTGCATTCTGCATAAACTGCCAGATGGTTCGCGAAAAGCTGTGGCTCACGCATCAAGATCCAGCTGAGAAACAATATTCCCAACTAGAGAAAGAGGCTCTAGGGTTAATATTCGCTGTGACAAAGTTTCACAGGTATCTACATGGTAGATGTTTCATACTGCAGACGGATCATAAACCTCTAATTACATTTTTTGGTTCTAAAAAAGGTCTGCCAGTCTATACTGAAAATAGACTACTTCGTTGGGGAACAATTCTCTTAAACTATAATTTCAAGATAGTTCCTAACATCCAAAAATATTTGACATGCAGACAGTTTATCGCGATTCATTCCAAAAAATACAGAAGTCTTTGAAGACTCCATCATTGCTACTCTAAGGAGAAATTGTGAAATCAAAAACATGATCGCGAGTACCATAACAGAGCTCCCAGTTACTTTGGCCGACATAAAAAGGGAGTCTCGAGAGGATGAATTCATTCAATCCATAAAAAGCAAAATTCGCAACAAAGACCCCAATGTGCCTGAAGTTTTCTCCCTCTGCGATGATGTCCTACTATACAATGACCGCGTAGTGATTCCAAGCAGCCTACAAAGAAAAATCCTCAGGGATTTTCACATGGGACATCTGGGGAAGAACAGTACGAAAAGCCTCATGCGCTGCTATGTTTATTGGCCAAACATCGACAAGGACATAGCAGGCATGATAGAATCATGCAAAGGATTCGCGCTTGCAGCAAAAGCTCCAACCACGACGTGCAAACCATGGCCAAACACAGACCATCCATGGCAAAGAATTCATATCGATTTTGCAGGGCCTATAGACAACATGTACTACCTCATTGTTGTGGATAGCCACTCAAAATGGTCTGAGGTCCTACAATGCAAAAGACCAACCACAAACTGTACGATCGGATTTCTACACGAGCTATTCGCGCGTTTTGGCGTGGTAGATTGTGTAGTTACAGATAATGGCACTAATTTCACATCAAGTGAATTTAGAGACTTCTGCAAGTCATATCGGGTGGACCACATTACAACGCCTCAGTACCATCCTCGGTCGAATGGCCAGGCCGAAAGTTTCGTGGACACTCTAAAAAGGGCTTTAAAAAAGGCACTAGGCACACCGACAGACAGAGCATCGACACAGTTTCTGCAGGTGTATCGGATAACCCCTAATCCGAACACGCCTATGGGAAGCTCGCCTGCAGAAACAATGTTCGCAAGGAAAATCAAATCTGTCTTCGACAAACTTATTCCTCGGCAAGCAAAGTTCAAAAAAACCGTATCGCCTCATAAGAAATATTCCAATCCTGGCGATAAAGTCTTTTTCAATGCTTACAAAAACAACATAACATTCTGGGAAGTAGGCACCATAAAACAAAGAATTGACGAAATATCTATATTGTCCAAGGACTGAAAATCCCTCACAAACGCCATTGGAACCAGCTCAGAAAATGCCGTTTGAAGGAATCGGACGAATCACTACAAAATAGCTGTGAAGAGCCGATTGATGTAATTTTCGATCACTTCGATCTCGACACGCCCCAAGTCTCTCCTGAAGTGCGACGCTCAGGAAGGAAAAGGAAATTTACTCAACCTCTCGACGTAAATCCCAAGAGAAAAAAGTATTAACAGTTTTATGGTTTTTTTTTCTCCTTTTCAAAAGGAAAAAAAAGAAAACTCTTGGAAGCGGGGTATTGTGAGACCGTAACACACCTACAACATGGACTCTTCCAGGACTATATAAAGTATGCGACATAACACTCTAAGGGAGAGAAGAAGAAGAGGAGGAGAGAGAGTATTCTAATACCGTAGTATCAGCCGCGTACGACTACCAATATTGGACACTAGCACATAGTAAGCTCCGCTTACACTTACACTATCTTTGTAACCTTTTTGTTTAATATATCTTTCTTAACTCTAATCCATGTTACGTGTTTTCCTTCCGTGGTTCTAACTTTGGGTCCACATCAGATTACAATATATCTGGTCTTTCGATATTTCTGTGCGTGTCCAGTTGTCCCCATTCATTGTGGTATTCGTTCCAATCTTTTTCATTTCACCTTCGTGAAAGGCAATAAAACAGAAAGCGTTAATGAGAGTGACATTTCGTGAAGACTGTGTCAAAGAGAAAAATCCATCAAAAAATTACAACGAAAATATATATGCAAAACAAAGAGGGGAGTTAATTTATGTCGGTGGGAAAGTGGCTGAAGCTGAGATACCAGGTCAGGACCTATAATTGCAGATCATTTCGATTTTCTTCAGAATCTCTAAATACATATCAGGTGCACTAGACCAGATGTGCTGCCAATATTCAGTGCATGTACGAATGGTAAACTTAAAAAGTACAAGGTAGTTTGGTAATAAAATTTTGTAGAACTGCACGTTGAACAAATATTCCACTCCGTAAACCTAGCTATTGATTCAATATTATCGTCCCTCCTCATATGAGTGTAAAACGTTGGACTGAGAAAGCGAAATTAGTTACTGCTCTGGTGGTTAACATCAGTCATTATAATGTAAGCCAGAAACGTTTCTCTAAGACGATTAAAAGAATTAATTTTCGTTTAGGAGGTTTTACAATTAGAAAGCCATTAAAATTTGTTCAGATTTAACTTTTAGCACTAAGTATTGTTAATATTACTTCCCTTCCACTATATTCCTTATCAAGAACTCACAATCAAATTATCATTACTGTTAATTTCACTCAAATTTGTTTTTTGTGGACAATAGCAGGATAAGACAAGACAGCCATGAAATTCAAACACATCATTGTTCCCTGCTCAGAGTCCCGTTCAGTGGGAGGTTAAACATTTTTTACAGCAAATGAAGTTCATACTGAGAGATAAAGGTGAATTGTCATAGTATTCATATAAACAAAAAAAGAATATATAAGGTAGTCTTACTTAGACACATATATCTACTTACCAAGTCAATAACGATTACAAATTAGAAGTATTTATCTAAATTAAATAGAACATTTATTGTAAATTACTTACAAACACAAATAAGATTAATACAAAACAAAAACAAATGCCTGAAACAAGATGGACTATAAGAAACGTCACAGGCCATTCATCGAAGGATTTAAGTAAAATATTTAAACACCAAAAGGATCTTTAACAAAACGATACACTCACTGCATTAGTCACTCATCTGGCCATAATTTTGACATAAAGGGTGAAGTTTTAATTAAAAGAAGTCATTTATTAATGTGAATATGTAGAGGATGTACAATAAGATCTCTGAGAGAGAACAGTTTTAGAGAATGCTGATGAGCAAATAGTCCTATATCCGTGCCAAATTTAGACTCATCATGGCCGCCGATGCTTAAAGTATTATATTTGAAAACGTAAACAAAGAAAGGAGCAGTGAATATTTTTTCATATAAAGTAATGCGAATAGAGAAATAAGCACATAACGTCCAATTTTATAAAACTTCATAAAATACAGTTTATAAAAGTTGACGTTCTTCTAAAATCATTGATTTGAAACAAATTCTATTTCCATATTTTGTTTATTTGTTATCTTTTTTCTTGCCTATCAGAATATTGTTATTTGCAGTGAAATCTGATACAATCAAAATGGATATTACGAGGTTTTAATATTTACAGCAAAATATGAATATGTAGCAATATTCATATTTTGCTGTAAATATTAAAACCTCGTAATATCCATTTTGATTGTATATTTCACTGCAAATAACAATATTCTGATATGTTTTAATTTGAAGAAAATTAATATTATATGAACAACTGCTGGGTGCATATTTATTTATGAGCGGTATTGTATTTTGACAACATCTGAATATCTATGTCTGTATAAAAAATAAAATAAATATTACGGAGGAAAAAATAAGAAACTAATGAGACCTTAAAATGAATAAACATAATACATTAATTATTTTAAATAAAGAAAAGAAACAGATACAAAAAAATATCGATGCAACGTAAGAGAAGCAAATCCAAGTTTAACTCTTATTAATGCTTAAAATTATACAGAAAAAAAAATATCATATTTTTTTATGTATTTGGATTTATATATACATTCTTAATTTGTGAAAGGATTAATATAAAAAAGGAAGACATTATTTTATATTGAATACTTAATGTAAATAAGATTACAGATGAATGTAAATTGAATCAAGAATATAAAAACGACTTCCAAAATAATAAATTTACGGGAAAAAACGAGATTAAAGTAAAAAATAAAGGATGAATTCCGAAAGGAAAAACAAACTTATTTTAAATGAATAAAAATGAATGAATATATAAATAAAAATAATCAATAAGACAGGTAGGAGAATCATAGCTAGAAAACTGTAATTAGAATTTAGACAATGAATTCAATCATAAATGATCATGCATGGAAGAAAATGGACGCCAAATCCTGTGAAATGAAGAAAAATACAAGACAGGACAACATTGAAGAATTAGACGTCTGAATGTTTCATTGAATATGCTTTTCTATCTCAGCCCCCTCAATAGTCCTAGCATAGATCTAAACACGATATGGAAATCTGAATGATAGAAAAGATGGCCGATATTCAAGCTTGAGAGTGAGTCTTCAGCAACAGCAGTTGGAAAGAGAAAGGGAGGCCCGATCAAAGATGATTGGAACACTGGGAAACTATGAGAACATTTGCTGTGTAGCTGCAGTCTTCAAGATTGTCCAGATCGTACAGAATCTGAATCAGTGAAGACTGAAGCAATAACAATAGAATACTAAATAAGAAAAGAGGAAATATCTCTACCTGAAAAGAGCAATAAGAACAAACTAATTTACACTATATACATCGTTCGGGCGGTCGTTCTCATCTTTGTCGTATTCAGGGCGTTTTGGCCGTTGTATCGTCCGACCTTCCTTAGGAAATATACACTGCAATTCCGAACCCTTTATTTCATTTTTTTTTTTTTTTTGACCAAGTTTTTGTTTATCTGGCCTAGTGGTTGAAGTAATCTAGTGAATTGACCTAAACAGTTGTGAGGGTCAAAAAACTTTCAGAGTTGAAAAAATTAAATTAAACTGATACTGAGATATCCAGAAAAAGGCATGGCACGGGAACTAGAACAATCTACCCTATTGGATGAAATAAAGAAATACAGTTTGAAATTCCAACTTATATCATCTGAAGAAAGCCGAAATGTCGCGAATATGAGAATAAAAATGAGGAAAACATTCCGAACAATGTAAATAGTGTAAATAGTTACAATACTCAGATATATAGACAGATAATCCCTTTATTTCATGTTTGATTTCAACATTTCCTTACAGGTTTGAGGGAAAACTTATGATCATACGAAATATCAGTTCACTAGTCTCACTGTAGATTATATAAATAATAACATCTTAAAAATTCAGACACAAAAATATCAGGCAAAAAGATAGGCATAACTAAGAATGCAATTAAAAAAAGGATGAGTGAATATGAGGAAATATTAAAATAGCAACTGGAATATATTGAAACAACTAAAACACGTTTACACAGAAGAAAATATAACTATTTTAACATTTCTGGTGGTGTGTATGCGCTAAATGTCTTTAGTAAATAACATTAACTGAATCGTTCGCAGATTCTTTCTTCGTTCAAAAAAACAAAAAAATAGAAATATGATTATTCGAACTTGCATGAAAAGATCAGAAACTTTTTTCTATAGAAATTCTTAATATAAGAATTTGTTGGAAAATATAATATCAGAAAAGACGGAAGTCGTTCCAAAGCAATAAACTGCTATTATCAAACGATCACTTTGGCATATCGAAGATTGATGAAGAAAAATTCAGCCACATAAATTTCCCGGGAACATAAAAGGCATTTTATTGAATATATTTTCTCTGTATATCGGTAGGTCAATAGTTCCGCAGTCTGACACGTTGTTATGAACTAATGTTCGATACAGAATTTTCACCGCATAATTTTCGATCGACGTGATTACTATTCGTCAACGTATTAAATAAACTGACAGGAAAGATTACAAGTCAATATTGAAAGATATATGTGGGAGAAAGTAATTTGCTAAGACAAAAGTGCATATAAAAAGCTTTAATCGCTACATTGTTCACAATGAAATTGCGTTCAGGTTATTACATTTTACTTTTCTTGGCACAACTTCTATTAACATAAGATGGGTTAATTAACAAAAGTGATAAAAACAAAGAAATTAGACTAAATTGAATAAAGTATATGTTAAAACATCTAAGCCAAATGACAAATAAAAATAAAATTCAGGCGCATGTGTAGTTACAACAAGGTAAATTCTCTTTATTCCGATGAGGCCCTAAAGGACGAAACACGTCACAAATTGTTTTGTCCACTTTGTCATTAATTTTCAAAACACTGAAATATATATGTTGTGCAAAATGTTTCATTTTTTTGTCATTATTATGCTGTCGACTTGCGTCTACCCTCCCCTTTTTATCTATATTAAATTTTGCCTTTTTTTTAAATTTCCCCAACAGAAAATCATGTACCATATAAACATTAACCTTATATCATCATTTTTCCAATACTCCCTCCATACACTCTATATTTTAAATTTACAACCCAATAATATATTGGGTTTATATTAAATTTAAGCTTTAAATCTGAGTATAATTTAGCTCTCCTCCCATGAGAAACATTATTTTAAAAAATAACTGTAATAAGCAAACCAATCGCAATATGTGCCTGACAACTTGGCAAACCATTAAACTTTAAGTTGCACTACAAACTTAGGTAGATGTGCATGTATTAATATACACTCCCCAGCTCTGTTTAACTACATTGAGTACAGTTTCCTGTGCACCATAAATTTGTACTTGCTTATCTACGTATGCATGTATATAGAGTTGTTAATTCTCGTTATTTAGTTTATATTCGCATTTGTATCAATAGAAAGAAGATGGAAACATTTGTATGAATGTTAGTACTATTACTGAAACCCTGGATGATTTTATTCTCTTATCATTGCTCAGTTGAGAAAACAATGTGACTGAAACGAAACAATTTTAACCTGTTCTCTTTCTAGCGGAATAACTCAAAGAATTTTTCAATGATTCTTACGACAAATGGCATTAAGATAGATAAACGTTTTATGTGAAACCGGGAAAAAGAAACTCAAATATTTTATCGCTTTTTAGGTAGTAAACATTTTGTGGTATGGACAATTATGCATTAACACGATTAGTACAATTTCACTATTACACCGTTATATATATATATATATATATATATATATATATATATATATATATATATATATGTGTGTGTGTGTGTGTGTGTGTGTGTGTGTGTGTGTGTGTGTGTGTGTGTGTGTGTGAAAAGTGTATATAAATATAAATAAATATATATATGTATAATTATTTATATATTATATGCATGGTACTTATTAGAAAGCGCTCAATATCAGAGATAGAGCTAACATATTTGGTTGGATAGATGTGAGTTTGTGACCCTGGGTTTCACGCTTTAGCGATCGTCAGACAATCGCTAAAGCGTGAAACCCAGGTCACAAAACATCTATCCAACCAAATATATATATATATATACTTTTACTTCAGTAAATATATATAAATATATATACCTTACTTCAGTAAATATATATATATATATATATATATATATATATATATATATATATATATATATATATATATATATACTTACCTATAAAAAATATCATCGAAATTTTCGATGTTATCAGTTCCTAACTGGGTATTTATGCTGATGACACATTTACCCTTGTCTTGGTAGTGAGTCTAACATGTACGACAAAATAAAACTATCAACTGTACTCTAAAAAGTACCTCCAACCATGGGTTAACTGATGAATGGCCTGTAAATGTTAACGTCTCCAGAACAAATCTGCTTTTATTTCCTGAACACAGAAATTTTTTTCTGCCTTCCATCTGCACAACTGAAGCTAACTTCCGGAAGTGCAATTCTTTGCGATTTCTTAGGCACACGTTTTCCACTGACATGAAGGGGATTGATTATATTGTATCTATTGTTAGGTATTCTCCAAGGAGAGTTGGTTCACTGACAACTTTTTCTAATAATTCTTGTGTGCATTGAATATTGCTGACATATGGAGTCTGATGCTCACTTCATATATCTCATATTTTTTAACAAAATTCAAAGAAGTATATGCAATGTAATCAATAATGACCTGGCATCTCTTCTTCAGTCATTATCTCACCGTCCTCACATGGATTCCTTCTGTCTTTTCATATTTTTATATACCTTTCTACTCATAACTTAAATTCTGAACCAAGACCTATTTAAAAAAAACAAAAAAAAACAAATAACCTATGATTTCAAAATACCAAGAAAAAATTCCCACTTCTTAATTTATTAATTTACAAAATACATTCATAAATTACAAAACGCGTAGCAATAACTCCAGCCTAAATATAAGCCAGTTCTAGCTTTGTTTTAAAGTTACCAATTTCTAGTAGAACCATGATTTAAACTTACCCCTCCTTCCTCCTTCATTGTCTTACTCTCTCCTATTCCCAACTTTCATCCCCCACCCCTCACTCTTGGGAGGCTTGAAAATTCTGTACCTAAAACCTTGACCGTTGGTGTCGATTTAAATTTTTCGGCTCGAGCCATGACAATAACACCTCAACAATTGTTCACCAAACTACTATCAACAAGCACTATTGTCTCACTCTTTCACCATTTTGACTTTCCTATATTTCCTTTACATTTATAAGTCCCCTCTTATTTTTTTTTCAAACAAATAGTAAAATGGAAGTGACATTCCACGAGCGGCCTGTTGACAAAAAGAATTGTTCATAACCATTTTGGTTCTCACCAGTCGTGGTGCAACTATATGTTTCGAAACAAGGTTGCATCTTTGTAGTGAGTAAATTGTTTTTGCCTATATGAAAAAAAATATAATATAATATAATTTATATATATATATATATATATATATATATATATATATATATATATATATATATATTCAGTTAAAGTTTTTTATTAACTTTAAATGACCCTTTACTTACCTCTTTATTAATTTAATCAAATTGTTTGATTTTTTTTATTAAAATTTTTTTTTAAATTTATTTTTATTTTAAATTTATGTTATTTTCTTATAATGATGTCAAAAATTTTATTATTATTGTTATTATTATCAATTTATAATTGTGACGGTTATAATGTGATGATGCTGGTTTTGCTGCTTAAAATGACTAGACAGATTCAATGTATATATTTTGAGTATGATCACACCGCACAAAATAAATTATTACATGCCATGATGGATTTTTAAGAATTCATTATTACATTACACTGTTCTTGCATTGAGCTCTCTTAGGATTTATATCCTCCTTACTAAATGATATTATATATATATATATATATATATATATATATATATATATATATATATATATATATATATATGAATTTAAGCGTGTTACTAGATTGGGATGTAGGTCCCACCTGTTTACTGTTGAAATAGTTAAATGCCACTCTAACTCCAGCAGTTTCTTTTCTCGAACTTCCCGCCTGTAAAACACCCTTCCGTTTCCCTTGTAACTATAATTTTCGAAACTTTAAATGCAACGTCACTCGCAATCTTCTTGAATCCCATTCATCTATGTTCTTTCCTCAATCCTCCTTATACTAAGTCTTTTCTTTTACTTTCACTCTCTGTAAACTTCTGCGTCCTAGTGACATTGCCGTCTTATGTGGAGGAAATGTTTATATACATATATATATATATATATATATATATATATATATATATATATATATATATTATACGGATCAATTTTTCAATATTGCATTTGGTTTTTTATCCTCTCACACACATATAGATTTACCCAATTAATTAGAACGTGCTAATTTTAAATCATCAGCAGAAGTCGATGGTAAACAATGCTTTAACTGTACATTGGAGAAACAACAATAATGTATGATTGACAAGACAGCCTCATGCTAACAATCTTATTTTCCAACATTGCATTTTTGAGCTATTTAAACATATAGTTGCAGAACTCGATTCCGATATGTCTACTGGAGTTTCAGTGAAAAGAACTTTCTAAGAACTGAAGATGGCAGAATCCGCAATTTTAGTACAAACTTTCTGAGTGGAATGGCCTTATGATAATCACCTGATCACTAACATTCCGCATCAACCGCAGAAGATTACAAAACTACACAAAACGAGAAAGCCATAAATTTTGAAAAGTAAAAAACTAATCTCAGAATTAACTAAACAGTCTATAAAATGGGGGAAATGATAGCGTGAATGTAGATATGTCCTTAATCTGTCTATATTTCTGAGATGAGGTAGTGTAATTATTTACATTATTTTCATTGTTCGGACTGCTCTCTTCATCTTTATTTTCATGTTCACGAGGTTTCGGCCGTTGTACGTTCCGGCCCTCTTGAATTTTGAATTGAACCATTTATTTCGTCAAGCGGGGTAGATTGGTCTAGTTCCACATGTCATGCCTCTTCCGGATGTCTCAGTTATCTCCCTTTAACTCAAATCTCCAAATTTTGTTTACCACTGCCGTAGCCAGATATTGAACTCACAACTCTAAAGGTCAAGTCACTGGATCCAACCAACGCTTGTATCTAGTGGGCCATGTGTTCTTTATGGTTCAGTTCGAAATTCCAGCCACCTGAGGAAGGCCAGAGTGTATAACTGTCGTGAACATGGTAATAAAGATGAGTACAACAGTCCGAATAATGTAAATAATCTCTTTAATCTACAGGCATAGATTTCGCTGAAAGTTTAGGATAGGTGTACGTTTGAAGTGTATTTGAAGTGGTTTTGAGAATTATAAGATATGCCTGTGTATATTCAGGTAAGCCTAGGGCATCTGTCAATTGTACTCTATCCGTATTATATTCCATGCGGAATATGATTCCCTGGGGGACGGAACATCCGCAAGGCGGAAACGAAACATTCCCTATCTCTAAGGCATCCTCTGGATAAAGGCGGTAAAAAGGATAAGGTTTTGCGCCTCCTTTTCTTATACACTGCTTTCGGCAGCGCCATTTAGCGGCTTTTAGAAGTTCTTTGATAAACAAGCAAGATGATCTCACAAAACAGTACTAATTAAACATGCAAGTTTAAAAACAACAGTCTTACTTTGCATGAGGCAAAATAGTAAATTTAAGTTAAACTTATTAAATAATTGTATAGTATAGAGAACTGGTTTTGGGCTTAATATCTCATTTAAGTATATTGTAACTTCGTTAGCTGCGTAAAAAATTAAACTTCCTTTCCTATGGGGTCTGTCTATATTTCTGTGATGAGGTATTATGTACATTATTGTCCTCATCTTTGTCGCCATATTTATCACAACGTTTCGGCCGTTGTACGCTCCGGCCTGCTTCAGGTGGTTGGAATGTCGAACTGAACCCTTTATTTCGCTCACTGTGGTAGATTGTTCTAGTTTCACGTGCCATGCCTTTTTCTGGATATCTCAGTATCGGTTATTTCCCTTTAGTAGCTCTCCAAGTTTTTGTTCACCTCTGCTGTGGCTAAGTATTGAACACAATTGTCATTTTAGTGGATTACTTCAACAACGTTTTTATCCACTGGGCCATGTGAATACAATTTTAGGATTTATAAACTTAATGACTCAGTTTCATTTTTTACCAGAACTCATATTACAATTTGCAATTATTGTCGGTTTTTCTCTAGCACTCTCTATAACTGTTTCTCATATTGTATTCATTTCTATGTTTGTCCGCTGATTCTTTAAGTTTTAGTATCTTCAAGTGATGTTCTCCGTCTATTATTTCAACCTCATCCCACAGAGGGCGCTGACCCCTCTATGTATGTTCAGCTATGCCTGATTTTTCTATTTCCTTTCGTGTTACAGTTTTATCTTGTATTGAACAGGACATGCGTGTTGCGGTCAGTGGTGTGTTTGAAAAGGTTTGCAGAAATTAATTACAAGCCAGAAGAAACTACAACTTTTCTCTACATTTCCATAGCGAATAAATTTTATTTTTTAGCTGGAGAGATGGCCGCTTACGTCCAACAGGTTTTGTATTTTTTTGTTGTTATAAACCCTTTGCTGGCTAAATCTAGGAAGCTTAGTTTGGTGTAATATTACACTTTATCTGTGGGTGTGCATGATGGATGTGCATTTTTCCAAAGCAAACATAACGGACTTAGATGGAATTTGAAGTTGTGTTGACATCTCAAAGTATGACTGCCTTTTCCCTGCGACCCGGAAAAGACGCACGTATGAGGAATAGAAATACTTTGAAAACTGCTTGGAGTTCTCGAGTATGGCAGTCAGCTTACGGTGGACGGAGAAGGAGCCAAAAGACGGCCACACGGATAGAAGATTATGCAATTAACTCCTGTCTGTAGAAGATAGAAAGAAAAGCAAATATCAAAGATGAATTTCAAAAACACTTTGTCTCACAGTGCAAAGTTGTGTGCAGAGTTTTTTCATTAACACTGCAATGAAAATAAAGATAATATATTGATGAATGAGAACGTCTTCATCTTAAAAATTTTATTTAGTATGTGATTCCATCTAAGACATGATTTATATCTGTACCTACATCGAACCGAGGGGGACCCCCTAATTCGATCGGAGACAACTAGCCGGTTTTTACAAAAGAGGTCAAAGTCGTCGAGAGCAGACATATCCAGAACGCAGAAATATACAACTTCGAATGTCGAAATGAATGTCACCTCCACTGGCAAACAACAGTACCACAATACAGGCAAGAAGACATCACAGCAGGAAAGACATAATCAATCAAAATTACAAAACCAGTAGCAGAAGTGAGAAACCGGTTCAAAATGTACAAGAATGCAAGTGGTGTGACAAGGTAGAAAATCATTTAAGAAAAACACTAAATACAACGAATATTACAAAATGAACACTAGTGCATTTGTTTTCCGGTCAGCCGATCAAGTAAATGGTATTAGGTTGGTGCAAAAATAATGACGTAATAATGTCGTTTTTTGACGTTAAAAAATACGTCAAAAAACGACATTATTACGTCATTATTTTTGCACCAACCTAATACAAAAAAAAAATATAAATATCCAAACAGATGTTATATGATTGTAGAGGAAGAATCCATCAATGGTTCATCAACAGAGATTACAGTAAACAAGAAGCACTGTGGTTTCACATTTTGTGTGGGGGGTACAATGATGATCACTCTGTAAAAGGCCTTGGAGCCACTCAATGTAGAGGGTTACAGAGTAAAAGTCACATGCTATGTGGATATGTGTCGAATATAATAACTGTCGATATTAGATTTGAACGGGTTAAGATTGCACTGATCGCGCAAGCATTCTCGTGGGTTTCGGTTTCACAAAATAACGGTTCGTACAAAGAAACTATTCGAGTGGAACTTACATATCCTCAGTGGAATACGAATGGATACCGATAGAATAGTGAGAGGCTTGCTAGGTTTGGGCTGTGAGTAAGGCATTACAGGGTGGAAAATAATTTATCCCCCAAAAGAACGTGGTGACTCTTTTGAACTGACGATACTGTAAACATAGGAATGGGAAGGTCGTGCCTATAAATGACAACAGTACTCTATTTTCGGTCGGATCTGGCTCTTATAAAATAAGATGATAACAGGGAAAGTCAGGTAATTGCTGGAATGATACACGGAACCCACCACTTTTCAGTATCGTTAGAGATGATTCGTATATATTAGTTCCACTTGAGATCGGGTTGAATTTAAGTCTCAGTAGGCGCTCAAGCCACGGGGCCTACCCGAGAGAACAACCATTCATTTTTATCGGTGACAGTTCTGGGTTTGCTCTGTGGTTAAAGACTGTCACTACATTGGCTTTAGAGGCATTGAACGTATTGCAGTTATAGTGGTCCAACCTCTTGTTTTAAGTAATTGAACCTTGCAAAACGGAATAACGAATTTATCTCGGTATGTGAAAGAAAGCCTTCACTTCATAGTCTAGAGTCAAAATACAGCATTTAAATAATCCATGAGAAGAACCCACAGAAGAAAAAATGTCTCTTAAGAGTAACCTGCCAAACGACTTCACAAACTGCTAATTCTCTTCAAAGGTATGAACCTGATGCCGAAAAGACCAATGAAATACAATCGTTCCATAGCCTTTAACATTCAAAGAATGCCAGCGCTTTAATACGTTAGTAAATCAACTTGCAAAGTTCATCCTCGATTTCACCATGATAAATGAGACTCTATGGCATCTCCTCAGAAAGGACCATCAGCGACTATTGGATCAGCTACAGGAGAGATCTTTCCAACCTATCAAGTATAGGCTGGTCAGTGAAAACTGAAAAAAAAACAGTTAAAGTAAATAAAAACAAAAAAAAAGACTAAATTGAGAATGCCAGATTACAAGTGAAGTCGACATCTGATTGTCTAACCAGTGTCTTGGAGATCCCAAAATCAACTAAGAAGCAAGTATCTATATGCGTATAAAAAGTGACACGGAAATTTGAATTCACAATTCATTATTGAAAGAGTACTTGTAAGCAAAGTAGCAAATGATTCTAGAATTACCACATGGACTGAAAAAGAAAATGTTCGCTGAACCGCTGTTTTATATTTAATCCCTTATAAGGCAAACTGATATGTGAGCAAGTAGATGTTTTAAAGAAAATAAAAAAAAGCAAGGAAACTGATACTAACTTTCGAAAGGAAACAAATTAATTCTCTTGGTTACATAAGAATAAAAACATTTAAGGAATTTAACACTCACAGAATATATTGTAGGTTGGAAAAGCAGGTGAAACAGTGTGTAAACTTCTTCACGTGTATGGGTCGATGGATGTTAGAACAAGGACAAAGAGATATGGAAATATATGAAAATTACTGAAAACAAGCAAAGAGAGAAAGTTTTCAAGAACCACGTTCACCTATACTACCAGGCAGAAATATGCGGAAAACCTGGTATATTTTAAAAAAAACAAAAAATATCTTAAAAAAAGATCCTTTGATTTTAAAGTAAAACAAAATTTCAATAACTACAAATTATTTACTTTTATTTCTAAATCTTTTAATTTTGGATTCGTCTGTTCAAAATACATTTTGTTAAATTATGAATATTTTGTTAGAAAAAATTCATATATTGTTCTCATAGTTAATCCCTCAGTAGACATTTTGAGATTATCAAAAGCGGTGGAGATTTGATTAAGATAAATGGAATAATGTAAAACAATATATTTCGATTTTGCAAAGACAGTCTTTATCATCTATTTGTTTTTGTTTTTTAATCGGTATCACCCCCATGAAGGCAGTAAAGCCACTATGACACATGGGGTTATAAGATGTGTAACAATTAGAACAGAAACATTAATAAGGAGCGCGAAGACAGAGTAATCAAGAAGACAGTAGATAGCGATTGACATTGCATTTAAATTTTTGCATATTAAAGTTGGCTGGAAGCATGGTGCCAGGAGGAAGTTCCACAAGCGAGAAATGCAAGAAAAGAAACTGTCAGCATAGAATTTAGGATTACCTCTTACCACATCAAGTGTAAATTTATGAGACCTCCACGCCAGTCTAATACTACGCTTAAATTAAAAACTCTGGGTACCATAGAGAAGAACTCATCCGGACAATTACCATGAATTAATATTCATAGAAAAATACAAAAGAATCCTTACGATGGTGGGAATGTAGTTTACGCATAATTAGAAAAACTATCCTTTCAACAAGACAACTATCCAAAACACTCTCTCTTAAATTATGTCAAAATTACCACGTGTAAAAAAAATAATAACGACGTAGCTGCCTCAATCTCCTCTGGCGTCTCTTCCATTAAATTAGTACGGGATGAATTGCATAGCAGTGTTTGAAGAGAATATCCAAAGATTTAGCTTTTAAAGTATTTGAAGAATGCTATTTACTTTTTTCAAAGACTGCCAATGATGATCTTTTATTGTTAATTGTTTATTTTTGGTCAAAACAAAAGCAAATACATCGTAGTTACGGAAATCTTATATTTTACTTTAAAAATACAAAATATCACATGTTAAGGTAGATTTAAATAAATGCAGAATTGCACCTAACTATTTGTCTATAGTGTATTTTCTGAAAGGACATAAGATATAAAAGAAAACGTATGCCAACAAGGAGTTATTCATGGGAAAAACAATGACAAATGGTCAGATAAATATTAATTTTATCTACTAGGGTTTATTTAGTCTGATACAAATTGTCAAATGATGTTATTTAATGTGTATAAGAGCTCAGTACACTAATATAGATAAAATTCACGGCGACTATTTTTCTATGAAATGAGAAACATGCTTTCAGCTATTTCTGACCATAAGCCATTCAGTTCTTTAATGTTGTAAATCAATGTCTATGAAACAAACTAAAGTTTTGTTTTAACTAAAAAACGAATGCGAAAATTTCAGTTATTTTGAAAAGATAGGAAAGAAAGAGAAAGTGGTTATATAAACATCATCCATTAAATTTACATACGATCATTTAATAAATATAAGATGTGTGTGAATAATATTTCATTGAAATTTCTTTATATCTTCAGACATTTCCTAAAGCTAAGGCTGCGATAGGTGTAGATTAGCAAGTTGCTGAAAAAACAGAACATTAACCTAAACTCTCAAGTCATGTACATAAATAGTTGCGTCATAACATTACTTTCATATGGATGCCACGCATAGTTAAAACGTGTTAAAACAAAACTAAAGCTGTACACAATCGCTCTCTCGGATTAATTATTATAAATAGCTTCGTAAGAAATGTGTTGATCTCAGAAAGGATCATCCTTGTTCAAACCCCGTGGATTGGTGGTATAGTATCAAAAACTAATAGACGTATCACAGATTACTCAAAGCGAAAATAATAACATAATCAGCATGTTGATGTTTCGTATTATCTTAAAGAAAAATTTAAGAATGATATCCCAATCTGTAACAGAAAGTGGATTTGAGAAATCTCAAACATTATTTTAAGCGAAATGTTTTAAAATCTTCACCCCACGATAGCACTGGCTGCTCGGTCAACAAATGCCGAACGTTATTTTTTATAAGAGCACGGCTTACAACTGAAGCTCTAAGACATAAACATTGACGTATCTATCAAACTAACTTGTCTACTTTACAAAAGGTTACACATCAACAAGAATACTTTTAGAATTTCCTTCATTTGCCCGATGTGTTTTATTGACTGTCTGCCTTTGCAGTAATCCTCTCCATAAGATGGAATTTGATTGAGTTCTTCAAGTGAAAGTTCACTACGTTTTGTGTTACATCCGCCGAATCACTTAGAGAAATCCAATAAGTTCAGATGTCGAATCTGAGCAGAGCGAACTCTAATATCTTTTGTCATGTTGTTTTTTCTTTCATATATATTCAAAGTGTCTGCCGATTGTTGAAATCTAAAGACTAAGTTTATGATTGACGCAAGACACAGCTTACCTTGTACTTTCAGAGAACATCTAAACTGCTAATAAAAAAGCTATTCTCTTCTGCAAAGTGCTTCGTTAAAAAGGTGACAAATGAAACATTGTTCGCTAAAATAAGTTTCAAAATCCGAGAAAGTAAAATTTAATAGCATCTTCGTCAGTCGAAAGAGCATTAAATATGTATACATCCAAGTTTAAATTCAGATTCAAGGGAAAAATATTTTTCTCTTACTCTTTATACTTAATAACCAATTATATGATTTTTTTTATTTCTGCAATAATCTATTTTTTTTCTAAAGATTTTCTAACGAAGTTTAATTTTAAAAAGTTAATCGAAGTGTTAATATTGCCAAAGACAATATTTGCGATTAGTAAATGTTTATTTTTGAAGTGTTTTTGTTTCGAATATATTGGTGATATCCTTGTTAATTAGAACTTGATTTTAATTTCTTCTCTCTATGAGGATGTTGGCATGCAGATCGACGGTTGTTTTGTTGTAAATAACATAGGATAAACTTACAACTCGTTTAAAAAAAATGACCTGTTTGAAGTGAATTTGCTGGCCCAACAACACAGTTTAGCCAAATTAATAAATCTCTGCCATTTTTACAATGTTTTGTTTTTCTTTGGCACTCGTATTTGAATAAAGTAAAGATTAAAATAATCGAGATAAAATATTTGCTCTTTCTTAATATAAGTTCCCAAATATTGAATAATTTAAATTATACGCAGTTCTTTTAAAACTTTCAGTTTTTCTTTACCCGAATTTGGTTTGGTTTATTTTGTTTTACGGCATATCAACACGCCAGTGGGTTAATTCAACTGACAAGATTTTTAGGATAGGTTCGTATGAACAGAATATGTATTCCTTGTAAGACCTCAGTTTGGAGAGCAGGTTTCATTGACGTAATTTTTTGTAAAGAGGTATTTTATCGAGAGTCAAATGCATTATTGGTATTTCTTCCAAAAACGTATAAATGTTAATTTTTTTTTTAAATGTATTGCTTGTTATTTTACTATATAAAAAATATTTTTACACTTTCAAAGTGTTTTGACCGCAGTTTGGGTGATAGATATTGGCCCATACCTGGCACCCTAACAACTGCTGCCACCCCGGATCAGAGTGACCATGGGAACAACAACAATCAAGCGGTGATTCAACGCTCCACAAAACCTCCTGATCAGAGGCCTTGCTATCCGGTGTAGTTTATCGTCACACCCAAGGTGATTCATTGGGGGGTGGGCGTCTTACACATCTGCCTAGGTGCAATCGGCGTATTCAGAAGCCCCATCCAACAAGCCAAACCTACATTTGGAACTATATGCATTGCACCAAATATGTTTCTACAAAATCTTCTTTGTATTTATTAGAAATTTTTATATTAGGCATTTCATCCCTTGATTATTGGGTGCTGTATTCATTTTTGTTACTTAAAGATTTTCCACAAGAAATATATATGCGTTAAATATAAAACGCAAGCTCATTTCGAGAATTTTTTGTCTTCGCTGCAGGCCAAGATTTGCAGAAATGGCAAATTTTTATTTTAATATTCCTCTTAAGAACAAATAACATGATTAATGTTCGATAACGGAGGTGAATATCATTGAAGGTGTTCAAAAATCACAAATGACCGCCTCGTTTCATTGTGCGTGTCCATTGTTCAGGGCAACACATTTAACTGTTATGTAACACAGTAGACTGATGTGTAATATTTCCTGCTACATAGCGTCGCAAACATCGGAGACCGTAACAATTCTGTCCATGTATTCGATAATATATCAAGTCTTGTAGAAACGGGCTTATTGTCTGGTCGCATAATGAAAGCTTTTTGTAATAATTCATGCGTCTTGTGTCCTACATCCAAGCTATTTAGAATGCATCGATCAAAAGCAAGAAAACTTCGTGAGCATTCAAATGACACGGACGAAAAATAAGGCCAGAAAATAGATCTCTTTTTTTTTATTACAACCTAACATTGCTTTTCAATGCAGGAATTGTTCAAAAGGTGAGAAACCTGAAATTCTAAGATGTTGATCACCTTCCCGTCCAAACCTGATTTGCAAGCATCAGACTTCTGCTTGTTCCGGAAATTGAAAGAGACGTCGAATAATCAACATTTTTCATCTGATACAGAATTTGAAGATGCTGTTGGAAAATGGATCTAAAGTAAAACGAAAACTTTATCTATAGACGAAATGCAAGACTGAATCTAATATTTGGAAAATGCATAGCAGTAAATGCCGACAGTCTTGAAAAACAGACTTTCATTTTTTTTAACAGAAAGAAATGTACGTTATTTCGGCACAGTTTCAATCTTATGATCTGGAGTAATTTTCTCAGATTAGACATCTAATTCATCAATCTCTTGATATATAGGCATATATAATAGCATAACAACTATTGATGTAATATTGAATATGAAATTCTAATTTTTCATCTCCTAAAATTACTTTAAAAATAATTAAAAATACTATATATATATATATATATATATATATATATATATATATATATTAACGTCCGCTTAGGCCGGGAGAATAAAACAAATACACTGTTTAATAGGTACACTGAGCTTCTACTCAAATATGTGTATCCAGTAAAAAATAACGTTTAAGTAATAAAATTCCAACACTTCATATATATATATATATATATATATATATATATATATATATATATATATATATATATATATATATATCTGTGTGTGTTTGTGTGTGTGTGCACGTGTACTTGTGTGTTGTTGTTGTTATTATTATTATCATTATTTTTAGATATTAGAACAAAATATGTTTCAATCGACGCTATTGTGTAGCGATTTCAACATGTTTTTGTTCTAATATCTAAAATGAAATATAATAATATACTGCTCTACTTTGTATTGAGTAATTCTAAAAGGTAAATGTTACGAGAAGCGTAATTTTACCCCCCATCTCATATATATATATATATATATATATATATATATATATATATATATATATATATATATATATATATATATATTTCATTATCCTTATTAAGTCTGATACCTGACTGAGAACACATTTTGTTTACTCAGATAATAATTATTCGAATAATAAACATGGTGAATTAGAAATAAATGCATTAATTCTTTATAAATACAAACACAGACACACACACGCGCATATATATATATATATATATATATATATATATATATATATATATATATATCATATCAATATGCATATGTTGGTCTGTGTGTCAGTTTATTCGTATCATAGAAATTTATCGAGAGCAACAACAGGCACTTTTCTGCGACATCAAAACAATTTTGAACGAAGTGTAAAATCCAGATTTTAGCATCTCACTAGATATAGGCTTTAATAGATTTCGAATAGGGCAATGCAATATTCGGCTAAAAGCAAGATTTTGTAGGCACTTTTAGCAAAACTTATTGCAAGTAAACACTTATATTTCATTCATGGAATAAGAATACATTACACCTCGTCGCCTCAAATCTAAACTGTCTTGGCGTTAACTAATATGACAGCTTGTGTAACAGGCAATACAAATTCAAGAGGTCTGAGACATGACAACTTTTGGTCATTTAGCGTGGACAAAAGGAAAAAGGGAAGCTGGTTTTGAGAACAACATTACCAGAGTTGAACTTTTTGCTTTACGCGGATGTCTCCTATTTAAGAAGTTGACTAATGTCCGCTTGATAGTAAGTCTCTACTAATATATACACTTGACACTTAAACACTTATCAATTTATGCGGATAAAAACACAACCATCGTTACAGATAGAAACATGCACAAACACACGTATGTCTGAAAAAATTTGATATAAGACAATATAAATAAAAGCCATGAGGAGGTTTAACAAGGAAAGTGTGGACATTTTATACGGTAATTTGTATTTATAAACAGAGGAAACTTGGAGATAAAATGTTTAAACTTTGAAATGGTGAATAAGCTAGTATAAAAAGTTATTGCCTGTATTATATATATATACATATATATATATATATATATATATATATATATATATAGTGTGTGTGTGTGTTTGTATTTAGGCAGCAATGACTCTTTTATACATGATTTATTAAAGATGACAGAAAAGTCAATGCGATTATTTTATTTTATTTAAGAAATTCTTGTATTCGATCCTCTGTTTTCGTTTCTGACAGAGTGTGTGTAGAAACTGTCAGCTATACTTTTGACCATTATCAAGGATGAATTTATTTTTACATTTTAACTGAATGTGTGGTCTGTATCTAAAGTTATAGGGATGTATTGTTTTCAAAACACACTAAGCACAATATGACCGTGTTCGTACTTAATATTATTGTGCATTGATTTTGTCTTTTTTATTAAGGCTTCCACTATTTTTTATCATTTATTACAATATATATATATATATATATATATATATATATATATATATATATATATATATATATATATAGTAAGGGTTTGTAAATTTTTGGCTTGACATACTTCCAAGAATTCGCATCTAAAACAAAAAATATATATTTGGTGTAATTGGGTTATAAAATGCTTGTCTATGTTACGTGGGTCTCTGTCTGTGTGTCTGTCTGTCTGTTACTCTCTCTCTCTCTCTCTCTCTATATATATATATATATATATATATATATATATATATATATATATATATATATCTCCCCTCTCGCTTTCTTTCTTTGTTTTTCATTTTTTTCCTTCAATGAAAAAGAATGGCAAATTATATCAAACTTACGAAACTGCCTGTGGGTTAAATTATCTTACTCCAGAAATAGCTCCTGCCAATTTGAATTATACTATAGATATAAGGAATTTTTGCAAAATAGTTGGAACTGCATCATTAAGCATAATTTTTTTTCTGACAAAAATACTAGTCGAATGAAACGTAATATCTGCTCGAATTTATTTTTTAAACTATTAGTTAAAATGTGCCGAGAAGCCTAAAGGAAAATCTGTGCAGTCACGTTCTCTACTTGTAATCCTCTTTCAAAAGACTTCTCTTTTGGACACATTTAGAAAGTAAAAATCTGTCATACACTTTCTATTCTTGAAAGAATAAAGTACTGCAAACATTCTCAGGAGATCAGTGAATGTTTATGGAAATATCAGCACAATTATGTGATGTGTCCGTAAAGGTAATGGTGATTTTACACAGACAAGAGAACGAACTAAAAATAAAACCCCTCGCAACTCTTTGATTCATACAAGTACAAATAATTCAAAGAAACGTGCGATACACGCCTAATCACATCACACTCTTTTCAAATTGTTTATTTAAACCGAGATTACTTACAATTACGTGAACAAAGGTTACTTACAATTTCAGCAAGAAAATTTATTTTTAGCGTGAGAAACAAACCAGGTTTTCTATATTTAGCATTTTTGCAATTTTGAAAGGACTGCCTCAGAATTGTGGTTTTCTAAGCGTTTCTTAGAAGGGTCACAAGACTGAAAGTATTGTGTAGCCAGTAATGATGAAACTCACTACTGAGTTTTAATTGATATAGCGAGAAAAGCTTACTAACCGTTACATCATGTCGAATGTCCAAACTGCCTCTACATGTTGAGGAAGAGAAATACTTTAATTAATACCATCTGAATAATATTCAACTAATCAGTCAATTATTCTACCAAGATGTAAATGGCTAATCTTGATTACTCCTATTAAACTATTATCGAGAACTTTTAAATTTGTATTATCAGCTATTAAACATTCATCTTTAATTTTTTCACTTTTATGTATAATGTAGAAATCTTGGCTTAAGTTCTATGTACCAAATTCCTAAATTACGTAGTTGATCACCACTCTCCTATACAGATTGCCGAGTAAAACAGCAAAACATATCATCAATTTTATCTTTCAGGAATAAATAACCTTGAATAACCTTGAAAGAAATTCTTGAATATCCATTACCTTGAATAAGCATTCGACTCTCTCGTAAATACCTAATTCTGATTGTTTCTTTTATGATTGATTAATTGCTGCTCGATCTTCTGACTTGTCATTTAATGGTTATTTGCAGACAACTTTCGTCTTTCGATATTCCCTTCTAGAATGGATAAACAACTCACCGATTTTGAGCGTCAAATAACCGTATATTTGAAAGAACTTCTTCGTGAATCTTTCAGTCACATCAGTCGTCACCAGTTTTCAACGGATGTCTCACGTCTTTCTGAATTTACCATTTTCTTCACTGAGTTCCTCTATATTCTATCTTTTGTTATTCTTACCAATGTTTGTCTATTTAGTATTCTCGGCCTCTATTCTGACATTCATTTACACAAACTCATCATGTAAGTTTCTCGATGTATATCTTCATTGAATTCAATATATCCTGTGACATTCACTAAGCCTTCTTTCTACTTCCTGCACTAGAACGTTCAACTGCCACATTCTGATTCTAAGTATGCGTTCATTTTTGTGTCAACGTTCCTTAAGACTTACGCGTTCCTCACATGCTTTGACCAAGACATTCTTCGTATCCTCCTGCAGGACAATTCCGTTGCCGCAAGACTCTTCTTCATCTATGAGGAAAATGTCCGACATTTACTACCATTATTTAGTAGTACAGCATTCTATTCTTTCTTTCTGACGAAAATCACTTCTCTCTTAGCTTAGCTTTCAGTAAGTATCGCAAGTCGTTAACTGTAAGTCTCCTCCATTTTGATTTTCGTACTGATGTGTAGTTGATGTTAAAGAATATGTAAAAAGGGATGACAACTAAATTTGTATATGGGAAAAATTAACTGATAAAATATTTTCTACAAGTGGCAAAAAATGTTATGTATATTACCGATTGTCCACAGGGTTATATAGCAATGTTTCCTTGAGAAGTTCGAATCATCAACTCCAGGAAAAATGACTGTAGTTTAATGAATAGAAGTTCGGATAAATTTTCGGACATAACAACAAATCTAGATTATTACAGGTTTTAGTTTTATGTTACAAATGTTCTATTAAAATATAATTATTTAATTTATTCTATTAAAAATTATGCAAATATCGATGTATATTTTATTTCTTTTTACCCGAAACTGTTAATTGGGTTTTATATTTTTAATCCTCTCCATACTCTATTGACTTTTCAACAATTGTTTTGCTTATTTAATATATCCATATTCCCGAAGAGTTCTTCACCTTCATGAAACGACCAAAAGTAGCGCTTTATTGAAGTTATATATTTCACAGAAGTAGTAAAAAATAACAGAAAATGTAATATGATAAGTCTATATTTATTGTTTGAAAATATTTCATATTGCAAAATAATTAAAATTATGTTGATTTATTAGAATAAAATCTTTCAGAATAAATATGAATGTTTATTTTACTGAAATTCTGATCTCCGTTTTATGATTCCTTTCTGTCTTTTTCAGACACGATAGATTACATACATTTATTACCTCACCATGACAACGGTAAAATATATCTTTTTCAGCAGATATGCTTACAGAAGATATATATATATATATATATATATATATATATATATATATATATATATATATCATAGAGATTTTAAAAATCAATTGCCGAATGTATTATTTATCGCACTATTTGATTTCCTAATTTTATTTATTTATGTTCTCATAACGCTTTACAGAAATAATAGAAGATAATACCTGCCAAATATCCATTACAAATAAAACGTTTTAACACAATTGCGTAAAATATCACAATGCAATGAATGTTTAAATTGATTAATCATATTAATTGAACCCTTTTACTTTACTGTTATATATATATATATATATATATATATATATATATATATATATATATATATATTAGTACCAAGAATATATCTGTTCATAATATCATTGTTTTATTTCTCTACATAATCAATGTTTTGTTCCATAACAATCACTCTTTTTTGTATCGCTCCTATAGTATTACACTGTTTTTTGTTTTTTTGCTTTTTAAAAATTATTCAACGTCGCATGCACTTCCTCATCAGTTTTGACAATTTCTCTCTACCTATCTGGGTTGAAAGACGAGAGGTTATTCATGTCAATGTAAAATTTCAACCGCCTTATCCATGTAGTCGTTGAACCCCATGGAGGAACGCTCTCGCCCTGGCTCTTGTCTGTGTCATCGCTGCAGTGGCTATATACATAACTACAGATCCAGTCTACCCAATTGCGCTGGATGGCTGTTCATACTACAAGAACATCCATACACCCGTTCACTCGTCTATTTCTAATCCTGGTGGGTATCTAGACACCCTCCTCAATAGAAGACCCTATTGAGGGCAACGTTTTTGTCTCCGATGACCGACCAAATAACAGGTACTAATATGGTTAGTTAAAAAAATTCAATAAGATCGAATGTAAAGTTTTATTTTTTAATCGGTATCACCCCCATGCCACTAAGACACAAGAGGTTACGGGGTGTGGAAAAATTAGGAACGGAAACATTAATAATGGTCGGGACAGTGTAATCAAGAGGACAGTAGATGGTGATTAATATTGAAGTTAAAATACTTCAGATGAAATTTGGCTGGAAAGCATGAAGCTGGAAGGGATTTCCATAAGTGAGAAGTGCGAGTAAAATTACTGTTAGCATAAAACCTACGGCTACATCTCGCCAGTTCCATTGTAAATTGATTAGAACCCGACGCAAGTCTATTACTGAGCTTAAATTCCAAAAGTCTAGCTACCATAGCCAAGAGCTCATCCGAAAAATTACCATAAATATATAAAAGACAGAGAGAAAAACTTGCGACAGTAGGGAGTGACTGAAACCGAGTTGCCAGATCAATACCAATAATAACGCTGATTCTTCTTTAAAAATTAAAAAGAATGCATAATAAATTTTTCACTTACTTTAATAAATTATTAATATATTAAATCAAGTAATTTTGTCACATTGTCTAGCAACTAAAGAGATTTTGGCTCAAAATTATTTGTTCATGTATTTAAATTCTTGAATATGTTTAAGATATTGATTACCGGTATCACAGATATTATCCTCATGAAATCAACAATCATATACAAAATAAATGAAATTTAATTATTTTGTCTGGGTTAAAATTTCTAATTTTAACCGAATAAAAATGATATTTATCTAAATGAAAATGTTATGTTCACGTCTTTGATTTTGAATACTGCATGTTCTCTAAAATATAATGTTTTCTCAGCTAATATAAAGAAACGCGCAATTCAACACATCAAATGAAGAACACCAGGCAATCTCTTTGTATAAATGTTACAATATTTCCAAAATCCGCAAATATTTTTTATAAAAATGAACTTTTACATACAATGCATATTTAATTATGAAAATATTTTAAATATATATTATTCAACGGTGTATCTTCGAAACATATATTAATCATTTTATCCGGTTAGACAAAGAGAATTGTTCTTTCAGAAATTAATATTTAAATAAGTCTATAATGCAGTTAGATTTTCCCACTCATAGAACTCAAGGAAGACACTAACACATATTTACAAAATTATGGCACAATTGAATAAAATAATTTTATTAAAAATATTGTATAATAGATATAATGAGACGTGTGCCATTATAGCCTAATATTTTGTAAGCAACCTTTTAGAAATGAAATGTTTAAATTTTTACTTTTAACAGAAATATACCATAATTTTGGAATATAAGACGTATCGATTTATAAGTCTCGGCTTTATTTTGAAAACAATTTTTGGAAGACAAAAGTACTGAGTTTTTGTTTTGTAAAATACAAAATTTTGGCATAATGACAAAAGGGAAATGGTGTGAGCCTGGTTTTCATTACTTATCTTAGATCTAGTTTATCAGACTCCCAACCCATTCATTCGTTACAATTCACTCATTCAGCAAAAGAGCTCACCCATCACCTCTCGACCCTGCATATACCACAATATCGCATATACACAGTGGGACCTACAAAACATGGCATAAAAATATGCTAAATGTTCAAAATGCGCTTTTTTTTACAAAAATTTATAAAATTCCATGACCCATGAAATGATGAGAAGGGTATGAGTCCATAAATCGAACAAAAATATAGCAAAAATGTAAAACTAAAACATAACAAATATTATTAGGACCCCTCCAGCCCCCAATAATAATAACAGTGACCGCTGTATTCTGCTGATAGACAGAATCAAGAAGCACACTCACTAATGGAATGGGAAGGATAAAATTAAATGACGAATGGGAAAATCAATGACTGACCTATCTGAGATGAAAACAGAGAACAAAAATCAAACATGGGAGGTTGGGCACCTCAACCTAGGTCATAACAAAAGAGAATACCGGGAATAGACTGAGAGCAACACTTATTTCCATTAACTAGGAAAGCATAATAGGATAAAACTTAATCAGGAGAGGGTTTACAGGAAACCATCCCGTTGCATCAAGGGCAATTAAAAGAGAAATCCAAAGGTAGCCCCGTTCACAACTAGCCAGACTCGACACACTCACCCACCTTTCCTAATTATTTTATAATTTTTTGTAAAATAAGCGCATTTTGAACATTTACCTAACCGAAAGAATACAATCAAAACCTGATGGGAATAATATTCGTATCGCAAGATTCTTTCCTTTCGCAACGTCCATACCACCATTCTTGCTACGGTTAGCAACGTGAGAAACACCATATGTTTCACCCCGGAGAACGGGGGCGACACATTGTCACACATGTATGCGTATTCCATTCGAGCCGATCGGGGGTGATACGAGCCGCCAACTCACCGACAGAGTCCTAGAAAGGACGCACCTGAAGACAATGTTAAAGGTGTACGTGGCCTTTTTTTCTAAGCCAAGATCCCATCGATGAGAGTCGGGCAAATCCAGCTCGCCCAATCAGAAGGCTACACCATACAGAGATGGCACGTTCTGAATCAGCTAAGCGAAAACTCAGAATTGCTGAGATAGTAGGCTGTTGGCGCCTACGTCCAGAATGAGCGCATTTCTGACGCCGATAATCCGAGCCAGCCACATAGAGTGTCCGTCACCACCCCTCCACTAATTCACACCAGAATAGTATACAAGGCCATGAGAGGTCACTGGATCGAGGAAAGGCCTCCAAGGCCGCTCGAAATTCCCTGAAAAAATCGACAAGAAATGGGAGGAGTGATGGTAAAGCTAGGGAAGCAGTCCCTAACACTAACCTAGAAAATCGGACCCTCTGTCAAAACGCTGCATAAGAAAGCCAACCTCGAGACGTGTCGATGATTCATCAAGTTTGGCAATCACAGACACTAGGCACAGGCTTCTTTACCGACTTTCTGTCCGCGACCACCACACAAGCGTTGTTGACAATGAACGCTTGCTCGCCTTCCCACGCTCCTTGCAAAGTGATAGTAAAGTCGAGCGGTAAAGGAAGAGAGGAAAGACCTAAGTGACACACGCCTCAGTCCTACCCTTCAAGCACAATTCTTCTGACCACTTCTTCTCTAGCTGGAGTCCGGGCTCGAACCACACTCCAAAAATATGGACGGGTCCATCAGTCTAATCAAAGGACCTCGGAAGTTCGACCCCTTCCAGGCACCTAACTGCAAGCTCGAAGACTTGTTACGGTTAAATCTGGCCCCCGTGACTTTCTTGTACCGTTCCAGCAATTCTGTGCCACATTGGTGTCAATGCGGCACGGCACGAAAATTGATACATCATCGGCTTACACAGAAACCCGGGATCGAACCCCAGCAGGGACAGCGATTCCACGTAGGGTCGGACTGCATGCCCCGTCCGGCGAAGAAGTGGCTCCAACACCAAAGTAAGAGCGACAGCAGGTATCCTTTTCGAACCGACTGTGGTAGCGCAAATGCACCTGACAGCTTTCCGTTCACCTGTACAACAGCACTGGGGGAGAGTTACAAGATATCGATCCACTTGCAGAACTCAGGTTTGAATCCGGCGGCTCGCAGAACAACAGCCAGATACTGTTGGCGACCATGTCAAATAGCTGCTCGGCCTGGAGGCTAGGATCAAAGTGTAGTACGCTGCCTTTGTGAGCTTCCGAGTCGGCGTCTGTCGAACTCACTGCATTAGCAGAGAGGAACCCGGACGAAGCTTTGCCGAATGGCAAGGTTTCGTTCGGGGAGGTAGACAGGGCCTGAATCCGTCAAGGCGGGTTCAAAAAGGCTATATTTTTGGCCGAGCCTACGGGCTCGGGGATAACCACATTAAACCGGCCTTGTGCCACATTCTATCCTTGTGGGTGGATCGATAAATACTGACCATGTCAAATAGCTTTGACTGGTCTACATTGATCAGCGCAGGTCTCAACAAACTGGTGAAAACTGACTGCAAACGTCAGGATCTTGGCCAAAATCTTTAACTCTGTGTTTAGTAGAATTATGAGCCGATAATCGTTTAAATCCCGTTCAACGCCTTGCTCTTTTTCACAGCGTGATCACGCCCGGTCACGGATTGAATCCTGCCGCAACCAGTTGTTGAACACGACTGTCTAAATCGAACAATGGTGTACGACAGCCTCAAATACAATTCGTAGGGCATACCATCAAGTACAGGAGACTTTCTTCTGCTAACCCTCTTCGATGCCAAGTGAAAATCTACCTCCGTGATCTCCCCTACGCTGCTAGCCGCTTCAGTTAGCTTGACGTGGAAAGTCAGCCAAATAGCTGCGAAACTTATCGCCACAGAGACGAGGATCCTTGTTAAAACGGCTCTCGAAATGCCGCGGAAACGCCTCACACATGCTATCGGTCGACATCTAGGGTCTTGACCTCGTGAATATAACGATCGGAACATCGGCGGATCTCTTTCTTTCGCAATTCAACCTCCATGTTCACGTCTTTTTAGACATCTTGCTTAACTACCTGGCCTTGGTAGCGCTTTCTAGCCTCGCGCTGAAGACCCTGCCTAGTTAATGCTCTCACTAGGTAATCCCCCAATTACCACCCGGGATAGACAGATGTTCAGTATGCTACATTTAAAATATTCCTTTTTTTTTCTATTGTTGCAGGACCAAAATATCTTCCGGCAGTTTACATTCCACGGACTTTTTGCTTAATTAATGGCACTAACTTTGAATATAGCTGTTTGTCGCATATATCTTTAGATATCGTAAGAGCTGCAAAATAGTAGGATAAACGAAAAAAAAAAAACAAATATTTTTACTCCCTGTTCGTAAGATACGCCACTTTAGGTTTTGGTGACGCAATCAAATTGAAAGTAATCACTGCTGATTATCCAATGAAAATTGAAATAACATAGCCAATAACCGACGTTAATTGCGTTGAGTACTCTAATTCTTCAAGTGCTTTGAACATCGGAAAGACATACACTTTTATAAATACCGACTAAAAATGGAGTTTGATTAATCTTAATTAAATTTTATACAAGTTTCATTAAATCGTACTTGAGTAGACGTTCCGTTTAATTTGAACATTTTCTTTCGTCTACCGGCCTGAACATCCTTATTAAAGGAAATCCAGCCGCTGGCGTATTTTCCTTAATATGTTTTCTCGAATGTTCAAGCCGCCAGACGAAATAAAATGCTGTTTAAACTAAACGGAGCATCTACTTTAATACAGATAGTCACTAAAAATAGCATTTAATGTAAGAAAAGAATCATTAATACAGCGAAAGGAACTCGAGCAAGTAACAAACATTAGAGAAACCGACATCTACAAAATTTAACAATATTTAAAAAAAAAACGTACTAAATTATTTCATCTATTTATATACGGACTATTGCCCTCATCTTTGTGGTCTTTCATCAAAACGTTTCGGCAGTTGTGCCGTCCTCTCTCTCCGCTGTATATTGGTCTGGGTAAGCTACAGGGAAATCCGAACTGGACCCTTTATTTAATCTACGGGTTTGAATGTTCTCATAATGCTCGTATGGTCTAGTTCTTATTCATAAGTTAGAATATAATATTCATTTTTTTTTATTTCTTCACCAGAGAAATTCAGAAAAATACTAAATATATTCTATTAATTTTAAAATAGCAATAACACGAACAAAGAAGCGATATTTGAAATATCAAACGGTTTTTAATAATCAGACGTTGAATAATTTATATTTAAATATATGCTAAAAACAGGGAAAATATGCTTAAAGACCTTTCGTCGGCATTTAGCCAAAGTTGTATAAATTAAATATTTACACACACACACATATATATATATATATATATAAATAAAATTAAAAAAATGAAATGGACAGGGTCAGACAATTATTTAAAAACATTTTTATGTTTAACTTTCTTTTTATTGATACAAGTAAATTCTCTGTTTAAATAACATTTACCGGCATGAATGTCCAAGAAACTTTCATAGAAAAAATTCGTCCTTCGACAGGATTCGAACCTGCATCCTATACGGAACCGTCAATATAGCCTTACGTGCCTTACCTCTCGGCCACGAAGGATCGTTCGGTTGGCAAGGTCGAATTTTATAAGCAGTAAATTCGACCTTGCCAACCGAACAATCCTTTGTGACCGAGAAATAAGGCACTGAGCCATCTTTTACTACAATTCTAAAAAAGAATGTTAAATTCTGAATGATGTTTATCGGTTGGCTAACTTTGGCCTCCGTGCGATAACCAATAAATAACATGAAAATTATAACATTATGAAATAAGTTGATAATAAAAGTAATAAAACCATTATTAGTTTGTATATTACTGACCTAATTTCATAATATATTGCCTTTTTGATGAATAATTTCATATCAACGAAATCAACTTGTATCCATACAAGCTCAGTTGAAAAAATGTAAACATCGTGTCATGATTGCTTTCACAGCAATGAAATGTACTATTATCGTACATTATCAGTGATATTTTGTCATTGTTCATGAAGTATAAGTCAGTGATCATTAGTACACCAGGCTGTTTGTAACGATTTAGATATAAAAAAGAAGAATCAAGAGCTCTCGTGATGAAACGTAAACAAAGCATTGGTTTTCTTTTAAGGAACGTGTATAGGAAAATATAGAATCGGTTTTGTTATTTCGTTTAATTTAAATTTCTAAGGATACAATAAGCAGTCGTCTTATAGGATAATTCTTTAAAATTTGCTATATCTTTTAAGTTGTGTTAACTAAAAGTAGCTTTATATGCGTAAATATACGTTAATATTTAAATCATATCTTCGTTATAAAGGATAGTTATATTTTGACACCAAATTTGGGGGTAAAACTGCCTACTTTACACCAAAGTATACGGTAAATATTTAACTTCATTTACCTAATTTAAACACTAGCAATATATATTATTCATTGTATATCAGATTCTCATTGGATAGAGGCTAAAGAATACGTTTTAATGCAATGATTTTCAATATTAACAATTCGCAGTTTAATGTAGCGTGTGTGCTTGGCATGTCATTAAGTACTACAGCTTCATGACTAAGGCCCAGCGGCGCGTTTCGCTTTATGTCAGTATTCTTATTTAATCTATGAATAACATATCCTGTTCGAGATCGAGTAGTTGTTTCTAACAGTCTGTAAAAACAAAGTCCCCCTCGAGCCAAGATCCATGTACATGTACTTGATAGTCGCCTGCTTGAATGATATCAGCAGGTGCATTCAGAAATTAATAACTCAGTGCAAATTTGCATATTAAATGTGCGTGTGTCACTGTGAGATTTATATAAACACACATTATTTATTTTAGGATATTACATGTCAAAATCATGACAAAATTAAAATCGTGTTTCAATGCGTATCAAATGCCTCTCATCAGGCGATTGTAAATTACAGGCGCGTGACCAATTTATGTAGATTTAAAAGCAAAATAAAATCCCTAATATTGTTCTACTTTGTATTGAGCCGTCTTCTAAATTTAATGTTACGAACATGGGAATTGTACTATATACACACACACACACACACACACACACATATATATATATATATATATATATATATATATATATATATATATATATATATATATATATATATATATATATATATATATAAGCATAATTAACCAAATTGTCCTTCGATACAAGTTTTATCAAACAGGATAGATTGTATATCTTGAATTTATCTATTGTGTTTTCCAGAATTACTTACTCCTACAGATTAAAAACTTATCCGAAATCAAGTCACCATTTCTAAATAGTTATCTTAATTTTTTAAAATTACTTTTTAAAATTACAGATAATAATTTATATATATATATATATATATATATATATATATATATATATATATATATATATATATAAATATACAGCACATCTTCATTCAAATATATTTCACTGAATAATATAGACATATTGTGTCTACTTATTTTTATACTGATTGTTTGCCCCAATTGTCTAATCATGATTTTGATGTTAAAATGGAATTCATAAATTTTGTTGAGTGTCGGTTAGTTAAGCTGGTACGAAAATTTCAAGAAAATTTAATTCGAGTATGACAACAACATTTTAACATTTACTGCTATTTTATAGTTCTACCAATATTCGACCAGCTCTCTTATACTGAAACACTTTTTTCGCAAAAAATTCCATAGCTACAACAGATAATTTAAATAATCAGAAAGGACGTTTATAAAAATCACCATCACAACGGAATGATTATTTTATTGCAGTTAGAATAAGTTTATATGTGTAAGTTAAACCTGAAGATGACCTTGGAAAAATCGAAAGTAATTGGGTTAACAAAATCTACGGTGAATTTCATCTTAACATCAAGAAACTGATTTGACAACTGGAAAGGATAAGTATAGAAATAAATAGACACAATATGTCTATATTATTCAATGAAACGTACATCCGCATATATAATAGATTCTCCCGTCGATTTCGACGTATGACGTATGACGATCCGACAATCTCAGTCAGTTTTTATGTTTTTGCAGTATGTGACACGTCATTACACAAGAAAAGGATCATTTGTTGACGCTTTTCGCTGTCACCTTTCGCCTCGTAGCCAGTCACTACAACCATTTTCGAAATTCTTGATACAACTCTGGCACGAATATCTCCAGTTGTTTCAATCCAGAGCAACTCGTTCAAAGTTAGTATGAAGCATATTGACTGCTTAAACGTTACTATTTAGCCTGCCCTTATACCTGAGCTACAGTAGTTCAAAATTCATTTGCCCATTGTCTATACATGGCAATGTTAGGTATTATGTCGTGACTCATCCTTGCAAAAAACCAACTCAGCGAATTTCTGACTGTATTAGGAAGATCTCATTTGCACCAATATTGCATTTTACGTGAAGAATGGCATTGGACGTCCTATTATAAAAAGTATCTATCTATCTATCTATCTATCTATCTATCTATCTATCTATCTATCTATATATATATATATATATATATATATATATATATATATATATATTAAACAGTACAAAATTTTAAAAAATTATTAAAAATTAAAATCTTCTGACACACTGGGTTGTATATTAATATTCCTGCGTTTTATTATTATTTCATTTAGAAGCCACGACTAGTTTCAGGCAACATGGCCATCATCAGGAGAAAAATAATGTTCTGCTTGCTGGTAGCAGTGAACTACAGAAATGAATGTCTTGATGGAGAAAATGAACTTTTGTCTGTAATTTTCATGTTTTTTTTTTTATTTTTATTTCTTTAACGTGAATTTTGGTCAGTCTTTGTGTTGGTCAAACAGTCTCTTTTAAGTTATGTGACATAAGAGCTGGATGGATTCATGCTACTCTGAATTCCCTTGGTCATTTTGAAAGTTTTATTGATTCCTCGAAAGGAGATGTTTCTCTGTTAAGTGTGTTTTTTTATTTGGTGCTTAAGGAATCAGTAAGTATGATACATGTAAGCGTGTATATTACTATGAGTGTGTGTTATCATTTGGCTCATTAGTGAGTATGATGTGTGTAAGTGTTTATATTCTTGTGGGTGTGTGTATAAGTGTGAGGCCCCAACACCTCCGTAAGCATGTCTGTCTTGTGTGGGTGAGAAAGGTGGGTAGGTTTTGATTTGTAGGTTTATATATTAATACTATCGATATTGTTAAATTTATGGCTAAGCCCGGCTGGATGGTGCGTTTTAAACGTTGTATCCACTTATTTTCATGGAACTCTAAAATCTTTCTAATGTTATCTGCTCTATTCTCTCAATTATAGTGAATTTGGCATGGGTTTTAAAATCGTGTTTTTCTAGGTGAAAATGTTCTTCTACAGGTAATAATCTTTCGTGGGGACTCAACTTAATTCGATTGCGATAATTATTAATTCTTTAGTGAATGGGCCATTCAGATTTTCCTACATATTGTTTCTGGCATAGTGTGCATTCTAGGAGGTAAATTATGTTATGACTTCTACAGTTAGAGTCGTGGAACATTTTGAAAGTAGATTTAGTGACTGAGCTAGTGAATGAATTTGTGTGTTTAATATGGTTGCAGCATAAGCTTCTTTTGTTGTTACATGGTTGGGAAAATCCTGTTGTTTTTGTTGTTGGTTTATTACGGATTACCTTGCCCCTGGAATGTGGTTATTACCTATGATTTCTTTTACGTCCTTAGGTCTACGATATGCAAGATATATATTAACGTTGACATATTTATGTATAAATTTGCATAATAATAAGGATATAGAGAAGCGTAGGTAATATAAAACTTGATACTAATGTCAACACAGTTCAGTTTTTATCTGTTTCAGAAAAGACGATCACACTATGTTGCTCAACATCTCCTCTGATATATATATATATATATATATATATATATAAATATATATATATATATATATATATAATGTAATGAGAACGAAAATAATATATCAATTCAAACGTTCACAGCATTAATTCAAAAATAGCCCAATATCGATAGTAGAGCAATAATTATTTATTATAATTTTTTTCAGATAGATAAAATAGTTTACTCACTACAAAGATGAAACCTCGTTTCGGTCCATTATTTGCACGTCGACTGGTGCGAATCAAAATGGGTATGAACAATTCTGTTTGTAAGCAGGCCGCTCGTGGAACTTAACTTCCTTTTTTATTTGTACGTATAGGGGTAAAGACAGGAAAGGAAAAAGGGTGATAAAGGAAACTATCTACAGGGATTATCAACCGAACAATATCTGAAATCTGGAGAATCAGCAAAACGATACTGGAACGTGTAAACAAACAGATTAGAACCACCTCGACCTCATCCAATGGGTCGCCACTACAGAAGTGACTGATTGATCGAAAGGCCTCAATAACAAAAGCAACTGTACTTTCATCCACTTTGACATTGTAGACATCTATCTATCAATATCCAAAAACCTTTTCGAAATAGCTTTAGAGTTTGCCGAAGTTTATTCCGATATTTCTAAGGATGAAATTGGTATCATCCTAAACTGCAGAAAATCAATAATAACCCACAACAACGAACAATGGATAAAGAACTCGGATGAAAACTTTGGTGTATCTATGGGATCGCTGGATTCTGCTGAGTCGGGCTATTTATTTTGTGCAATCTCACTGTATATATTAGCTTAAATAATATAGGGATTTATAGGGACGATGGTCTGATGGTAGTAAATAATTCTACTGGGAGTAAGGTAGACAAGGTAAGGAAATTGATTCATACAGTCTTTAAATCTTTACATCTCACAGTTAAAATTAATAACATTAAACAAGTGGATTTCTTAGATATAACCTTAAACTTATCCCTTAATAATTTCCAACCTTTCTTGAAAAAAAATTCTAACCCCATTTATATAAATCCTAATTCCAATCACCCAGCGCCGGTTATTAATTATATCCCATCATGTGTTGAACATCGTATCAACCAGCACTCATCTACCAAATAAATATTAGATAAAAACGAAATTAATTATAAGAAAACCTTTACTGACAGCGGCTACAGATCTTCCGAAATTAAATATATGGAAAATTATAGTTACTCAACAAAGAACAATAGAGGAAGGAAAGTAATTTGGTATACACCGCCTTTCAACAAATTAGTCCATACCAAATTGGGACACAAATTTTTAAATCTAATTAACAAACACTTTCCTACGAATAGTAAATTACGTCAAATCTTGAACCGCAATAGCCTAAAAGTTAGTTATAACTGTTGTAGAAATCAAGATAAAATTATTAAATCACACAACAATAGAATACTGAAACTTTATAACGAGAATAAACGCAACCCCAAAACAAATTCTAATATGCCCCAGGAAACCGAACTATGTAATTGCAGAATTCCGGATCAATGTCCATTATCAAATAGGTGCCTAACGAAATCCATTGTATATATATATGCCTCATCTCATCAAATGAGAATCACAAGTATATTAAATTGCATGTGTGATCCACTAGAATAAATTTTAAGGTTCGATATTACAATCACATATCCTCTTTTACTAATATGATCAAACGCAATATGACATTTTTAAATACTTTAGGAAACTAACGGAGGAAAGAAAACAACTATGGTTAAATGAAAAATCCTAAAACAAGCCAGAACCTCTGAACGAATCTTGTTTTTATGCTTGCAGGAAACCATATGCATTATTAAAGTTTTGAACAACAGCCAATTATTAAATAAAGGATTGGAAACCACAGTTTTCTCTAGACATATTAAAGATCTAACATTACAATGTTGCTTAACTTTCATAACCCTAAACGCTTCAAATTATAACCGACTTCCTTTGATATACTTTCTACCCTCTTATATACCCTTTTATTTTATTATGATTCTTAAAATGTTTTTGCGCATATATAATACTAGTCATAGTATCAGATAATTTGATGTATATCCATACTTATTCTACAAGTTGTATAGTCCGAAAATAGGTCAAAATCTGCTTATAAAAGTTATATTAATATCCCATATTTTTATGTATCTTTCTATTTATATCTTAAATTTGGAACTAAACTTTATTGTAAAAAGCAAAAAGTAAATAAATAAATAAAGAGATAACTTATGTATTCACCATACCAAAAAAAATTACAAAATACATTTATTGATTACAAAACGAGTAGCAATAACACTAGCCTAAATATATACACAATTCCGCTCTGGTTTTCTTTTAAATTTACTAAAGCCGTTTCCAATTACTACTATAACCATTGTTTAAACTTATCCCTCCTTCCTATTCCCATCTTTTCTCCCCTACCCTAACTTTTGGGCTTGAAAATGCTGTAACTGAACCCTTGACCATTGCTGTCGATTTAAAGTATTTGGGTCGAGCCATCACTTTAACACCTCAACAATCTTTCACCAAACTACTAACAACAAGCATTATTGTCTCACTTTGTCACCCTTTTGCATTTCCTATTTGTCGTTACCCTTATATGTCCCATCTTAAAATGTTTGTTTCTTCAAACAAATAGAAAAAAGGTAATGACGTTCCACGAGCGACCTGTTTGTTCATAACCATTTTGCTTCTCACCAACTAAATGAACCGAAACGAGGTTGCATTTTCCTAGAGAGTAAATTGCCTTTGTCTTCATGAAAAATTTTGTATATATATATATATATATATATATATATATATATTATTTTATAATATATATATATATTAATTTTTATATCATGAAAAATAAAAAGTAGAAAAAAAAAATGAAAACTACAGACAAAACTTCATTTTCTCTATCAAAACATTTATTTTTGTAGTTCACTGCTACCAGCAAGCAGAAAATTATTTTTCTCCTGATGATGGTCATGTTGGCAGAAACTAGTCGAGGAATCTAAATGAAATAATATGAAATAATAATAAAACGAATGAATATTACTATACAACCTAGTGTTTCTGAAGACTTTATTTTTTAATATTTGTTATTGTTCAATATATATATATATATATATATATATATATATAGAGAGAGAGAGAGAGACAGAGAGAGAGAGAGAGAGATGAGAGAGAGAGAGAGGGAGAAGCAGAGACCTCATAGATAAATTTAACGCATCGTTAAACAAATCATAACCTCACACAAATTATACACACATAATAGACGAACAAAGTTGGACCACACACGCAATACAAATATCTATGGTGAACGAATATATAAACACTTACTGGCTAAAGCAACCATACTAGACGGACCACACAAACATACACACGAACCCTACACATCATACATAGTGTGGGTTTGTATATATATATATATATATATATGTGTGTGTGTGTGTATTTTTTTATAATAAAACAATATATATAGATGGGGACGAAATACTAGAAAAAGCACAGACATACAATACAGAAAAATCGAGAATGGTTTAAAAAGATAAAGAGGTTATAAAATTATAAGAACATAGACCTCCTTCCTCCGCACTTTCGCAGACCAATTCTAAGTATTTCATTTCCCCTTAAGCAGAAGATTTTCTCCATAAGTCCAAGAAAATTTGGAATACTACTACGCAGAAAAGACAATGTTCAAAGATGGAAAGAATTAGGAAAAATTAATTCCTTTAAATAATGTGAAAATAAACACTGTTCGCTTGATGTAGGTCACAAGACCCGAAAGCCTTGTAGAAAAAATATGAAAAATGAAGAAAAAAATTCACATTGCAACAAATGTTTCCGGCTTCTGTGCATACATATATATATATATATATATATATATATATATATATATATATATATATATATATATATATATATATATATATATATATATATATATATATATATATATATGTGTGTGTGTACATACATACATACATATATATATATATATATATATATATATATATATATATATATATATATATATAAATGGTGTGTATGTGTGTTTTTCTGCGTTCATTAACATATGTACTAAAATTTAGTGTGATTCGAATAATGAAACCTAGGTACACATTTTTCATAAAAGATCAAGCATGTATTAATTATTTTTTTCGGAAATTGTATTATAATTTATCAAGCAGAATTCGTTTACTCTTGACCATTTTTATAATATTTTAAATCCTATAATGTATAACAGTATTTTTCTATATATAGTTCAAATTATATTTCTCCAGAAAATTTGGAAAACTGCATGCAGTACTTCTTTGTTTACTATTGGGTAAGTCTTTTAACCGTTTTGGATGTAGTAGTAACAACTTTTATGCCGAGTTTAGGTAAATTATTTTCGATTCTAGATGTGATATAATAAATAGGCAGTATAATATTTATTTTGATTTAATGATTTCTCAGGCGGGGTCGTTATTTTTTTTTATTTTGGAATATTTTGTGGGCCTTATGTTTCGAATCGAATATGAAATAATTAGGTATAGGAGACGTTTAAAAGTGTTTTCAATGTATTTCTCTTCTTCGTGTAATTAATAAGGGCTGGATATTCTTAGAGCTCTTAGGCAGAAACTGATAATTATGCTGGATTTTATTTTTTTTATGATGGGAATAGAAATTCATTAGTTCATTTTTGTTTGGTTGATATCCGGTGAACACCGAGGTTTAAACTGTTTTTAATATGGTATGGCTTGATATCTAGTTAGGGTAAGGTATTGTGTTCTTTCATTTCATATGTAAATTCTATTGTGTCTTCAATTTTGTTTAGCTGATCAAGGTCTGGAGTTGATTAGTATCAGGAGGATAGAAGTAGCGAATCATCAATATCACGAGTAATATATATGGTGATTGAGTAAAATTTTTGGAATGGGCTGCATTCTAGAAATATATATATATATATATATATATATGTGTGTGTGTGTGTGTGTGTGTGTGTGTGTGTGTGTGTGTGTGTGTGTGTGTGTGTGTGTTTTAAACAATAAAAATATTTTAAACATTAATTAAAATTTTCAGACACATTGGGTTGGATGTTAATTTTTTTCTTTGTTTTATTATTTCAATTAGGTTCCTCGGCTACTTTCGGCCAACATGGCCATCATCAGGAGAAAAAAAAATTCTGCGTATTAATTAGCAGTGAACTACAGGAATGAATGACTTTCTGAAGAAAATTTTATCTGTAGTTTTCATTTTATTTTTAATCGTTAATTTTGGTCAGTCCTTATACTGGGACAAACGGCCTCTTTTAATTTGTTTTTAAGATAGAAGCCGGAAAGATTCATGCTACTCACAATTTCCATTTTGGTTATTTTGACAGTTTTATTGGTTGTTGGGAAGGGGATTGTGAGTGTTAAGTGTATTTTATCTTTTCGTTCTTTGGGGGGGTGTATGATGTGTGCAAGCCTATATATTAGTGTGTGTAAGTGTGAGGCCTCAACTCATCTGCACGCCTGCTTGTTTTGTGTGGGTGTGAAATATGGGTATTGGCTTCATTTATGGGGTTATATATTAATTCCATCTATGTTGTTAAATTTGTGGTTAAGCCCGTCAGGCTGAAGTGTGCGTGTGTGTTTGCGTGGTTGTGTTTTCAATTATAGTAAATTGGCATAGATTTTAAAATGATGTTTTTCTAGGCAGAAATTTTGTTCTACAGGTAATAATTTTTCGTGGGGAGCCGATTGATCAGATTCCCTTAATTATTAATTCTGTAGTGAAAGTGCCATTCACATTTCCCCAAATTCTGGCATAGTGTGCATTCTAATAGGTAAATTATGTTATGTCTTCTACAGTTGGAGTTGTGGTAGATTTTGAAAGTAGATTTAGTGAATGAGCTAATGAACGACCTGGTGAGTCTAATGTCGTTACAGCATAAACTCCTTTTGTTCTTACATGGTTGGGAAAGGCCAAGTTGTTAATTTTAGTCCATTATGGTTTACCTTATCAAGTGAAATTTGGTTTGGTCTATTAAGTTTTAGTATTGACAAGTCCTAGGTAATTTATCCCGAGGAGCGAAATGGCCATAAAAATGGGATACAATTGAGTTTCATTCATATATATATATATATATATATATATATATATATATATATACCTTGTTCATTTTGTTCTGGCGGTGCGTAGATTTCTTTTTCCTCTTTTTCTTGTTTGTCGTCATTTTTTCTCCAATTAGAGAAAATCAGTATACTGATTTTATTTGTTTTTAATCGTAATATTTCGTCTTTTTTTCGTCCCGCTGTTTTTTGTTACATTTGTTTTATTGCGGATATAATTTTTTTTTACCCCTTCGATAATATTACAAATAATTCTTTTAAATCAATTAATATTTACTTATTTCTCTTGTGGTGCAAAATTTCATATAAGATATGTCATTTTTTTATTGTTTTTTTTTATATTTTCTTTCTTTAGAGTTCACGAGTGCGAGAATGTTTGCCACATATATTTAAATATTATCTGTTGCTGCAATACACGTCTAAGCAATAAAAAAGCATAACGCAACATAGAATTAATCTGCGTCTCTTTGATTTTAATCATTTTTTTTTATCATTTCTATCTTGATCTCTGACGAAGCTTTAATAAAGTGAAAGATGTTAGATTAAGATCTGTTTCATATTTGTTGGTTTTCCTATCATTTTGTCGGATTTCAATCCATACTCTATCTATCTATCTATCTATCTATCTATCTATCTATCTATCTCTCTCTCTCTCTCTCTCTCTCTATATATATATATATATATATATATATATATATATATATATATATATATGCAATTTTTACATATATTATTTATATATTATATATACGCGGTACTTCTTGGAAAGCTCAATATCAGTGAGAGAGCTAACATATTTAGTTGGATTAGTGTAAGTTTGTGACTCTGGATTACACGCTATTTGCGATCGTCAGACAAACTGATTAATTTTTAAATTATGCATTCATATATTGTTGCGTATATCGGTGTTTTTATTGTAGTAAGCGGAAAAACTGTTGTCACGACGCCACTACACGCATGTTCACTCATTGACGTACGCAAACATCCACAGACGCACGTTCACTCACTGGAGCTCACACTAACATAAGCATATATGGACAGTGTGTAACTGAGAATATATTTTCATCCATGTGTCGTTGCGTACTTACGTACGCAATTGGCCGCTGTATTCAATGTTGAATTGTGTAGCGAAACATCTTTCCTCAGTTGCGGTGTCAAGTCAACACGTAGACCGTTCGTCTATTTTGCGCGCCGAATGTTTTCTCGCACACACGTATGTACGTATGCACACGCGTTCATGCATTTTTCTCCAGCTGAAGGTAGGTTCCGAACCAGATTCTAAGAATGCGGACAGGACCGTCCATCCAATCAAAGGGCCGCGGAAGATCGACCACTACCAGGCACCTAACCACATGCCGGAAGACTTGTCGCGGTTAATCTTGGCCCCTGTCACGTTTTCGTACCGTTCAAGCGCCTTTAGTATCACCTCAATTTCGCTGCGGGAACATACGAAAGTAGATACATCATCGGCGTACGCGCAAAACCTGGCTGGAGCCCCTCCAGGCACAGCGATTCTACGTAGGGCCCAACTGCACGCCCTGTCCTTTAACCGGCAATGGAGAGGTTACAATGCCAAAGCGTAAAGTAGGGGCGATAGTGGAAAACTCTGACGAACCGACCGAGACAGACAAAAGCGTCCGACATCTTCCCGTCTCCCTGTACCACAGCACTGGGGCATCGATACAGCAAGCTTATCCCGCGGCAAAATAGCGGCCTTCAGGATAGCGGCCTGCAGGATAGCGGCAATTACCAATGGTCAACCCTATCAAATGCCTTGGACTGATCTGAATTGATCAGCACGGCCTCATCTTCGTCTTTTACACCCTCTATTATCGTGTGAATCAGATGTGGGCTGCTAAGGACCCAACAGAATCTCGACAACTAACTGCAAACGCTCCGTCAGGATCTTGGTCCAAATCCTTAATTCTGTGTTTAGCAAAGTTATAGTCATATAGTCATCTGAATCCCGCCCAACACCCTTGCCTTTTTTCAAAAGCGTGATCACACACCTGGCGGAACCAGTTGTTGAACACTGCAGTCAATATTGGAAGAAAGATGTTCGACAGCCTCAAGTACAATTCATAGGGCAAACCACCCAGACCGGGAGACTTGCTTCTACCCACCTTCTTCAATGACGCGTAGACTTCGTCTTCCGTGATCTCCCTCTCGCAGCTAGCCGATTAAGTCGGCGAAAGCCGAGGAAAGTCAGCTAAATAGCTACGAAACTCCTCTTCGCGGAAACCATGCTTCTTTGTAAACCGGTTCTCGAAATGCCGCCGAAACGCCACGCACATGTCGGGGTTTTGACCTCACGAATGTAACGATCGGAACCTCGACAGATCTCTTCCTTGCGCAGTTCTGCGCACATATTCACAGCTTCGGAAGACATCTTGCTTAAATTATGTCTAATTACCTGGACCATGTAGCGCCTACAAACTAACGCCACCCGGGCTCAAACAAATCCGTGATCCGAATAGCATAACCAATGGAACATTGGACAATCTAGTATATCTAAATCGGCTCCTGTAACTAACATTCTATCTAGATAGCTAACCACCTTGGTAGAAGAACAATTAAAAGCCCACGTCGATATCTTACCCGCCCCCTGTGTGAACGACCTTTTACCTCTCAACGAGATCAAACACGTCGATCAGATCGCCTGCCTTCCCGATATCTCCCCGCCCCCTATCTAACTTTCGGTCCAGGATGGCATTCCAGTACCCTATTAACATTGGCGCGTTGAATCCAGTAGGAACAGCCCCAGCTGCTGAAAAAAACGAGACCCGCTCCTTCCGATCGTTGGGCGCATAAACCGCAACGGCTCGAAACGAACTACTTTTCACGGCAATATCGGCCACGATCAAACTGACCTCGCCATCGAGATGAACAAGTTCCAACTTCGCATCCAGGATAAAGCTAACCAGGAATGAAGCCCATCTAGCATGTCGGTCCCCATATGCTGAATAGAAGGCAAAGTCGTTAGCACACACGCATCGACGCTGCAAACAAAGTGGGTCTCCTGGATCGCGACGGCATCCACTCCGAACGACAAGAGCAGGCGGGAAGCCTTGTCACGATCCCTCAATCCTAAGCGGTCAGGCTGGCTATCTTCATTGACATCTTTTAAGACTGAAACTAAAAAAAATAACAGTTCACCTCTTCATATACCGAGCGGAAATCTGCGCTGGTAAGGACCTCGACGGATTGTCCTCGGCTCCCCGCACTCTGACGTCGTACGTCCCTTCATGACAAATTCGCCGACGTCTGTGGCATAGGTTAGTATAATCGACCTATATATTGAGGGATGAAGCATAACAAGGAATCACGAAAATGTGTCTGTTTCTTCAAATAAGTTGAATATATCTCAACCATTAGCTTCAGCCAAATGACTCCAGACAATCAGGTATGCTCCAGTGTTCCTTACACAGGTAATCACTCCCAAAGCATTTGGGAAGTTGTGGGGATCCTCAACAGATTTCCCGTGCACAGTAGTCATTTTAAATAAAAGCCCTCTTATAATCATACCTGTCCACCCTGCATATCGATTCTGGTCCTGGTGATTTTTTTTCTTCTTTTTCTCCTTGGGTCGGAGGAAGAGGTTGACGTGTGAGGGGGTGTCGAGATCGAACTCAGGGACGATTTGAAGGGAGAGCGGGCGGAGCATCGGAAGCGGAAGAATGGAGGCGCCTTGCTTTGGATACTTCAACAGTTTCTTTTGGGGAAGCAGGGACGGATAGGGACCTGGTTTTGTTCATAACCCTTTCCGTCCTACTACGCCCGGAGTGCTTTTGAGATGGCGCTTCCACCTCCTCTTCACCCTCTCTGTTTATCTTTAGGAATGATGCCCGAGGTGGAAGCATTTTGTCCACCTCTATTTCAGTGTCAGTTTGCTGCTGCTTTCTTTGCTGTTGATGTTGCTGTTGTTTCTGTTGTTTTTGGGTCTCCATCTGATTTGATCTGATGTTTCTATTTGTTGCACCTGTGGTTGAAGCTGCTGCTTTGATGTAGCCTCATCCTTTTTTTGGTAGGAGAGGGTACTTTTTTGTCCTCCTACCGCTTCCAACCTCCTTCCAGGCACCTCCTCTACGGGTGTTGCAACTACTGCTGCTGCTGCTGTCGTTGCTGTGGGTCGAGTTGCAGGCTAAGCATGTTTAGCGGGGAACTCTGGCCATGTTCCCCGAGGCACCGCACGACAAAACAACATGATCTCCAGCCCTTGACTACCACCAACATCCTCTTTTCCCTGCATACAAGCATACTGGAGATTTCCCCCAAACTCTTTCGTGCCATTCTTCTCTTGAATTTAGATTACATAATATTTATCGATAGGTTGATGGTCTAGCTAATATTTTTGTCGGCTTTCATGAGGCATATTTATTTTCTCGTATTATCGTTATGTGGGAGAAGGTCCCCTTGAGAGTATGCGGCATTATGACATAGGGAGGATTGATTGATGATGGATGAGTGCTTATGGTGAACGTGCAACTTGTAATGAGTGAATGGGTCGTTAATCGGATTAGCTCAGTATAAGATAGTCAGTAACGACCAGCCTCAAATCATTCTCTCTTTTTGGCCTTATACCATAATAATATTTATGTACAATACATATCGTGGAGCATTTTTCTATATTGTCTCGGTCACACTATTTATATCATCTCAATGTCTTGGAGACCTTATATATCAAATCTCGCAAGCGTTCTATCTGTAAAGAGAAGGATTGCATGGTGGGTCTGAATATTATTGATCTTTTGTTTTCGTTGGAATATATATATATATATTTCCTCACATTAGTCATTCTATAAATTAATTTACACCTTTGTCTTTTTAATTTTCAGAAAAAAACACTTGATAAGCTGGGACGAAACCGTTTATTTTTAGTTATTAAATTTACACCAATATGCCTCGCAATTTATTTCTTAAATTACGCTTGTTCCTTGCTACTATACAAATTTATTATATAAATATTATTATTTACTATAAATTTATATATATATATATATATATATATATATATATATATATATATATATATATATATATATTATTAAAAACGTAGGTTGTGTGTGTGTGTCTGTAACGTTTATATGTTGGATCAATTTCCTACATTTTTTAGCCAATTTCAACAAAACTTCACAGGACTACATAAAATTACCTTTTGGTGGTTCTAACGGCGCCGAAAATGGGAAAAACACAGTTGTTTTTTTAAGAAAATCAATTTGAAAACACGATTAAAATATATCGTGAGATTGAAAGGGGGACAACTCACCCACGAAAATATAAACAAAAGAGCATAGCATGATGAAAAAGACGCCGAACTTGACGAAAACAAAATTGTATCGTCTAATGTTCATATTATTATTAAAGAGTAAAAATCAAAGTATTTTGGGGGTATTTTTTTACATTTTTTAATCGTTCCTAGCACGTCTGAAATTTTCGTTAAAGATATTGGTTTTTTTTGGTCAAAAAAAAAGGACAGATAATCATTTTCAATCATTTTTTCGATTTGATAAAAAGATTAAAATCTTACTTTGATATTCTTTTAAAAATCAATTATCCTTTTTGTCAAAAGTGATTTTAATAAAAACAGATATTATACTGTTTATTTAAAATATTTTGAACCAAGCTTAACTTAGCTTCTACGCTGAAAAAATGTAATTTGAAAATAAAACAAAGCAGGTCATAACCTTTCGCGTCGCTTGACGATTGACGAAAGGCACATTCATGACGTTTAGATAACTTACGGGAGGGTAATTCTTTCTACGAATGGAAGGAAGTGAAATTATTTAAGTGAACAAATTATTTACCTCGTTACTTTTAAGGAAAACTTTCAGCGCTCTATTTTTTTATTTTTATTTTTTATTTTTATTTTTTGTACTTAGCTTTCATTTTTACGTTTACGATGCTTTATGGAAAATATAAAGAAATTAAAAAATAAGACTGTTAATAGTGAGATTAAATTTCATAAGAAAAAGGTTTTTAATTAATTTAGGTACCTTTCTTATGAAATTTTATCAGAAGTGTACATAAAATACTATAATTTTATGTACATTTATTACATTTTACTGTGTTATTTGTATTTCCATTCATTTTATTATTAATTTTGATATTTCATTTATGGAAAAATGTCATAACTGAGATTAATATAAAAATAAGATCATATAAATTAAAGTTTAGCAGTAGTTAAATTTCATAAAGATGATACTGTTACTTGTAGGTACCCTTCTCAGTTGAAATTGAAAACTCAAATTAACTTCTCCATACGTGTTTCGCAAAAGTAAAGGGCTTAACAGCGGAGAACAATGCTGAACTCAAATAATGCAACTAAATTGTATTCTGGTTGGTCTTCCGTACTTGATAATTACTGTCCGACTATAAACACAAAAATTACATTTCTTAATTACCATGGTCCAAAATAAACAATTTTCAAAGCGCTATACAATGACAATCTCACACGGACATTTTGAAAGGTTGATGTTGCATTTAACTAATGTTAAAATATTTTTAAAAATTCAATTTAAACATTTTTTTAAAAATCTTTTTAAAATTAAAGAAATAAGAAATAATTGTATTAAAAATTCAATTTTCATTGAAAAATTTTTTTGCTTCCAGAAAATATTGTCCATATTCATAAAAACAAATTAAAACAAATAAAAGCATTTGAAATTAAATAATATATTTGTTTTATTGAGTTTTGTATGTTACAATTCACAGCTGATTTTCAGGTACGTTGGCCAAAAAAAACAAAAAACAAAAAAAAACATGATTTCCATTCTTCAAAGCCTTGTGCTTTTAACTATTGTAATCACTAAAACCGATGGTCTCGAATTTCTAGAGTTTTTCATAAAATTAGTTATGGGGGTGTTAATAAATATAAAAAAAAATATTTCTGCCATGACTTTAATAAAAAAAAACATATTTATAATAATTTCGATCATCTGTGAATAGTTTCTGAAAGTTTCATTAACATCTGACAATTATTTTTATTTTTGCAAGATTTTCCAAATTAATGTGTGTAAAAAAAAAAAAACGCGCTAAAAATTGACCAATTCGTAAAAAAAAAAATAATAATTAAGACATGCGTGTCCGTCAACCTTAAACAATAATCTTTGTCAATTTTATTTTTCAGTCTTTATGATGGTCGATAGTTGATCTATTTCTTACTGTTACATCCCCTGGCAACGCCGGGCTCTACTGCTAGTGTAGAATAAAATGAAAAAATGAGAACTTGAAAGTTATTGCTTGATTATAGAAGGTAAAGGTTATGCATAAAACTTGATAATGGGATCTCTCTTTCATTCCCTTTGGGAAAAATATTATTTGATGTGACCCACACAGATAAGTGTAGATGAGATCAACCTGGGTTTAGTTATGCTTTACATGTTGGAAAAAAAAGACCCATCAGTTAGAGGTGGTGAGGAATATTTACATTTCTTAAGTGGCAGGAAATGCCAATAATGGTTCACTCAGCTTTGGCCAGGGAATTTTATCCACAAAGATTCCATTCATTCTCAATGACCAATTTTAATCGATAATCAAAGCACTCCTAATTGTAATCACAAAAAATGCCATGCTGATTATGCATGACATAGGTCAATACAACCCATAGATTGATCCCATTATCCACATCATCGGACCAAATCTCAATTCAGAGTCAATATCTTTCATCATTAAGGACAAGAAAAATAGAAAAAAAAGTCTTCACTAGTGATGACTAGAGGATCACTTATACTTTTATTCCACAAAAAGACAATAGTTGCAAGCCAAAGAAAAGCATGTAGCTGTACCAAAAGCCAGATTACAGAGAGCAAGAAGATAATGCTCTATGTTTGGTGACATATGAAGAATTTTCCTTATTCTTGAAGTGTTGAATTATAATGAAACTAAATTTTGAGATACAGTCAGCAACTGGAAGCACTACACCAATCTTTGGTGAAAAAAGTGAGCTTTACTGGTCAATCAGAAAAGGTATGGCACTCTTTGAGAAGAATGCCAAAGACCACACATTGCAAAGTCTTGGCTTTGAATATGGCAATTTTACCATTTGGATCCTCACCTTTTCAGAGCTCTGCAATGGTCTCAAGATAAGAAACAGTATGCCAGTTATGCATAGATAAAAATAAATAATTTTTTTGTCTTAATGAATTTTATGCTTAAGGCATTAATAATTTACCTGCTTGATGAGAGAAATTCAAAATTAAGAAAGCTATTACCATGATTGTAATTCAGTCGTCCAAAATAAGCCAAACATGTTTCTCAACAGAAAGATGACAGGACTTTCTTCTGAACTTAATAAAATACATAACCAAGGGAAAAAAATGAACTACCTTCAAAGAAGCCGTGTAAATGGAAGCAGCAAACATAATTGAATTCACAAGAGCAATAATGTCAGTTGCCGTCATCTTACTGTACTTTTCTTCATCACCAACAGGAGCCGCTACCGCCTCTTCAAATACTTCGAAAGAAAGATCAAGCTTTTCCATACCAGCAAATTCTATTTGCAAGGTAAACGGTTTCACTTTCTCTAGTATATATATATATATATATATATATATATATATATATATATATATATATATATATATATATATATATATATATATATATATTTAATTGTGAAATATACATCATATTTAGATTAGATTCCAACATAATAGTGGGTTAATGCAGAAATAGGAAATGTTGATATATTTAAAAGTTTCGCTTTTATTAATGCTTCATCATAAAATGAAATACGGAGGCGAAAGAATAAATCAGGTATTATTTCCAATGATTAAGTATACAGTACTTGTATTTATTTTGTTCAACAGTGTTAGTGTGTATACATCATAATTCCCTGCAGTAATATGTAGCGTCTGTGCGAAAAAGGTCCATGTTGTTGATAAGTTTTATAAAGGAGGTTACACATTTTAGATATTTTAACCTTATATTCCTTAATTATAGATTTTATATAATTTGGTGATATAAGAAAGTGTATTTGGTCTGTGTTTATTGATTTAAATATATTTATCAGGATCCATTATAATTATTTTCTACGTAATAAAAATTGTGATTTTTTCTTATCAGTGTTTCATTTATTAAATCGAAGTTATGGTTCATCTTACTTCTGTGTGTTGTAAGTGAATTAAAAGGGTTGTCCGAATGTATGTCTGTCTTATTGCAAACCCACCTCTATGAATATATGAAAGCCTTAAATTGAGATAACCCAAAAGACGTCAGTGGGACGTAAACCGACTAGACAACATTACTGAATACTCCGAAACATGTACGGAGCTTTGAGTTTGCACGACTCCCAAACATAACAAACAGTATAAAATCCGGTATTCATAAGACAACGTAAATTGTTAGATTGTAAATAACGACAAACGAGAATGGGATGCTGGATATTAAAAGTGTTGCCTTGGTGAGTCTCCTCCTCCTTTATCCCATGTAAGTTAACTAAATAATCGGATTGCGTTGGGATCCTCATGAGGTAAACATTCATTTAAACCTGTAAAGCAAGTCTTTTAGTGCACAAAACAGAGAGCTGATAATGGGATAATCGTAGCCACTGCACTTAGAATGACAGGCAGTAGAAACCTTTTAATTTAAAAATATTCCCATGTACATGCATATATATATATATATATATATATATATATATATATATATATATATATATATATATATATATATATATGAGGGAGAGAGAAGAGAAAAGTTTTCTTTACCAACGCATTTCAGTCCCTGAGGGCTCTATACCGAGATAAATAGATTATTCTGAATTTTCTACAGACCTACTTCCGGGTTTGATGATCGGTTGGGAGCTTTTCTCAAATTGCTTTTAATATTTACACAGTATTTCGGAAAGTTTTCATACCTCGTCCATGAAAAGACCGAGATTAGAGTCACTTCAATAGTTGAATGAACAAACATCAATTGACGTTGCTATGTTGGGCGAGTCGAAGATTCCTTCCTTCTACTCTTTCATATCTTTTAAACAAGTGATGGGTTTGATGGTTTTAGCTAGATCGTCAGAATTTTTAAGGGAATAAATAAACCTAAACATTTTAACAATACTGACAGGTTAAACACGCCATTACGCATAGTTTGGAAAAATAATACATTGTACCTACCTTGGATATATATATATATATATATATATATATATATATATATATATATTGAACAATAAAAAATATTCAAAAATTAAAGTCTTTAGACACACTGGGTTGTAGATTAATATTCTTTCGTTTTTTATTATTATTTCAGTTAGATTCCTCGACTAGTTTCGACCAAAATGGCCATCATCGGGAGGAGAAATATTTCCTACAGAAATGAATGTTTTGCTGGAGAAAATGAACTTTTGTCTTTAGTTTTAATTTGTTTTTTTTATCTTTTTAACATGAATCTTTTAACAATCCTTGTGTTGGTCAAACAGTCTCTTTTAAGTTGTTATTTGAGATAAGAGCTGAATGTTACTCTGAATTCTCTGGTCAGTTTGACAGTTTTATTGGACCTGGTGAGGGGATGTGTCTCTGTTTAGTGTTTGTGTGTGTGTGTGTTATTTGGTTCTTAGGGAGTGAGTGAGTATGATATATGTAAGCGTGTGTATTGCTGTGGGTGTGTGCTATCATTTGGCTTATTAGGGAGTGAGTGAGTATGATGTGGGTGTGTGTATAAGTGTATAAGTGTGAGACCTCCACACCTCCGTAATCATGTCTGTCGTGTGTGGGGGAGAAATGTGGGTAGGTTTTGATTTGTTGAGTTATATATTGGTACTATCTGTATTGTTAAATTTATGGTTTAGCCCGGGTGGATATTTTGTTTTTAGACGTTGTATCCACTTATTTTCATGGGACTCTAAAATCTTTCTAATGTTATCTGCTCTGAACTTATATATATATATGTATTCAAACATGTTACGTTGAATAATATAGTTCTTTCTACTTCTCTAATCAGTTTCTCGATGATAAGGAAGGCGCCGTAATTTTTCTTTCCCAAGTTCTTTCTATCACCACTGAGATTATCTTCAGTGGTGAATTACAAAGCCAAACTTATTGTAACCGTGATCATTTTGATGGTGATTTTTAAAACACACATAAACACGCTGTATTATGATTATTTTAAAATGTACTTGTGTTTGGGTGAGGGAAAACTTTAAAAATCTAGGAATTTATAGTGTACAGAGGTCGCCATTTGGAGAATGTCATCTTTAATAACCAAATGCATAAAAGCTATAGCCTATTGTTTAAATAACGAGGAAATAAATCATTTTAATTGAAGTTATTTTGGCGTTTTCCTCAACTGCTAAAATGCCAGAGCTATTTCTGTCACGCCCTGTATGTCTCAAGTTGTCTCTAATGATACCCAAATACAGGTATGCTTATACAAGCTTATTTCATAAGTTAAGTCTCATAGGCTTGAACTAATTATTAAATTCTAACCAAATGACGAAAAAATTATTCTGGATACTATTCTTGGTCGATCCGAGAAATTTTAATCAAATACTACTACAAAGTAAAAAGTATATTACAGTCGCTAAGCCACACACCCACCAAAAAATCCCTCCCCTGCAAAAAAAAAAAAAAACAGTGAAAAAATAGGTTTCATTGCTGAAGGGAGGAAACTTTAATATTTTCAAAAAAGAATGTATTATTCTGATAGTGTTGTGGATTCCGAGATGAAATTCGGTCTCCAATGAATGACAAACGCAAGAATTAAAGATAAGAAATAAAATGTATTTACACAATAATACAATGGGTAATACTGTTAGTAAATCCAGGAACGCGGTTAGTAGCATTAACATATAGATATATACAGTTTCGAAGTAGGAATTCCTTAGAGTCTACGTGCTTGTAACTGATTTCTACAAGTGGTTACCTCAGACTATTACTCTACCTCCAACTCAATCACAATCTCTGCTCACTCTCTCTGACTGACTCTGGGTATTTAACGGCAGCAGTGCAAGTAACACTCTGGTCGAGTCCACTTATATGAAAAAGGGGTGGACCCCATAACAGATAGCATATTAAGCCATAAGTGTTCATGGAATATGTTCGACGATTTGTTTTGTGGTTAAGCATCTGCTTCACAATGTGAAAACGCTGTTTACCTATGTATGTACACAAACGGACAAAACAAATATCCTGGAAAATACTCCAACAATCTTTCTATGTGCCTTTCTTCAGCATGTGGACAATCCGGATTCTCACATTTCCTGTACCTTTTAGCTATGATATGTATTATTTTGCATTCACTCTTCATCCCTGTTCCGTAAACCATCAACACAAAATCGTTAGGTGAGTTAATCACTGCTTTCCTCCGTCCTCCTCACCTTTGATATGCATTGTGAGTACCAAATTATCCTAAGTTCAAGCTCCAAATTCAGCACCGATATTATGTGGCCAAAGCTTGCAGGAAAAATGAGTATTATAATACTGGTAGAACAAGACCTCTTCAACAAAAGATTATGGAATCCTCCACATTTGTCTGTCACCCCCTATGGGAAGATGCACCATTCCCCAAATAAACCTTTAACCAATAATCACTTTACTTTTCCAAACTCAACCCCCCATTGGTTAAAAGGGCACTAAAATGTAGCAAAGTTGAGACAAACCTTTTTCCCGCGCAGGACTCTGCAGCCTATTTGGAAACTCGAAAATCTATAAAAAGAATCGCTGGACTTAATTCAAGTTAGTCACACACTGAGATTCGAGAGGTACCAACAGACACCACGCGTGCCAACACACTGACTCAATAACCACTACCAACATCTCAACAACTCAACGCATCTCGCACAAATAAGAAACTTAAATTACAATTTACTAAAAAATGACATTATCACTACAAAACAGTAATTTTGCATTCAATCAATTTTAGCCTCAGTTACAGGCGAATAACTCTTCATAACTTAAATCAACACTAGCAGTTGTCACACACATACACATTGTCACTTGAACTTACACAATTGATAATTTTCCCTGCAGATATCAAACTATTTTAATTCCACAAACTTAAACTATCAACATTTACTCACTAAATTTCTGCATGGACAATCATTCTACCTTATCTCACTTGCCACATTTAAAAAGCAACTTATTATCATTTTGTGTATATCAAATGTATATATATATATATATATATATATATATATATATATATATATAAATTCACGTTATTGTTGAAATCTCTAATGACGTTGTTTTCAGTAATTTCTTGAAGTTGAATTGTCTATTTTTGTTTGATTTATTTGCTGTGGATAAATGCATTACGATGAAGCACATATTTCGCCTTCTCAAAATATCACCTTCTGATACATTTTACTCAGTATATATTCCGTAAATGATCAGAGCTCGTTCGCAAGTGTAGGCATGTGATAAATTTGCTAAGGTCTTTGAAAATATAAGAAACAAAATTACATGTGTATTTTTCTCCTATTTCCCATTGTCTTCTTCGGGTTTTGGAGTGGGAGACGGCTCCTTCAAAATGCTCATGTTGGAAAGGATTGTAATCACTGTTCGATCATATATATATATATATATATATATATATATATATATATATATATAATAGGCGCGAAAGATGGAAATTAACTATTCTGAAAATCTCACGACCGTTTTCAGCAACGCGCGTGATTAATATGTTAAGAAGATCCATAAAAAAGAGAGTGGGCAGCATAGACAGATTTCTATACTTGGTCGATGAAATAATAACTTGGGTAAGGTATGCCTTTAAGAAATACCCAGCGAAGTCTCCTAAATCTATCTATCAATCTAGCCATCTCTCCCTTTCTCTCTCTCCCTATCACTATCTCTCTCTCTCTCTCTCTATATATATATATATATATATATATATATATTTATTTCAATTATTATTATTATTATTATTATTATTATTATTATTATCTAACTCCAGTTACGTACGAGACATATCACAGCAAAGACAACGATCTCTCCATCTCAATTTAACTCTGAAAATCATGGAGCAGTGAATTGTGTAAAAAGATTTTCTGAAAGACTTCACTTACATTTTAAAGTCGTTCTGATATATATATATATATATATATATATATATATATATATATATATATAATAAAAGTGAACATAAAGTCAACACTTAGAGGCGACAGTCTGTTTCATGCTATATGCAATCGTCAGGCCACATATGCTGTTGATTTTCTCGGCCATTTATATATATATATATATATATATATATATATATATATATATACGGGTTAGTGGTGCATTGTGGGTATTCTATTATGGCGGTTATTTATAGTCGTTTGTTTATTTATTTGGGTCAAATTATATTGCTTTTTATATTGTTTTTTATTTTTTTTGTTTCTTATTTTATTTATTTATTTATTAACGTAGTAAAAATTTGTTTATATCTCTTATTTAACAGTTTTGTTTAGGTTTGAGAGTTTAATTAGAGCTATTTGTTCAATTTTGGGGTTGATTGTTGTGGTTCATTCTAGCTATTATTTTGGCGGGAACAGGTTTTAATTGATTATCTTTATTTGGGATTAGTTTGTCTATTTATTTACTTGGATGAATTTAGGTCAATTTATTTTACTTGTATATTTTCGGTTTTCGGTTTTTAAGCAACATAGTATTTATTTATTTTTTATTTCTATTTTTTTTTATTAGTATATTTATTTGTTTTTATTTTATTTTTTCCGTTTTTCATTTTTTAGGTTACGTACTAAAAATTTATTTTCATGCCTGCATTTTGAGATGAGCTCGGATCTTTGGGAAAAATACGGCTTCAAAACAAAAAATGTCCCCCACAACAAAAAGAATTAGACGATTTCGAGAAAGACTTAACTGACCTAGTTACAAACATAAAATTCCATAAATAACAAGAAGCATTCCAAAAAAAAACTAAAAGCAGATATAACTAAAATAAACAATTCAACAAGTGTATTTATCGCTGCTGACAAAACGAAAATTTATACAAACTAAGCCCTCTTACACACAATAAATTACTCAAGAACAACATAACAAAACATACAAAAAAAGGCACCCCAAACAACAGGACACGATATCAATAAGGAATAAAACCATCGCCCAAAAAATTAGACCTAGATGACCGAATAAGTTGTATTAGCAAGGCACGAGCCTTTTTACACTAAAAAGACCATAAAGAAAATTTCAAAACTCATCCTGCATGTAGACTAATAAACCCAGCCAAAAAGCGAACTAGGTAAAATAAGTAAAACAATACTAGAAAATTAATTCTGAACTTAGGAAGAAATTAGGAGTAAACCAGTGGAAAAATACGAAATCAACTATTGACTGGTTCCACAGCATAAATAACAAACAAAATTGCCAATTCCTACAATTAGACATAAAAGAACTTTACCCATCCATAACAGAACGCATGCTAGATAAGGCCATCAACTTAGCTCAGGAACAAATAATAATAAAACCAAGCGAAATCAACATCATTAAGCACCCCCGTAAATCATTATTATTTCACAATGAAGAAGCATGGATAAAGAAAGATGGGATATTTGACACTACAATGGGAAGCTTTGACGGTGCAGGGGCTTGCGAAATCATAGGCATTTACTTACTACACGAACTGAGCAAAATAATAGATAGAAATGACACAGGACTCTACAGGGACGACGGTCTCATAATCTTAAGAAACTGTAACAAACAAAACACAGACAAAATTAGAAAAGCAATAATAAAGATTTTTAAAAATAACGGATTCGACATAGACATAAAAACTAACCTAAACGAAGTAGATTTCCTAGATGTTACCTTCAACCTAAGAGAAGGCACATATAAACCATATACAAAACCTAATGATAAACCACTCTACATACACACATCTTCCAACCATCCGCCTTCTATAATCAAACAGATACCAAAATCGATTAACCGCAGGCTCTCCAATGAATCCCTATTTAACAAAGCTAAGAAAGACTATGAGACAGTCCTAAAAGATAGCGGATTTCCAGCAATACTCACATACTCACTACAGAATACAAAAAAGGCCAACAGGAGAAGAAATATCATATGGTTCAACCCACCATACAGCAAGAACGTAAAAACAAACGTAGGAAAAATATTCTTCAAACTCTTACACACACACTTCCCGGAATCAAGCACCTTACACAAGATATTCAACAAAAACACAGTTAAAATCAGCTACAGCTGCACCGAGAGCATGGCAAATAATAAAAAAAGCACAATAGGAAAATTATCAACAAACCACACGAACAAATTAAACCCACGTGCAACTGCAGAATAAAGAACGAATGTCCCTTAAATGGAAATTGTTTGCAAAAAAACGTAATATACCAAGCCACGATAAAATCACCAGATAATGAAGAAAAAGTATACATAGGAGTAACTGAAGGACCCTGGAAACAAAGAAATTATACACATCTTTCACAAATAGTAAATATGCGAACAGTACAATGCTTTCTAAGTATATCTGGGAAATTAAAAAAAAACGCACATCACACCAAAAATATCTTGGAAGATAAGGAAAAAATCATCGGTCTACAACAACCAATCAAAAACTTGTAAACTTTACTTGGAGGAAAAAATAGCTACCATTACTTTCCCAGACCAAAATAAATTATTAAATAAAAGATCCGAGCTCATCTCAAAATGCAGGCATGAAAATAAATTTTTAGTACGTAACCTAAAAAATGAAAAACGGAAAAAATAAAATAAAAACAAATAAATATACTAATAAAAAAAATAGAAATAAAAAATAAATAAATACTATGTTGCTTAAAAACCGAAAATATACAAGTAAAATAAACTGACCTAAATTCATCCAAGTAAATAAATAAACAAACTAATCCCAAATAAAGATAATCAATTAAAACCTGTTCCCGCCAAAATAATAGCTAGAATGAACCACAACGATCAACCCCAAAATTGAACAAATAGCTTTAATTAAACTCTCAAACCAAAACAAAACTGTTAAATACGTGATATAAACAAATTTTTACTACGTTAATAAATAAATAAACAAATAAAATAAGAAACAAAAAAAATAAAAAAAGCAATATAATTTGACCCAAATAAATAAACAAACGACTTCCGTTAAATAACCGCCATAATAGAATACCCACAATGCACCACTAACCCGTATATATATAAATAGCCGAGAAAAACAACAGCATATGTGGCCTGACGATTGCATATAGCATGAAACAGACTGTCGCCTCTAAGTGTTGACTTCTATGTTCCCTTTTATATTTACACGCTCTATCTCTGATATTGAGCACTTTATTCCATAAATATAGCATACCTTAAGACTATATTTCTTTATATATATATATATATATATACTATGAAAAAACAATTTGCATCAATTGAAATGAGCATATAAAAAAGAAAAATCGCGAATTATAAGCAGCCAGTCGCTGGTAATTCCTTACGTGTGTACGGATTAATTTCCGGAAGATCAGTCTAAGAAATTCTGTAGTCGGGATGCTGAATCAGAAAGTGGCCGAAATTTTATTTTTAAATCATGCATATAATAAAGATGATGACGACAGTCCGAACAACGTAAATCGTATAAATAGTTACAATACATCATCTCAGAAACATAGACAAAGTTTAATATATATATATATATATGTATATTTACAAGATGCGAAAAAATAGTGTTAGTAATAAAAACAATAAAACACTATCCTTAATTCATTAGAGGAAAATTCATTAGAATTGCCATGCAACTATTTATATAAAAATCACAACAATGCTACGTTACGTTTATTACATGTTTTAATTTACAATGTAGATATGAATATTACGTGCACTAGAGTTCAAAGATTAATGACAGTCCCAGAATTAGCATGGGAGGAACTTCACGGAAAAAAGTGAAACTTTTCCATTCAAAAATGAAAAAGAATGAAATCACTTATCAAATTTATACTTCGAGAAACTTTTGTAACCAATGCCAAAATTGTACTGCAGTAATCAAGACTAAGGGAGGATGTTTTGACGAGAGCAAAATTTAATCATGAAAAGCTTTTTGTGTCATAATTACATTCCTAATAAAAATGTCTCTTTTTTTAACTATGTATAATAATTTTCTCTTATTTAAAGTACTAAACTACTATTTTGGGAGCTAATTTAAAAAAAAAAACACCAACGCTTCCGTCAAACTGTTGAACTGTAGAGTATGTATTCATTGTGCCTGTATTCTTGTAACAACATATTTTAACAACATACAGGGGTTTATTTTAAATGTTATGAAAGAAGAGGTATAAAATAATAATGATCACAATTGTATGTCCCCATTTAAACAAAAAATAATCTCTACTCATCATCTTGTTTTCTTTTTAACTTTCTTCCGCGAGTTTTATTATTAATGTTTCTAACTAGTCTCTGCAAACGTTTTTCTTTATTTCCTTCTAATGCCCAGCATTTCCGTCAGAAATCATCAATTACAATTATGTTTTTTTTATTTTCCTGCTATAATTTATACTCTTGATTTTTCGTATTTTTATTTTCAAGAATTTCCGTATTCTTTCTTTTTTTTAACTTTTCCCGTCTTTTACTTTTAGATTGAATTAACAATCAAGGTTGTCATCATCGCTTCAAATTAATTCATTCATTCAATCATAAACATTAAGAACAGTAAAAAAAAATGTTAAATTGTTTTTGTTTTTTTATTAATTTGTAATGTGAAATCTTTTTTAAAATACCATGTTGCTTCAGGATGTAGACGATCATGACTGTCAACATAATTAATTTTATTATCTGTAAATTAACATAAAGTTTGGGGAAGAATAGCAGTGGTGTGCCGTTGACATGTCCATGGTTTGTCATTGAGTTTTCTTACTTATAGACGGCTTGCCAACTAAGACTTAGGATAAAATTCTAACCTGCTGTTTACCAAACTGAGGGTAAGAGAGATGAAATCATGTATTTCCCAAAAGCATTATTATTATGGATATCAATGCTACAGACTAGTCCTGAATTTCAACTCAGCTCCTCGATTTCACTTTTCCGGCCAATATCCGTTGCAATACCTGCTACATCTAAAGCCAAGATTGCTATATAGTATTAGTAGTAAATAATGTAACTATCGTAATACTGGGAAAGCTTCCAAAACGAATACTTCAGAAATACGTGAGATTTTTCGGCATTGGTCAGAGAGTTGTAGATCTGGTTGACTGGGTTATCTCGATGCTAAACTCAATCCGGTGCTCAATAAGAAGGATGCAGAGGTAACACGCGTGGAAATGCTTAGCAGGACAACGAGAGGTTTGCATAGATCCTTTATTTCCTCTACACGTATTTAAAATTTTGTGTATAAGAATGGTCTTGTAAACTATTGTTTTTTATATTAGCTTGTCCAAAAACAGCTTTATATAACTTTCAAATATATCAGTTTGAGTTAACAAATCTGCTTTCCGTCTGTTCAGATATTCATATAAAGTTAAGCCGTAGAAAAAAAAAAAAAGATTATTTTCACCTTCGTCTGACCGACAGGAATAGAAAGCTGGTGAAAGTTGAAGGTTTGGCGTCCTTTTAACAGTGACTTCAATTTCGAAGAATTCTATGGAATTTACAAAGTAGTATCATATACATTAAGGTTACAAGGATTTGTCATGCTAAATTTCTGTAAGCTGCAGGGTACAGGAGGTACGTTGGAGTAATGGAGTAATGGATAACGGCTCTGCTTGAAGAATCGGAAAGCTAAACTCGAATTCCAGTCGAATCCATTACGTTCACATAGGTGATAATATCCTTGGGAAAGGTATGTATCTTCTTATTCTCTCCCCAGCTATGGGTAAATTGCAGGAGAGACCGGGTTCTATAGCCTTGGATAGCAAGTGGTCTACTGCAAAAAGAAACGGCAACCTACTGCGGGAAAAATTCTCCCTCGTCAGTCATGTATTGAAAGATACATGATCGCCTAAACGTGTATCACGTACGGCACATAACTGACCGTAGCTTACGCTCCTAGACAGACAATATAGTTACGTCATTTTAGAAGATAATCTCTCTTACCAGCTGCTCGCTGATCTTAGAATCACGTAAACATTGTTCGAAAACAATTATTCGAAAGACATTTATTCGGATTGTAAATTGTTTGAATGACAATTAATCAAAAGGAGAATTATAGTAAATGATAATTTTTCGAAATGCAAAATTCTTTATTGCAATAAAAATGTAAAAATTAAAATAGGAATTACACAAGTTATATTTTTTTCGAATACAAATATCATTAATAAAATTGAGAAAGAAAACATACTTATAACCTTAAGTTATATGATACTGTACAAGTCAACTAGTGAAGAGTACTCATTAAAGGACGCGCCTAATCCTTAAGTTTCCTATATAGGTTGCAGTATCTTTAGCGTTCTTGATATTTTGCAAACCGGCTCTTTTACAATATGAATTTCTTGTATATTCGGTTCTCTTTTAAGAACGTCTATAAATTTTCATATTGTGTCATGACAGGATGACACGCGTTATTAGTTCTAAGTAAATCAGCATTGACTATCTCAAAGCAAGACCACATAATAATCTGTATGCCTTATACTAACAGTTTGTAAAAATAATTCCGTCAATTGTTTTTTTTTTTTTGTTTTTTTTTTAAGATAATGGAGACAAAAACGAACGTATACGTATCAAGAAGAGAGCGTTGAAATTTCTGGGACGCTTAATGAGAAAGGATGACTTGGAAAATATGATACTCACAGTGCAAGAAGGAAAACAGTGTATAACATACTTGATGAGCTTAAGTAGAATAGATAGCGAAACTGGGTTCAGGAGAAATAACAAGACTTAATTTTATTGAGAGGTGCAAAGGACAGGAAATTGTGGGGGCCATGATCGATCCATCTTGAGGGGACAGGGCATATTAAGAAGAACGTATGTCAGAGTGCAACCCAGACCGATTCACTATATGTAGTTGTGAAATCACTGACGACACTGTCCTAACACACGTTTTATAGGGAAAGTAAACCGCTGGTATGACTGTTAGGTGGGAGATTCCTAATATATTATTATTATTTTATTTTTTTAATTATGTGACCTTTAATTTTCGTTGGAACATTTATCGTTTCCTCTCGGGACTGATCCGTTAATAATATGAGATGTTTATAAAATAAAAAGTAACATTTGAATCTAGAGAGCTTCCAGTAAAGTTGTCTTTCGAAAAGCTTGAAGCTTCAGGTTGGGGTTCCATGTTTTCCTAGTATTTTTCTATAGATCCATATTTTTAAGAATTCAGCGTCGACGTTCATGCCTGACTTTCATTTTATGAAAGCTGAGTATATAGCAGTGGGGGTGATGATTGGTGTGACCCTCTGCATCGAACGTCAGTCTTGTGCTATGCATGACATTTTTATGGATCTGGTGGACTGTAATATAGTCTAGGATGTTCCAGAGACAAATATTCAGAATGCAACTTTTTAAAGCCCTTTCCTATCGTTTTCATGTAGTTTATCACATAGGCATACTACTTGATCAAACAAGGAGCTGTCCATGGATAAGTTGGCTTTCGTTTCGTGTAACAACTTGTCTTTCGCAGACTAATTCTATTAGTATTGTGAGACCGTAACATACCTATAACATGGACTCTTCCAGGACTATATAAAGTATGCGACATAACACTCTAGAGAGAGAAGAAGAAGAGGAGGAAAGAGAGTATCCTAATACCGTAGTATCAGCCGCGTACGACTACCAATATTGGACACTAGCACATAGTAAGCTCCGCTTACACTTACACTATCTTTGTAACCTTTTTGTTTAATATATCTTTCTTACCTCTAATCCGTGTTCCGTGTTTTCCTTCCGTGGTCCCAACTTTGGGTCCACATCAATTAGACATGCGGCTTTTCTTGATATTTTCTAAGTTAAGGTAATGTCTAACATCCCTCACTGCAGTGATCGGTGGGCTAGTTCTTTAATAATAAATATTTAAACTGAGGAGCTGTATACTCGCTAGAGTTCTCTCTAATTATTAACCAGGAGTTCTCTACCTATAGTCAAGCAATATTAGAGTCACTGAAATTTCTAAGAGGTTAATTATGATACAACATTAATCAATAGCCGCACATTTTTGCCGGTTTGTTATAGTCGTAGAAATAAACGTAACTATGGCGATCTTCCTAATTATTTATACATTATTGTTGTCATTCGATTATTTATAATGAAAAAGGATTTGAATACTTTGATGTTATTTGATTACTATTAACAACATTAGCGCTTATTTTATAACTGTTCATTTTGTTTACGACATTGTAATAAGAATTTTTGCTTTCGTAAAATTACATTTGAAATATATTCATAAGTACTAAGTTTGTGTTTGGCAGTATCATATCTTCTACCTGTTTTTCATATAGCACCAGTTCTAAGCAGATTTAGTACAGGAGATAAAGAATTTTAAAACAGGATAATTCGCTCTAGGGATACTTTGGTCCAACTACGTAATAGGCTCCTAAATGAAAATATTGGCCTGAAAACTTGAGTCATATTTGTCAGTTTTCGACCCTTATATGGATAACATACATGGTGTTTATTTTGAAATACTTGCAATATCATCTCTCTACAAGCATTTCTTCAGACCAATAGTTAAAGATGACTTCAAGTGAATGAATCATTGAGGTTTCAAAGAAGCCAAAACATCATCTTTTTTATGCGTTGTGTCATTTCAGGATGTAGGCGATGATGACACTCCACTCACGCTAACCCTTGTAGCTTTCAACATGTTTTGCGTTTCTAACAACTCTCCCAGACTACGCTCCGCCATCCACCTGCCCAAACCCGCCACATATGCTATGCGCTGCTTTCTTTTTTTTCATCTATTCGTCCCGTGTGTATCAGATTCTCCAGACCCTCCTTTCTCATCACGTGTTCCAGTAATTTCATCTACCTCTTCCTTCTGTTAAACATAAGCTTCCTCCTTGTTTGCATCCTCCGCTTCTGTGGAAACGGTTAATTTTTCCATCGCCATTAGAATTTTACTTCATAATTTGTTTGTTTTTTTTAATTATGCATCACGAGAAATTGCTTTCACTCATTAAGTGTTGCTCTTCAATACAGTTCTTGCCGCTGAAATATTTATGATCAAACTTGCCATTCACATGGCACACATTCTGTTTTATTTCATAGATGAGATCAATTTTCAGGTTATTTAACGTTTAAGTTGCTATATCCATCTATCTGCTTATATAACAACAGAAAATCAATCATTACCTATATTTTTACTAATGTTTCTTTTTTGTTATTGCCGTTTAAGCCATTGTATTTTTTTCTTATCTGTTAGAGTTGTCGCAATAACTACTCACATACTGATGCCCTATTTGCAAGCTAATTCGATAAAAAAAAACAATTCCATGATCATGCATCATGCCATAAGGCATGTCAGAACTAAAACTTTTCGCGACATAGTCTGGACAAATTATTCAATATTAATCGGACTATTTTGCCTCATTAAACAAAAAAGAAAATAACTTAAGAATAAATTTAAAATTGCAAATATAAAGAAGCAACGTAACAAACAGAATAAAAAAAAATGAAAAAGAAAATCAATGAAAAGTAAGAATAGCCAAAAATAGTCTCTTATTTTACGAATCAGGTATGTCTGTTTTTAAGTTCAATAATTATATGCAATTGAGTGAGACGATATAACTGCTCTACTTGCTTGGTACTGGACATTCATCTCTCTCTGTCTATCTAATTCTTTCCCTGTATCCATTGACATCTCTCATCCTCTCCCCTATATCTATATATATATATATATATATATATATATATATATATATATATATATATATCGATATCTCCCCCATCTCTATATATATTTATATCTCCATATCTTTTTTTTATACATCTGTTGATCATTTTCTCCTCTCCATACATCTATCGATCTCTCGCTAGTTCTTACTCTCTGTCGATCGTTCATTTATATATATATATATATATATATATATATATATATATATATATATATATATATATGTACATATAGATATATCTATATCTATAATTCTCAAAGTGTATGTATGTATGTGTGATCGGACTTTGTATCCGTTTCCCACAGTTTTCATCCCATTTCGATAATGATTTACTATTTACTATCTGTTCGTGGATGTATATTTTTCATAATAACTTTAATAAAAATAAATAGTTCAAATTATTACGATAATATTATCTATATATATAATTCTCAAAATGTTTGTGTGTGTGTGTGTGTGTGTGTGTGTGTGATCGGATGTTGTTTATGCGTTTCCAAAGTTTTCATCCGAGTACGATGATTTTTTTTTGTTTGATGGATAATTCTTCAGTGTCGGTTTTGAGTCCAAATTAGCTGGAAAAAATTACAACCTTGAAGGTGAAAAATCGAAAAAACTAATTTTTTTTTTTACACTTTGCGCAAAAATCAAAGGCAACATTTAATTTACTTTTTCACGCATAACTTTCTAAAACAAGCTCATGCTGTGTGGGCGTGATTCACACCTCCACACGTTGCTCATCAGTTGCTGCTGTCATTGACAATAAGCGCATGCATCCGTGCGTGTACATGTCGCCCTGCATCACACGCTGTGTCACGCAATTTGACATGCGCTGATACACATGCATAACCGAACGCGACACCTGTTCAATTTGCCCCTTGGCTGCACGAAGCCCTTTTACTCGTCTAATCATATGTCGCCGTATCATACTGATTGTCTACGCAGTCCTTAGCTCATTGCTACCGCTTAATTCTGCAATTCCGCTTCTACTTCTTTACGTAGAGCCCTGCATACACATTCCCCTTTATTAGCCTAGCGTGCAATCTCTCTAATGCCTACTACTATAAAGACGCTGCTTTCATTGTTGTTTATAGCCGTTCCCTATTTAATTTTTTAATGTCCTGACAGTTTTTGAATTGCATTCACCGTAGTAATAAGTAAGCTGACTTTTTCATTACACAACATTTATTTTTCCAAACTTTCCTAAAGTTATTCGAGCTTATTGTTCCCTGTTTCTTTACAGCTTTCTCTAACTGGTATTTGCCCACGCATTCCATTTGACAATTCTTACTTGCCTATGACATCCCACCAAAGAAAAGAATTTACCTGGGTCGCAAAACCGTTGCCTTCAGATCCGACATGTGAATAAGAGATAACGAATCGACTTAGAAAATTCAGTTCGCCTGTCTCAAAATGCCTCTAAGAATGCTTCAATCAGAGTGACTTAGTCCGAAGATTAACGTAGCCATCGGCTTTCCAGAAGAGCATACCTGAAGGCTTCTCCGCGCGCGGCTAAAATTGATGATCAAAGGGCTCAATGGCTGAGGAGAAACATCTGAGGCTGCAACAAGAATGTGAACGCAAAAACTGTCCTTTTTAGTGCCACTCACCCCGTTCAAATTGTTAACCCCCATTTTGGCTGGGGATATGCCTCAGTTGCATCCAATTTGGGTGGGCTGATTTTAAACTGCAGCAACTGAATTGCAAAAATTCCCAGTAATGAAAGACCCGGTCGAAGACAGGTTCTACTGCCTGTATGTGCATATATTATATAAATACATACATGTATATATATTATAATCACACATATATAGATAGGTATTATGCACACACACACGCATATATATATATATAGAGAGAGAGAGATAGATAGATAGATAGATAAGATAGATAGATAGATATTACACACACACACACACACACATATATATATATATATATATAAATATATATAAATATAAAAGTGAACATAGAAGTCAACACTTAGAGGCGACAGTCTGTTTTATGCTATAAGCAATCGTCAGGCCACGTGTGCTGTTATTTTTCTCGGCTATTTATATATATACGGGTCATTGGTGCATTGTGGGTAGTCTATTATGGCGGTTATTTTACCGGAAGTCGTTTATATATTTATTTGGGTTAAATTATTTGGTTTGTTTTTTATTTATTTTTATTTTTTGTTTCTTATTTTATTTATTTATTTTTTTAATCGGTGTTTTTATTAACGTAGTAAAAGTTTGTTTATATCACTTATGTAATAGTTTTGTTTTGGTTTGAGAATTAATTAAGGCTATTTGTTCGGTTTTGGGGTTGATTGTTGTAGTTTATTCTAACTATTATTTTTGCAGGAACAGTTTTTAATTTGTATTTATTTGGGTTGATTATCTTTATTTGTTTTTTTTCTAATGGTAACTTTTTGAGGATTGGTTTGTTTATTTATTTCCTTGGATGAATTTAGGTCAATTTATTTTACTTGTATTTTCTCTCGTTTCGGTTTTCGATTTTTAAGTAAAGTATTATTTATTTATTTATTTTTTATTTTTATTTTATTTTATTTTTTTTCGTTATATAACAGTTATAGCTATTTTTTTCGTCAGATTTTTAGTTTGATTTTTTAGTCTAATATTTTGGTCATAATGGTTTGCTACTTTGTTTATTATTTACTTTATTTATTTGGGTTCGTTGTTTTTTGTTTTGTTTTTGTTTTTTGTTATTATTATTATTATCATCATTCTATTTCGTCTATTCTAACAGGTGTGATTTGGTAATTTGTTTGGATAAATTAATTTTGCTTATTTTATTGTTATTTTGTTTACTTGTTTACTTAATTGTTTTTATCTTATTTTTTTCAATTTTTAAGTAACGTAGTAAAAATTTGTTTTCATGTCTGCATTTTGAGATGAGCTCGGATCTTTTATTTAATAATTTATTTTGGTCTGGGAAAGTAATGATAGCTATTTTTTCCTCTAAGCAAAGTTTGCAAGTTTTTGATTGGTTGTTGTAGGCTGATGATCTTTTCGTTATTTTCCAAGATATTTTTGGTGTGATGTGCGTTTTTTTTTTAATTTCCCAGATATACTTAGAAAGCATTGTACTCTTCGCATATTTACTATTTATGAAAGATGTTTTGTGTGTATAATTTCTTTGTTTACATGGTCCTTCAGTTACTCATATGTATACTTTTTCTTCGTTATCTGGTGATTTTATCGTTGCTTTGTATATTACGTTGTTTTGTAAACAATTCCGTTTAAGGGGCATTCGTTCTTTATTCTGCAGTTGCACGTGGGTTTAATTTGTTCCCGTGGATTGTTGGTAATTTTCCAGTTCTGCTTTTTGTGCCATGTTCTCGGTGCAGCTCTAGCTGATTTTTACTGTGTTTTTGTTGAATATTTTCTGTAGGGTGCTTGATTCCTGGAAGTGTTTTGCAAGAGTTTGAAGAATATTTTTCCTATGTTTGTTTTTACGTTTTTGCTGTACTGTGGGTTGAACCATATGATATTTCTTCTCCTGCTGAACTTTTTTGTGTTCTGTGGTGAGTATGTGAGTGTTGCTGGGAATCCGCTATCTTTTAGGGCTGTTTCATAGTCTTTCTTAGATTTGTTAAATACAGATTCATTAGAGAAATTGTCAGAAAGCCTGCGGTTAATCGATTTTGGTATCTGTTTGATTATAGAAGGCGGGTGGTTGGAAGTGGCCTGACCATTGCATATAGCATGTAACAGACTGTCGCTTCTAAGTGTTGACTTCTATGTTCACTTTTATATTTACACACGCTCTATCTCCGATATTGAGCACTTTATCCCATAAATATAGCACACCTATACACAGAAATCTAATTTCTTTCTAGCCTTAGAAAATTGATTAAGAAAAATACCAACATTTTCTTTCAAATATTATTTACTTTCCCAGGTACTTTCAATCTCATCTGAGACAATCTTCATGGAGTTATGCTGTCTATCAGTATGGATACATGTTTCAGTAAATTCAAAACATTTCAATTGTAACTGCGATGATGCTAAAAAACGGATTACATGCCATTTGGATTAGCATAGTGCCATATCTCAGCATGTAAAGGAACATCATGCCCACACTCACAAATTAGACGGATATTAGTTACAAATTCAACTGTATTACATACAAGCAATAAAATAAATAACTAAAAATCCTTGAATTTTTTTTCATATAAGAGAATTAGAGCCCAAAATAAATGAAGTCAACTATGAGTTTATCAACAAAGTCCGTAAATCCTTATAAAAAAAAGAAAACTATTTGTATATTAGCAAAAATGGAAGGTTCCCATCTTTTATACTGAAAAAAAGAAAAGAAAACTCAATTAACACATGAACTTGAGATTTGAAATCTAGAACGCTGCATAAACATTAAAAAGAAACAGTTGAAATGTTTTTTTTACAGAAACACATTTACCTACTCACAGACAACTTAACCTCATGAAGATGGTTTCAGATGACATAGAAAATACTTAGGAAAAAGCTAATTATTTGAAAGAAAAGTTTGGTATTTTTCTTAATCAACTTTCTAAGGCTACCAAGAAATTAATCCCCGAAATTTTAAGGATCACAACGAAGACTAATTGACATATGTATAAGTTATTTAACCAAACCTGTGTATATATGGATATGTATCTATTTCTTATAATGTACGCACGTGTATATATATATAAATATGTCTGCCTTCATATGCTTTATATTAATTTCTCTTTATATAGGTGTGTGTGTGTGAGAGCTTTTTTATACATTGGCTGTTATCGGTAGGTATCACTGTATTTGCTGAGGATTGTGTGTATGTTGACGTGGATGCTTTTATATCAAAATCCAACTATTATAGTTTCCAATTAATTCCTGGCTAACAGTACATTTCTATGTCTTTGAAACGCTCCCATCAATTAAGCCTGTTTTTAGGTTTACCATGACATTGTTAACACTAATAGGAAATCATTGTAATCAAATTTGTTGGTGGCTTTGAATCAGATTTAATAGTTCTACGTCTGTTAAGAGTGGAGATTGGTCGTTATTATTGTTTTTTTTTTCTGATTTCTGGGACTATTATAATTAAATTGTTTGATTTTGATGTCCTTGGCTGTTTTCTTCTTCTGCATCCCCTTTCACCACTATTTTCCTTCCATCCTGTTACCTAGGCGAGCTTTGGCTTTTTGAGCTAATTGTCACTTCCAGCTGACATGCACAAGGCGCGTTGAGAGATTCATTGGTAGAAATAAATTTTATGCCTAAAATAAGTAATCATAAGAACCCCGTTTTACGTTACCGTATAGTACCCTCATAAATTATAATTTGCTTTCCTCTTGATAGTTTATATTCTATTTTATTTCATAAAGTCCAAAGAATACTATGAAGTTGAGATATTGTTAACATATGAAGTTGATATTAAAAAACAAGTTAAATCAATAAGAATGCAATAAGTCCCAAGGATGTTAGAGATTCATTTTTTCCGCTTCCCGACTCATATGAGGGTTAGACGATTTTAAAACATAAAATGATTGTTTAATCTCCAATTTTTAAAAAATCACCACCAGAACAAGATACTATAAGGTTGGATGTCTTTATATTACGGTACATAAAATGTTTGTTATAATTGTAAAAAATATTGATAATATCTAATCTGTATTTTTCACTTTCTTAAAATATAATCTTTGGACATTGAAATTAGACCTACTTTTGCACTTATATATATATATATATATATATATATATATATATATATATATATATATATATATATATAATTTTAAAAAGAAAAACAGACCGCTTTAAGGTACAATTATGATAATTTATATCACCAGAGTCCTTTTTAAAAAGGACGCCGGATCATCAGATAGCACTTCCAACATTACCCATACGGATTACCAAGTTCTTTATAACTTAATTATATATATATATATATATATATATATATATATATATATATATATATATATAAAGATCATTCACGACGATCATGCTAGAAGACGAAATGAATGTGCAAGAAGTAATATGATTTTTAAAATTGTAATTTTTATAACAATTTAGCATATTTTCAGGATTATTTCTGAGAAATGTAACAATATTGTCAACACAGAAAACTGTAACACTATTTAGTTCGCTAGAAAGAAAGAAGAAAAAAGAAAGGCGAGAATTAAATTTAGATGATAAGAAGCCATCACGAAAAGGACACTAAGCGATGTTATTCTTTTTAACAAAGAAAAATGCTAAAGGTTTTTATTCTCATTAGCGAGGAAAGTAAGGTCTCGGATGTGTCGGATTTGATTTGATTCATGACGGCGCACCGAATGGTGAAAATTTCAGGTCGATCAGGTGACCTACAGGGCAGAATTCTAAATAGATAAAAATTAATTGGGTCGCAGAAAAATGTCCGATTGGATCAACCGCAGAATTACAAAAACAAAAGACTGAGCCATTGGTTATCTACGAAGATCTTTGGAAAAAGCATCTCTTTTGTGCCAGGAGCTGGCTATGATAAGAAAATTATTTTATCAGGAATAATTAACGCCAGAATGCGATCTCATCAGATGACCACCCACTTGATGCTGGCGAAAAGTCTCGATTGATAAAGTCCAGGTGATTCGGTTAAGATAAGAGTCTAAGGACTTGTGGTCGAGAAGAAGAAAGGAAAGAAAAGAAAGAAAAGAAAAAAAAGGAGATAATTTTTTTTCATTGAGCAAGATTTTTAAACCGAGGCTACTCTAGCCACACTCACGCCGCTGAGCGCCCATTGGATGAATGGTGGCGTGAGGCGGAGGTAATCATATGAAGTAGGAGGGGACGCCTGTTGGCACCCATTGAGAAGATAGGTGTAAGATGCCACTGTGAGAGAGGGGGAAACCCGTTGACACCTTCTCAGGGTATGGTGAGATACCAATATGAGAACAGAAGAAAGTGGGAAGACGAAAGACTTCCAAAAATGGAAAATAATAAATTTTCCTGACCGAAAACAAAGAAGGGGATTGTGGATTTAGAATTATCAAGGAACCTCAAACCCCGACAAGCCCACCCCGGTTTTGGTCGGCGTCCATATAAGCAGAGTCGCAGCGAGTAAAAAGCAGTTCCAGTTCCAGTTCTAGTTAAGTTCCAGTTAGTTGCAGTGAGCTGAGAGCTCTGAAGACCCGCCTCGCAGATAGCTGACTTGAGAGATTCCACGCAAAGCACGACTCATCTTCTAACCAAGAACAATTTATTTTTGAAGAACGACTTAGACTCACACCACCAAAACAAGTTTTACGAATATCGCCTGAAGATACACCAAGAACCAGTTTCTTAAAGAACAAACAACTTAAGATGTTAAGACTCGCCTAACAAACACAAAGTGTCACGAATACATATAGCGGGTTGGGAAGAAGATTCAGTCCTGTATTCAGCAACCAGATATAAAGTATTGTTATCCTTTTTTTAACACATTTGAACTTTTCGAGTTATTATTTTATTTTATTTTACATATACTTGTGTGGTGTTACCCTTGGCCGGACTCACCTTGCATTACGGCCCGGCGACTGATTGATTTCGTCTACCTAAGATCAAATCACAACGTGGGTAGGTTAGACTAGAAATCAAAACAGTTACTTCGGTAACCAGACGTTGGAGGCGAGCTGGGAACGACAAGGCTGATACCGAATCTAACCAGATTCCCATACGAATAAGCAAAAGGTTAGAACGTCACATTTGGTGCCGCGACCAATACCAAGTCACTTGGTCGTCACGGGACAGGATAGGACGGCGACGACGCAGAGACAGACGGGGTGACGTCAGAACTGGCGCCGCGACCGGGACAGCACGGCGGACGCGGCCAGGCAGACACCACAGCGACACCGGGGACGTTCACAAAACAAAAACAATCTAGTAAATGTAAAAAGAAAATTAAAAGCGTCCCTTTTTTAAATATTCGCATATATATATATATATATATATATATATATATATATATATAATATGTGTGTGTGTGTGTGTGTGTGTGTGTGTGTGTGTGTTTTGTGTTTGTGTGTGTATGTGTGTATATGTATATATAGATAGATAGATATAAATATTTATATATATATATATATATATATATATATATATTTGTAAATATACATATGTATATACACATATATGCATATATGCACATATATATGAATATATATATATACGTATGCATACGTATATATAGTTATATAGAAATATATGCATATATATTTATATATATGTATATGTATACATATATATACAGTTATATATATATATATATATATATATATATATATGTATCTGTATATATATATGTATGCATATATATGTATTTATATATATATATATGTATATATATATATATATATATATATATATATATATGTATAAATATGAATGCATATATATGTATATGTATGAATATATGTGTGTATATGTGTATATGTGTATATTTATACACATGTATATATATATATATATACATATATATATATATATATATATTTATTTGTATATATATATATATATATATATATAACTATATGTGTATACATATATATATATATATATATATATATATATATATATATATATATATATATATATATTTTAATAATTTAAATATATGGTTCCCTCGCAACAGAATAATTACCATGTTGCAAAAACGGAAACTATAATTTTAAATTTCAAAATAGAATTAAATTAAAATTCCTAGTAATATTTCATTTTCAAGCGATGTTTGGAATATCTTTTTTTGAAATTTACAGAGTTTATAAGGGCATGTATTCTTGATATTAGTTGCAATTGTTACATGAATTTCAATCATTTTGATATGGGGCGGTAATGTTTTCTTTGTAATAGACAACGCCTGTATTATAATATGAGTTACTTGCAAAGTTAAGTTAGAGTTGGGGCACCTGTTCAACAAATGATGACATCCGTTTTTCCTATGCTGTATTTTGCCGTTTAATTTATCATTGTAAACGTAAAGTTTTTTTTCGTTTTTTTCAAAAGTGTCGTTTGCAAGTCATATTTTTTAATTTTCAAAGTCTATTCCCACAATTTTAAATTATTATTCTTGATTCTAAATACTAATATACTATACATTTTCTTAAGACAAATAAATATATTACAGTTATTTTCTTATTTAAAAATTATTATTCTAAGATCAAGTATAAATATAATTGTTTCATTATTCATCTTTTTTCCTTTTTTTAATTAATCATTATTTAAGGAAAATCTTTAACAGTGTCTGCAAAAAATAATAATATTTCTTTTCTTTGATTTAGTACATTTTTTTTTTCATAAACTTAATAATGTATAATTTCTCATGTATGCACAAAAGACATGGATCATTTAATGACCTACAAATTCTAGCTTTTCTTATTAATTTCCATTTTACAGTAGGTCATTTATTGGTTCCCTTTACATTACAGAAACATTTCAGTATCTGATTTCGGTATCTGATTTCGGTATTTACTTATTTTAAAAGAACATTGATGTTGGTTCCAACGCCTTTTGAATTCATGGTTTGTGCATCCAATGTAGACATTTACTTTGTCTGGATTCTCAATAGATGCGTTATTGCATTTGTACAATAATAATTTGTTGCGATATTTATTATTAAGGGCATTTTTGAGGATTTCTACAGTTACATAATTTTTCTTTATTTTCATTTCTTTTTATTATATTCACTAATTTCTTTGATTTTGGTCTAAGTGTTGACTCAAGATTGAATTTACATTATGTTTCTTAATAATCATTCCTAAGTTTTCAATACAACTGTAATTTCATTTAAAGGGTATTTTAGTAAATATTGTACTGAATTTATTGTCTTTAAGAAAATTTTTAACGATTAAGGCAAGGAATTTCTATCCTAATTTATTTTTTACCATTTAGTTGTATGGTGGGGCGGATACTAAACTATTTTTCTACTTCTCTTTTTTTTATAGTTTCCGGTCTCATTTTTAATATAATTCAGTTTCGGGCATTATTGTGTAGAGGATTTTTTATAGAAATAACTATGTTCATAGAACATATTCTCATTTGCTAAATTTGTAATTATTCTGTTTTTGATAAATAAAGCTATATGTTTAGTTATAGGAGTAGGATGGTTTGATTTAGGGTGTATATACAAAAGAATTGGGTATGTTTCTATTATTCATTAAATCTCTATATATATATTGCAAAATTAAATTAGGGGTTTTTAGCTTCTATTTTTGAAACATGGTTGGAACTGTGTAGCGAAAATAACCATATTTTAAATCAATTAATTTATAATATATATATATATATATATATATATATATATATATATACTCTCCTGGTCAAATTCTTAAGGCCAGTTACAAAGATATTAAATATTGTTACTTTAAGTGAAATATATCTGCAAAACATTCACATTTAATTAGAAAATTTAGTTTAACAACAAACATGTGAACATTTTAAGCTTTTAATTGAATTATTTAAGCAAACATGATATTTTTTTTTTGGTTGGTTATAAAGATAAAACCATGTGAATAAAATAGAAAATACGGAACAAATATGCCACAGCAACAGTATAATATTCAGTATTTCCTGAATTTTTGCGAATTACTTCGAAAATTCGATTTGGCATAATCTTTATTAACTTCTGCATGAAGGGGTTTGGGATGTTCTCCCAGGATGCATATACTGCAGTACCAAGAGCACCCCCAGTTTCAAATTGCGATCCATGTTCATAAACATCCTTTGCCATCCATCCCCAAACATTCTCGATTGGGTTTAGATCTGGAGAGCACGGTGGAGAGCTCAAAAGCTGAAAGTTGTTTTCCATAAAAACAAATTCCTTCGGCCTTCAATCGTCGTGGATTGCAGCGTTGTTCTACTGGAATATCCAGTTTTCTCCAGATAGACGAGGGCTTTCAGTAATTAGCGAAGTCAGTATTAGTAGGTGTTTGACGACATTTACCTCCTGTAACAAAACACTTCCATTGTACAAAAATGAACCCAGTCTATAAATGATCCTCCCTCACTGTTTCGTATTGTGAAAATTTCTTTTAGGACATCTTTTGCATGCCAGTAACGCTGAAAACCGCCTGGGCCATGAAGGTAGAATTTTTTCTCATCTGCAAACAGCACTTTCTTCCATTTATCCATATTCCAAATTTGATAGTCGGAACCGAATTGTAAACGGGAAGTTTTATGGCAAGGAAGAAGGGCAGGCCCCTGCAGCCGTTACACGTTCTTAATCTCTTTCTCATTTAAACGCCGGCAAATTTACGAGAGCTACATTCAGCATCTCTATTTGCTTTAATCTGATTTGATGTTAGGCTTGAATCTCTCTTAATTTCTCCCCTAATGCGTCTGTCTAGAGATGATGAGATTTTATTGGGTCGATGGGCTGATTCTTTAGAAGCATATGCATCCGAATTGCTAATGAATCCTGCCCTGTTTGAACTTTGTTAAAATTTTAACCTTAGCCACATTAAAATGTGAAATTCAATGCGGGAAATGAGCTAAATAGATGTGTACAAACCTGAAGCTATGAGAAAACTAACTTGTTCTAAAATCTCTGACCAGTAATTTTATTATATGTGGGTCCATCGTTATGAACAACCCCCAAAATACTTTTTCAATGTCTGTTTAAATTGATCAATTAAAAGTTCAAATTTTCACTTGTTTGTTCATAAACTGTAAATGATTTACAAATATATTTCAATTAAAGTAACAGTTGTAGTTGTTTATTTTTATTTTTTTTTGCCCCTTTCTATTTTGTCTTAAGATTTTGACCAGGTATATATATATATATATATATATATATATATATATATATATATATATATATATATTTAGGCAGCAATCAATAAAAAACTAAAAATCACATACACATTTATTACAAAAACCAAATGCATATTAATTACAAACAAGATGAATCTTCTCTAAGACATATTATAAAGAAATATACTACTCCTATTGATCCTAATAAAAAAAAATCAAACTTATTATCTATTATAAAAAATTTAAGACGGCCAACCTTATCCTCAAAAAAATAACAACACACCAACTAAGTCAAAATTACAAAGAGCGAACATTATCTATGAGTTCAATGCCCTTTAAGGAACTGCGTTCCTCACCAAACCGGACTCATAAATAATTACATCGGCTACACAACCACATGTTTATCCAGACGTCTTACATTACACCTATCTGATCACAGTTCCATCAGAACACATTTAAACACACACTCAGATTTACCTGACAGTATTAGGAACATACTAGTAGAAAACACAAATATATTAACTGCATCCACTTGCAAAAAAAGACTAAAAATAATGGAAGCTCTAATAATAAAAAAAAAAAAGCCAACTCTTAACAATATTAACTATGAACAAAGCCACAATGTGCTAACCGTATTCGGAAACTAAAAAACATCACTACCACACTGAACATACACAGAACACACGCACTCTACTAAGTTGATAATTGAATCATCCTTGATAATGGCTAAAGGTATAGCCGAAAGCTCTCGAAATACAGAACATTCGGACAGTTCTTACACACTTTTGTCCAGAAAAGAATGCTCTTGTCAGAACACAAGAAAAATTAAATAAAAAGCTCAAACCGTAGTACCTTGTCTGTCGTTTTTAATGAAACATGCAAATATATATATATATATATATATATATATATATATATATATATATATATATATATATATATATATATATATATATATGTGTATTTGTGAATATATATATTAAAAAGGAAGGGAGGTACCGCAAACGTTTTTGGTTGTAATGCGGATTTTAAAAAATATGATTTATTTTATTTTCCATAAATTTACTACACGTGTTTCTGTTTTCGCGACCGTCTTCAGGTAAAAGGTGGAGATTTATGTTTTTCGATGTTAAATATTATCGATATGAGACATACTCTGTTTTTATGTTAGTAATCCGAATGTCTTTCTTGAATTGGCAGTGAAGAGTTCTGCGTGAAGGGTCATAAAACAATTAAGGTTGGTCCAAGAGAAATGATGAATTACTTATCGGTGCTTTATCTTTTAATGTTTTAATGACCCCTATATGTTCTTAGATCTATTACTATTTTCGTGTGTTTCTGTAAGCATGCGTGTATATATGCGTGTGTATATTCCCCCTCCATACATACACTGTCTCAGACCGAGGAATTAAGAAACACATTTGTACACATACACACAGAACGTCCCACCATAAGAATCAGTACATACACACACATACATACACACACATATACACACATACTTCCCAAGTTACATGGAACGAGTATACACATATACGCACATACACACAAGTCTAGATTTTTTTGTAATATCTGTGAACAGTTCTGGATTATTTTTGTTGTATGTTGAGACATGCTGGAGTTTGTTCGACTTTACGTTTCTTTTTATTTCTAAGTTGGTCTAGAGGAATTTTTTTTCGTGAGTTTAAAAACTTTGTTTATTAGTGTTGTCGGGTAGCCTCGTTTTTTTACAGTTTTATTTAGTTCTTCTAAGCGGGTTTTTCGGAGGTGTTTATCAGACACTATAGTACAAACCCTACGTGCTAGAGAATAGGGGATGGATTTTACGCAGCTTTTTGGGTGATGGCTCTTGAAATGAAGATATTGTTGGGTGTATGTGTGTTTGTGGTAGATATCTGTGATTATGTGGTTGTATTTATTTCTAATAAGTATATCTAAATATGGTAATTCGTTAAAATTATATTCTTGCGTTAATTTGATTTTTGGCTGTAAGCTTTGAAGAAGAGTGTGGATTTCCAAAAGATGAAGTAGTCATCAAATTATCTATATTGCTTTTTGGAGCAAGGCAGAATTTTAGGCCCAATTTCATGAGGTTGATTTCGTCATTTGTCAGTGTATGTATAGATAGGTTTATTATTTTGGGTTTTGTGTCATCTAAACTTGTTCGGACTGGGGCTTCTAAAAAATAATGATTGTTTCTTTTAATATATCACGGGTTTTCTAAGAGATATCCTCTCCCTGTACATTTTGAGTTTTCTAGCCAGTGAGAGTTTCCCTTGGTAAAATTGGGGTTGTTGTTTCTCGATGGCTCTATATAGTGTATTGTTTTTGTTAGTGGGTGTGTTCCAGATGTTTCTAGATTTGTTGTTTTTGTATGGATTGTATGTGGATTGTGTGTAGAACTTTGCGGGAAATTCTGGTTGTACTCCTGGATATACGTAATGATTTTCGGGTTTGTTGTGCTAGGTGGTATTTGTAAGTGTTGGTTTTGTGAATGGGCGTGTCTTCTTTGTCTGTTTGTGTGATGGTGTGGTGGTCAGGGCAGGTGTGTTTTTGTGCTGTTCAGTGAATGTTCATGATTGTACTTGTTGTGTGGATGTGTTTGTGTGTGGTTGTAGAATGTATTAGGGTTCTACATTGTGGACGTGTTTGAGTATAGTAGAATGTGTTCGGATATTAACTTTGTGGATGTGTTTGCGTATGGTAGAATGTGTTAAATTACTTACATTGCAGGTCTGTTTGTGTCTATTAGTAGCTATTCAGGTTATTGTTTCTGTTGCATAGTTTTCTCTGTATTTGCTGATGGTTGTGTTGTTTTGAGCATTGTGTTTTTGGGAATTTGGATTGTTTTTGTTTTTTTGGTTTTTGTTTTCTCTCATTTTCCAATTTTTCTTTTCTTGGTAATGCTTTTAACCAGGTTATCTTTCTTTCCAAGATATTCCAAGATTTTTCCTTCTCTTTTTTACATTTTGACTCCCATATTTAACATCGAAAAACACAAAGGAAAAAAAAATAATTATTTTTAATAATGTGTGGAAATCTCCACCTTTTACCTGAAGACGGTCCCGAGACCAGAAACACGTGTAGTAAAGTTATGGAAAATAAAGCATAAAATTAAAAAAAAAAATCACATTACAACCAAAAACGTTGGCGGTACCACTCTTCTTTTTAATATACACAATTTTCTCTCTTTGGAACAAATATAACCTCTTTATTATATATATATATATATATATATATATATATATATATACACCGCTGGTCAAATTCTTAAGACCAGTTCAAAAGGGTTAAAAGATATTAAATGCTGATACTTTAATCGCAATATATTTGCGAAACATTTACATTTAATTAGAAATGTATATATATTGGACTCTCCAGTCGTATTCAGCGTATAATGATCAAGCGGCTCAGTTCTATAAACCGCCAGCCCGGACACCAGCATATATGTCTTAATTATAATGATCCAGAACAATCCACACATTTTGAAGGGCCGAATACAGAGTCCTGGTGCATAACCCAACCTCCGACGTAGCGATCCAAGACTATAGAACCAAGTCTGTCCTGATATAAGCAAAAGAATAGGATTAAAACTTATTAGCACGTAAGTGAAAGCAATATACTTGACTGGAATTCGAACTCGCCTC
>CAHIKZ030004437.1:2425000-2432500 GCA_903632075.3 Acanthosepion pharaonis | reverse complement strand
GGGAGCACTGCTTGCCTATTGTGGGTATTAGAAAAGTTATCCAAAAAATCTTCACCTCATCATCTGGCCAGTAGCCGCGGCTGGCGGATATTCATTCAGTTGCAACAAAATAAAGTTTAAATGGTAGCAAATTTAAATTCTAAAATCGATTTTCCTCCTATGTCGGCATGAATATTGCATGGTGAAATGTACGAACACTATTTGACGGTGAATTAACTGAGAGACCACATTGTAGAACTGATTTGATTAACCATGGTGCTGTGCCGATATGACATTAACATTATTGGCCTTTCTGAGACACGTTTTTCTGATGATAGCCAACTCAACGAAACACTCTACGGTTATACTTTATTCTGAAAAGGAAAGCCTGCTGATGAAAAGAGAGAACATGGAATTGGTTTTGTTATTAAATCCTTGTTGGAAAAAACTTGTAGGAACTTCTGTTTGGTAAGTCAGAACCTATTATATCTTTACGTCTCCCTCTGCAACAACATTTTGTCACCTTCTTGTCTGTAAATACTCCATCCATGTGCTCCTCAGAAACAGACATAGATACCTTCTATGGTGATTTAAGGGAAATGTTTCTCAGTATACCTGACTCTGATAAGATCATTCTGCTTGGGAGTTTGAAAGCTAGGTAGGGAAGGATTCTCAAACTTGAATCTGCCTAGGCTCGCATGGAATAGGTAACGCAGATAGCAATGGCTTTCAGCTTCTGCAGTTTTGCAACGAGCACGTTCTTGTAATTGGAAACAAATGGCTGAGACAGAAAGACAAATAAAAGGGTACATGGCAACATTCACGTTCGAAGCACTGGCATATGAAAGATTATATCATTGTTCGCCGTCGGGATCTCCGTGATCGCGACAGTGTCCGAACCAAGAGAGGTGATGATTGCTGGACTGATCACTGTCTAGTAATAGCTAAATTGGCACTCAAAAATCGTCCAAAAGCCAGACATACCACTGTATCACGCCCAAAACATCTAGATGTATTGAAATTGCAAACAAAATATATCTGTGCCAATGCAATTAACTCATGAAGCGAATACGTGGGGGGGATTTAAAACTTAAATTGTTTTCTGCTGCACGTGATACCTTAGGAATTCGCAAAAGAAAGGGTCATGACTGGTTCGCCGATAACTGTGAGGAAATTGAGGCATATCTTGAAATGAAACATCATCTTTTCCAGAATATCTTGTCATCAAATCTGTCCAGCTATGTAAAAGAAAGTGCTATTAAAGCGCATAAAGAATTCGAAATTGTAGCACAAAGGTGCATACGTGAAATTCAAAAGAGGTGGCTTAGGAAGGCAGCAGAAGCACAACTCGCAGCAGACACGAAAAACTCAGAATTGTTTTACCAAATTATGAAAGAGCTGTATAGATCACAATAGTCAACTTTTGCTTCTCTTTAATCAAAAGATAGAAATGCCATTTTGACTGTATCTGAAGATATTCAACAATGAACTTCTGAATCGCCATCCAATTGTTGATGAATCTGTGAGGGATATTATTGAGCACAATGAACTAATTATCTCTCTTGATGAAGTACCTTTTTGGGACGAAATAAAGGTATTTGTTAAACAGATGAAAGCGCTTGAAATGGATTGCTTAGCGGCAGAAATTCTTAAGTATGGCGGCGACAAGATAATCGATCTTTTGGAGCAGGTCATCCACGATCCCTCAATACTGGAGAGATGCAATACTTGTGACACAGCATAAGAAAAGATTAAAGTCAAACTGTATGATTTTTGAGGCATATCGTTGTTTAAAAAGTCATTTCGGGGATTATCTTGAATAGACTAGTTGATATGATTGTCAGTGGCATACGCCTCGAATTGCAGTGAGACTTTCATGCCAATCGTGTCACAATAGACATGATTTTCAGAGAAATGCAAGTAGCAGAAACCTTCCATTATATGACTGTTTCCTTGATTTGTAAAAAGCGTTTGATACCCTGAATAGATCAACGCTCTTGACGATTTTATTGAAGTTTGGCTGTCCCTAGAAGTTTGTAGGTTTCATTAAAGCTAGAGTTAGTTTAAATGGAACTCTCTCAGAAGAAATACCTGTTGATAATGGGGTCAAACAGGGTGGAATTTCTGCACCCATTTATTTCGTTATAGTCTTTTGTGCCTTTCTATGGAAATACGAATGGCAACTACATCAGATATGAAACGTCTGGTAAGGTATACAATATGCGCAGAATGTTGGCACACACAAAGGTTTCATCCATTTTGTTGAAGGAGCTGCCCCACGCGTATGATTGTTGCATACATCTTCAGAATGTGTACATTCTGAAGATGAAATGCAACGTTTTATGAGCCGTTTTGCGCATGCATGTAAATCCTTCGGCTTAGAGATCAATTTAATAAAGACAGTTGTTATCCAGGACCCAGCACTTGTCCTACATAGAACCATCTATATATGTTGAGGGGAAGACGCTCGAGGTAGTGCACTCTTTTGTATATGTTGGCAGCACGCCTGCTAAGGGATGCAGTCTTGACAATGAGATCACTTTGCACATTGAAAAAGCTTCTGGATCATTTTCCGTTCTTGAAAAACGTGTCTAGTCGCAGCATGGGATCAAGCTGCAAACACTGGCTATGATCTATAAAGCATACATCTTGACGACTCTCTTGTATGAAAGTGAAATGTGTATATTGTATATTAGGGAGGAAAGCGGTGTATAGATAGATAGATAGATAGATAGATAGATAGATTTATATATGGAAGAATGTATGCAGGTGTATATTTAAGTAGCATATTTCCATTCCAACAGGTTTGGTTAAATATTTAACTATATCATGCCGATTTAGTTTGGTGGTGTTCCTTTAAATTTCACGGATAATTTTCTTGGCAGCTTTAGAAATAGATAACAAACTGCCTAACATTTCTTTTAAGTAATTTATATTTTCCTATGTATTTTCAATTTCATCTGTGGTCATCTTCCGTGGATTAAATTATCTGGGTATGTGTATATGTATTTCTGTGAATTGAAAACATTTCCACTCTTTGTTTTGCTACATTATTCAGCTTTCGGGATTTCAAATTAAAAATTCACGTGTTTTAAACTGTATATGAGAATTTCTTTTTTATTTATTTATTCATTTATTTATGTATTTATTTATGTTATGCACTTATTTATTCATATACGTATATATATTCATATATATATACATATATATGAATATATATGCATATATATTTATGTACATATTTTTATAATTATATATCTATCTATATGTATGTTTGTGTATCCATGAGAGAGACAAGGTAGAGTCGTGGATATCGGCTCCGATTGAGGAATCGAAAAGAAGAGTTCGAATTCCATTCGAATCTATTTATACTCTTGGGTGTTAATCCTCCTCTTCGCCCTCCATCTATGCCTAAATAGCAGGACAAACTGGGCTCTATATCCTTGGATGGCAACTGGTCTAGGAGAAGGACAACTCAAAACTTGCGGAGGGTCGTTTGAGGACCTTGTGACAGGTAGTGTAGCAGGTCTCTGTATTCGGCCCTTCAAAAAGTGTGGATGGTTCTGCACAAAGCCTTCCCTACCATAATCAAATCATATGTGCTGATGTCTGGCTGTTGAGTCCTAGGAACTGAGCTGCTAGAGTGAGCTGCTCGACCCTTATACGTCGAATACTACGAGAGCACCATCATATGTATGTATGTTTATATATATATATATATATATATATATATATATATATATATAAATATTTAATGAAAAATAGGCCACTTTAAGGTACCATTACAATAATTTATTTCACCAAAATCCTTTCTAAAGAATTTCGGATCATCAGGTAAATACTTCCAACAATGAAATGAGAAGAAAAATGTGATTAGAAATTGATGGGTAGTGTAATTTTTGTAATTAAACAGGGAGGGTGAAGGTGGCGGTTAAAAAGACAATACAAAATATAGGGAGGGTTAAATTTACATCACTCTTAAATAAGCTTTATATTGGGGTAGGAGGAGTGACCTAACCTTGACCTATTTATATGGTTAAAGACAACGGAAGTGAATTGTAGGAATAGTGAGGAAAGGAAATAAAGTAAAAGGAAAAAAGAGAAAAAAAAAGAGGAAAAAAGGAGATGCATCCAAATGATTTTTATGGCAAAGAGGAGGAGAGAGGGAAGGGAATCGAAGAAGAGAAAAAAAGGAAAAAGCCAGACGTGTATATATATATATATATATATATATATATATATATATATATATATATATATATATATATGTATGTATGTGAGTGTGTCAAGGCGAGTTAGAGACATTGAAAGCATAGATGGATTTATCAACAAATGTATCAATACATTATATAAGTAAATCATTATTGTTGGTCAGTTTGACTTTATTCCTTTAATCTTTAGTTTTACCTCTAACCAGATTAATTTCAAAAATAATTGTAGAGAAATTAACGTTAAACTGTGAAGCTGCTTTTGTCGGAGGCTTCCATTCCCTCCTGTAAGTTTTTTAGAACACTTCCTGTTCATTCTGTTACAATCTCGGTATCCTTTGCCTACTTTGTATTTGCCGTATTACCCATATCCGTTTGAAATCAATTCCCCGATGCCTTAAAGGAATTCAAGTGGATACTCTAAAGGAATTGGCAGAGATTCTTCCTTTTGCGAAATGGCAGCAATAAATCATGTCTAAATGTTTATATTTTAGTAGATATTGCGTTAACAGCCTTACAAATCTTCATGCGTATGTGTTATTTTGGCATCTTTAATGGACTTTAGCGATCTCATTTTTATTTGTATGACATTTTCACGTAATTCAGCCAAGAAATCCTCTATATTGATAAATCATTATTACTAAAACAAATGTCAGTAAATATGGATGTTATATACAAGGTCCACAAATTTTTGCTGCTTTTACTAAGTACACAAAGACATTTTCAGTCCTTCAACCAGTGATATTCAATGCTACTATATCAATTATATGTGAATTCATTTCATATTGAAACTATGATTATGAAGATAAATTTATAACAATATGTTGAAACGATATGGTGTCACTCCGCATTAGATTACATTATCTTCATAATGTCAACTTGATTCAAGTAATGTGAAATGAAGAGAAGAATCCGTAAGTTAGGAAATAAGATGTAGTTATCCAATTCTTCAGACGTGTCTTTTTTTCATATATTATATGATTATATTGCTTAGTTCGTATTTTCTTGGTTTCAGATGATAACTTGGAAATTCTCCAACATACTTCGGTGAAATTTTCATTTTTGAAAATTATAGTACGTAATTATATTTGTAGATATATATACAGAGATGTGGCGTCATATAAAACTGATATAGGGGGGTATCGAATAAAAGGAATATGTTTCTATAATAAAGTGTAAGCTTAAAGGAAAATAGAATTATTAAATATCTAACTGCATTATGAGAGTAATTATAAAATTAAATCAAACTGAAATTCCTCTTTCATTGTTAAGTTTTAATGCTGCGATACACATGAATAAACGAGATTCAGTTGCTAAGGAATTAGGGACCAAGAATCTCTTGGCTCGCTCATAAAATTGCAAACATTAGAGCCTCATAGAAAACGTGTTTCCAGAAATTGACTATAATCTGGGTGAAATAAGTATTTACATTCATATCAGTTTAAGATTATCAAATATAAACTTAACTATTTACACTATTCGGACGGTAGCATCTGTCTCTTTCTCGAAGTTTCGGGCGTTGTGCAATCAGGTTTTTTCAGATGATATACGTTTGAATTTGGAACCGAACCTTTATTTCGTCCACCGGGATAGATTGTTCTACTTTCAAGTGGCATCTCTTTTCTGGATAACTTAGTTTAAATGTTTTTCCCTTTAGAAACTCAATTCTCCAAGTTTTTGTTCACCTGTGCTGTGTATTACCAGGTATTGGACTCAAAACTCTTGGTTTCAAGTCACTGGGTTACTTTAACCAACGCTTTTATCCACTGGGACAATGTAAATACTGTAAATATTTGCAATACATTATCTCAGAAATATAGACAGATGACCTTAAATGAAATGTCTTTGGTCCCTCGAAAATTCCTCAGATTAATAATTGTCCTATTCGAATGTTATATATGTATATTTTATAGACAAACATTCGTATACCGATGTGATAGCTCCTAGTGGTGTTTTAACTTGCAATTCTTACAAATTTGCCATCCAAATATTTCCAATATGTTGATATAGGTTGATATATAAACGCAAAAATATGATACTCTAAATAAAAAACATGGAATCTAAATTGCTTATAAAACAAAAACAAACATTCCATTGTCATAAGCGATTTACTTAGCATACTTTGGCTTTGGGACAAGATCAAACGTATGGAGTACCCAGCGAAGATCGAGCTTACAACTCTATCGTAATTGATCTCGGATAACAAGCTTGCTACCCATGACACCACGCCTAAGTAATACAGTTGCTTACATAATAAGGAGTTCTTATAATGAACTTATACAAAACTTTTTTTCAAAAATCGACCAATAAAAATGCTACGATAAAGTTCTATTTGAGTTCGACTTTCCTATATATATATGTGTGTAGAGCCAGAGAGAGCCAGAAGACCAGTTATTATTAAATAATGGGAACAAAAGCTCCACAAGATGATGTCACTTAAAATTTATAATATTATTATATAATATATATATATTGTTATATAATTAACACATAGTAATCATACACACACGGCAATAACAATACAATAATATTGTAGATATGTATATATCATTAACTCTCATTTATGTAGTGCTTTTTTATCTAAATACATTTCATTACATGTATCGTTTTTGTGTAACAAACATCCCCATAGAGATATGCTTCTGTTGATCGTAGGAACCATTTTTTTTTTCAGAACACACAATGCAAAGAGATCCACATCGTTTAAATATCTGACACTTACATTTTCACATATATATTTATAGACTATGTTTCAGCGTCTGCTTTAGCATTTGGGAACACACACACATATGTATGTATATGGTTTGAGCTCATAATAAAGTCAGTAATTGAAAAGAATGCCGAAAGTAGGCGCTATTTTTTCTCGAGGGGAGCAATCATTTTTTAATCTGACGAAGGCAGAATACTTTCTATCGTGTTATAAAGAGATAAATTGAAGGTGGGGGTCTTGATAGTAGTTTTCTTTTCGAAACACCTGTCTCGTCTCTTCTTGGGGCAATCTCATTATAATGACTCACTCGTATGCCACCTGAGCTGCTTCCTTCCATATTATAGCCAGAAGGTTTCAATAGCTTCTTTTTGCGTGCACACTCACCGAAGATCTGTATTTCTCTGCAAAAGCATGTGTACATACATATTTATAAATGCGCGCACAAATACTGCAGCACGCATTTGCGTAGCATGCTGCAATCGTTCTTCTAAGTGGGAAAGCCATCCTGCAAGCAATAAGCAGTTGAGTACTAATAGTTTTAACAAGGTATATTTTGGGTTCATCTTCTAGTATCCCAAATTATATTAAAACACACACATTTAC
>CAHIKZ030004437.1:2385000-2422500 GCA_903632075.3 Acanthosepion pharaonis | reverse complement strand
AAGGTAGAGTATAGCATGAAGAGTCTGGTACTTACTGGAGTTCCATAAGAAAACTTATCGACAGATTTCCGACGAAAAGAGCGCGTAGCAGAATTAAAACGGGAATAATGCGTTTTCGTTAAAGACACTTGAATCAAGAATGCAACATTTGAACTCAGAATAATATCAAGAAACTAATACAAATGCAGAAGGTTATATATTTCTGTATTACTAGTTTATCCGTGACACGTTGGGTCACTGACGGTTCAGATTATAAAACATTGAAATTGGTATTAACATTCCAATGAAATGAAAGTTAATTTTATTGTGATTCAGTTAAATATTTCAATTTATTTGTGTCATCATTGGACTGGTGTACAAGTTCATGTTTAACGTTTTATTGATTGTTTACAACATTTAATAGGGATAGAATTTAGGAAATATACTGGAACTTTAAAAGAGATTAAATTAATTAAAATCTTTTTTTTAGTATGCCAAGTATGTTTTTTTAAATCATATTTACTTGAAAATATTTTTTAAATATGTCAAAAAATCTTTTGTAAATATTTAAAATGTTATGTCTTTAAAGAAAGCTGAAATATAAATAATTACTCGACAAACAACTAGAGGAAACACAAAAGTGGGGTCTCTTTACGGCTGGTCTTAACTTAAAAATATTTTAATTAAAAAAATTTCCGTTTGAAGAAAGTTAAAATAAAAAATACTGCATAAACAACTCGAAAATCAGCGTCGGACGGACGGACGCATCAACACAAGCACGCACGCAATCATAGACTTTTAGTATTATATAGACAGATAATAAAATAATCTTTTGATAAGATACGGTTCAACTGTTTGAGCTCCTTGGAAAGCTTTATTTTGGAATGAAAGAATAATGTAGAACTTGCACAGGAAGTAAACCGTATGCCTACGGATAGAAGATGAATTAAAGACAAACAAAATAGAAATAGGCGTAAGACAAGAATGCATTTTCTCAAAAGATTAATTAATTTTTACAATGATACTCAATTCTACCGGGAATTATTATTTGCTGATACAATTTTAAGAACATAATATATTCAGTTCACACATAGTTAACAGCAGCCACATAAATGAAACAGAAAGAACAGCGAGAGAAACAATTTGTAAGTAAACACAATGTCTGGTCATCAGCAAGAAGAATATATCAAGATGCTAACTTCTTTTCTATGTGCAGTGAACTTCAAGAGGTTGGTGATCATGGTCCTCTACAATTTCTTATCATTTGAAACTCTTAATAAATATCTCTTCTAAGCCTTGTTCCTCTATCAATTTACTTAAGCTCGCTCGTAGGACATGAGATGTTTTCCTCCATCCTTCATGCCTTGTGAGTATCAGATTTTCCAAGCCCCTTTTCCTCATTATGTATCATAGAATTTTCAGCTGTATGTCCATGATTTTAAGTAGAAGTATCCTTTTTTATTCCATTGCATCTAGAACGTCGACCTTTATCATATTTTCGGTCCATGTTATACTCAGCTTCCTTCTGTAGAACCACATTTCTGTTGCTTCAATTTTTTTCAGTCCAGTATTCATTGCCATATAGGAGGACTGATATCTCTTAACATTTTAGTACTGCTTTCATTGTTTCTTTAAAGATTTTCTGTCTTTCTTAGTACTTTGCTTAGTTTTTGGGAGGCTTCTTTTACATTACGTATTTAGATTTCAGTGTCACTTTTTGTCCTACTAACTCAATAACGATTACAATAGAAATAAACACATCTAAATTTAATGAAACATTTATTGTACTTGTTAAGAAAAATGATAATTAATTAATACAAAAGTAAACAATCTAAAACTTGAAGTAGAAAAGTTTTGTGAGGCATCCTTCGCTATTCCAGTGCTCCCCGGATTTCAGTGTTGCACTTTAGGTTCTCTGTTAAAACACTTTCCAGGTATTTGAATTGTTGTAATTGGTTGACTTGGCTCTCTCTAATTTGTATTTTTTATATTGGCTTTTCCTTTTGATAACAACCATGCATTCTGTTTTCTTGCAATTGATGTTTAGCCTTTTGTTCTCTTGTTTCTTTCACTATCTTCGTAGGAATTCTTGTAGTTTCCTCTTTGTGTCTGCCGTCAATAATGTGTAATCTGCATAACTTTTATTTTATTTTTTTATTTTTTTTATTTTTGCAGACGCCTACAATGAATCATTTTAGGACTTCTAATTCACTCAGAATCGCCACACTGCATAGGATGAAAAAGTCCGATGAGAAGACACATCCTTGTCTTACAGCCAATTGCTATTTTTGTATATATACTGATTTCATTTTCTATCATTATGCAGGTGGCTTGCTGTCAGTATTGATTCTGGATTATTCTAAAAACTAGGAATGGAGCAGAAATGTGATTTTACAGAAGCATACTCAGAATACCTGGACTGAACATGTGTGTAACGAGTAAGTTTTTAGGACAAGGGAAACAAAAATGAAGCTTATACTTAGAAGCAGAAAGTTGAACTTTCTATACGCATAACGAGGAAAAAGGAGTTGTGAAATTTAACAGACACAAGATAAAATAAAGAGAAGAAAGCCTGAGGTTAACCAACGAGTAACCTACATATCAAACTTGTGTCAATGGATTGTAGACCAGAGACTGGGAATAATGATGAAAAGACAAACGTTACTAATAGCTACAAAGGATAGAAAGTTATGGAGAGACATTATCGTCAAGTTCTTGAAGAAACACGGCCTATAGAAAAATAAAACCCCATTTTTAAAGCAACATTATGATGCCATCCACCAAGAAGTTGCAATTGTTTAGGATGACAAATTGGACTAAAAGTTATTTTTTCAAAAAATGAAAATTCTTCCCACATACAAATGTGGGATATATATTTAGTATATTTTTAATTATCTATATTTTTATTAATATTATATTCATATCTATTTTCTCGGACATGATTTATGATTTGCGGTGGAAACACATCTAATTTTGATGAACATTTGCGGAGAAAATATCATGTAGGTATTACTCACCGAACTGTGTAAACAGACAAGGGTCCCTTAAGTCAACAATCTGACGGGTGGACATATGATCCGGTTTTGGGGGAAATAGATAATACTTTTTCTCACTCTTGTCTCTCTCTGTACACACACACACACGTGTATATATATATATATATATATATATATATATATATATATATATATATGTGTGTGTGTGTATATATATATATATATATGTGTGTGTGTGTGTGTATATATATATATATATATATATATATATATATATATATATATATATATATATATAATGTATGCATTTCGGAAGCAAATGTTCTGCAAGGTAAATATTAAAGAAAACAAATATTTTGTGTCGATTAATTTTATTTATCGACTTTTCGGAATTCCGAATAATCCATCACAGACAAGAATGAGATTCTGTCAGAAATTGTCCAAAATTAATTTCGGGATAAAATTACAAGAAATATGTTCCAAGTTTTCCACTTTCTTAAATCATTCAATCAAAAGTTTAACACATGGTTAACTTAGAGAATCAAACTTCTTAAGCCTGAGTGTCGATTCCTCTCGGAGGCAAATTTTTATCTTTAGTAAGACTTCTCAATTTAGGACGGTAGCTATCGATTTCATTATTTAATAAAATAAGAGTGATAGTGAACGAAACAAGTATCCCACTTAAAATAACGTTTGCAGTAATAAGAAATAATCTTGGATTAAAATTCTTTCAAACACACACACACACACACACACACACATATATATATATATATATATATATATATATATATATATATATATATATATATATATATATATATATATATATATATATATATATATATATATAAAGTTAAAATAAATCCGAAAAATAAGCGTACCACAAAATTAGCAGTATAAAAATCAGTTTTCAAAGATTTTTTTGCAGAAATCGACCCACTACAGATACGGTGTTGTGCCCTAGCGAATTAATGAATCAACAAAATCCAACTTAAGTACCATCACTAGTTACACATATTTACAATACTGATAAAAAAAAATTACAAATCAAGTAATATTATGGTCATCAGATAACATAAACGGCTTCATTACAATGATTGTCTTTTTCTCTACTGTTATAAAATAAACAAGAACTCACAGGCCGCAATAAACATGTACTTGGAATTAAGTTTATATTATCAGCTCCATTGCACCCATCACACCTGATGTTACTATTAATCATAAAACTGTAATAATCTCAAATTCAAATCAATTTCATTTTTTTAATTAGTTTACGTTGAACCGTTCACATTTATCTTCAATTTGAAATAGTTTTTTTTTTTTTTCATTACAAGAAATTATTTATATTGTTCGCAATATTCTCCTCGCCTTTATTTCATATTCAGGAGATTTCAGCCGTTGTACGCTCCGACCTTCTTCAAAAACACATGACTCAGTGGATAAAAGCGTTAGTTGAAGTAATCCAGTGGATTGTGTTGTCAATGGTTGAAAGTTGTGTGAGTTCAATACCTGACCACAGCAGAGTTAAACAAAAACTTGAAGAGTGGAGTTACTAAAAGGAAATAACTGAAACTGCGATATCCAGAAAAAAGACATGGCACGTGGAACTAGAACAATCTACTCCGGTGGACGAAATGAAGTGCTCGGTTCGAAATTCCTACGTATATAACCTGAACCGAAACACCGTGAATAATACAATAAAAATATGCGTTGAGGGCAATGGCCCGAACAGTATAAATAAAGTAAATAGTTTAGTACCTCATCTCATAAATATCGAAATATATTAGCTGAAAATGATCTCTACCTTTCCTCCGCACATCAAATATTCCAGTCACATCTGATTTGGTATTTCTGAGAAATATGCAACGTTATCAGCTCCTGTCATATTCTTAACGCTGTAACACCACTTCCCTGTGTATTCAATAAAATACTTCACGGAAATTGTTCTAATGAGGTTTCCGCTTTCATACCTCAACTTCACGAATTTAAGTGCAGTACTAGATTGCAAGTTAGGTCTCACATTTTCACTGTTGAAATTGCTAGCTGTAAGTTCTCTGCGAAAATTTTATTCTCTCAAAGCTCTCACTTGTGGAAATCTCTCCGGTCTACCTGTCTTTTTATGTCAACAACAATCTTTAAATGCAATGCCAATCGTCATTTTTTTATTTCCTTGAATCTTGTTTTTTTTTTTTTTTTAATTTCCCCTGATTCCCTCAGCGTAAGCCATTTATCTTAGTGACTTTATCGCTTTGCCTCGGGTGAAATGAATAAAAAAATAAAATAAAAGCAGCTTCGACTTTATTTACATACGAACTGTTTTATTCATTTTTTTTTAATCAGGTGCATATCGATTTGGCTAACGTAAAGGGGATTTTGAACTGAACTCTTTATTTAAACTACCCGGGGCAGGCTGTTCTCGTTCTAATCTGCCCATATCTAGGAATATTTCATCTACTTCTTGTTTTTTTTTTTTTTTGTTTTTTAACTACTGCTAAGTTATTGCTCGTCCTACTTCAACTGACTTCAAATACACACGACCCGGCCCGGTCATCAAACTCACAATTATTCTATCACAAAATTTACGAACAAAATCTAGTCTATTGTCTCTGTAGTGCACTCGGAGCCTTAAACTTATTCTAGCTTATTATTGCTGTTACTACTCCTGACTTCTGCCTGTAGGTTAGTCTTGTGGGAAGAACCAGTTACCCTCTTTAATATCATGAATGGACTGATCTGTTCATGATAGTCAGTCCTGAGTAGTTGTCAAAATAAAGAGATAATACTCTTACGGTGATTACGGTGGCTTCTCTTGCTGTGTATTGAATACTACTATCACGACTATCAAGTTAAGTGTCGTGTCTTGTCAGACATTACATAGCAACAGTTAGTCAGTTCGATATAAACCTAATGAACGCATCTCCACCTGGAGTTCATGAACCCTAGGAGATTGTGAAGCATCAAGAGAAATGATTGGACATCCGAAGAATTATTAATTGATAAATTTTTCACCGTAGGTTTTGTTTTGAATAAAAAATATCTATCAAGAGCTTCTGAAGGAACAAGTATGGCTTATGGCCATATTAGGTTGAAACACCGGTCCCCGTACAATCACCAACGTTAAACAACATCAAGCCTAGTCAATGCCTATAGGGGTGACAACTTGGGAATACCAGCGGCTCTAAGCTTGGATCTACAAATGGTGTAATGGATAATGGCTTGAAATTGTTAATCAGAAAAACAGAGTTCCAAATCCAGCCAGGTTCGTTATATACACTTAACCGCAAATAATCTACCTGTTAGTCACTCAGCTATTAAGTTGTTTTACTAAGTAATTATTATCTCCAAAAAGATTCACAGAATCTAATATATTTTCTGTCTTTAAACAACTTGCAAAATGTTTATAAACCGTAGAAAACGAATCAATAAATCACTCAAACAAAAGAAAACAATAGGAACAAGATCATACATTTGCGTGTCATAGCCTCTTAAGAGTAAATGATGATCCCATTTTTCTGTAAGTTTAGATAAGGGAAAAGACCTGGTCTCTATTGTAAAGGTTGAATATTTTGTCAAGACGCAACACCAACTAAGAAGAAGAAAACCATATCTGGAACTGGCAATATGCAACCAAGCATACTTAATCTGAATTCTGCCTACCATAGTTCTACTCTTTTTTTATTAGGACTACTTTTGAGTACTCCACCAAGATCTTTTCCCCCCAACCTACATATATATATATATATATATATATATATATATATATATATATATATATATATATATATGATCAAGTATATATATATATATATATGATCAAGTATATAACCTATAAGATCCAATTCGGTTATAGTTCTATATATTTATCTCTTCAAAACGAAATCTATTCTATTAAGAGTTTTTCGTCTGAAGTGATGGATATATAGAAATATTTACGAAATAAATTATAACGGAAATGGATTTTAAGATTTTCTTCCTGATTCATTAGTATTATTATAGTGCTCTGTAGTTTATATTGAGCTCACTCTGCAGTAATATCCTCCTTCGAATTATATCTAACAAACAAAAAATTGGTAATATACATACATATATATATATATATATATATATATATATATATATATATATATATATATATATATATTTTTAGATATTTTTGTAGGTACAAAATTTAATGATCGAAATAAAAGTATAAAATTTAATATTATATACATATTAAAACATATATATAAATATTGAAAAAATATATAACAATATATATATATATATATATATATATATTTTCGCTCCCGCTCTTCATTGTACATTTCTCTGTTTTAATTTTGAAACAGAAATGTAAATAAGAAGAGAACGAAACCGGTTGCTTATATATATATTTTGTTGTTGTATTTTTTTTTATTTATATATTGTTTTAATATATATTGTAATATTAAATTTATATACTTTTATTTCGATCATATATATATATATATATATATATATATATATATATATATATATATTTTTGAAAATGTATAGAAAATAGGAAAGAACTGGTTAGGTAGATCCAACATTCCTTCGTATTTTAGTCATTATTTTTTAAAAAAATAGTGCTCGATACAAAAGTAGAGCATAAATATAATTATTTATTTAAAAATATGATTCCAACTCGCGACATAAGAGGTCCCATGTTTCAAAACAAGAGCCGAAATCTTCAATATAATTATTTGAATTAAATTGAGTTAAAGAAAGCTCTGTTAAATCTGACAATAACAGGGAAAAATTATGTAATTGTAGAAACCCAGAAGACTGACCATTAGAAAATAAATGCTGCATCAAATCTGTGGTATACCAATGTGCTATATCATCCACTGAGAGTCATGGTACTAATATGATATATACTGGGTCCACGTAGAATGATTTTAAAGCTAGATGGAGGCAGCGTAAGTGCTCTTTCAACCATATAAATAAAAGAAACCAGACTTCCCTATCTAAATATTTTTGGCATCTGAAGGAAACAAATAGGACACCTGAAGTAAAATGGAAAATATTATAAACAGGACTAGAACATGTAAAACTTGGGATGACCCATGCCCTTTGTGCCTCCATGAGAAGCTGCATATTATAAACGGTTTTCTGCCGTCATGGTTTGAATGATTAGCTAAAAACAAGCATACAATATAATAACTTTTATAATCAATAGCCAAAATAAATATTTAAGCCTAAAAAAAGAAAACCCTTTATGAAGTCGTCAAAAAACGAAAGGTACGGCAGTTTTTATATGCACAAATCCCTTTCATAAAGAAATAAAATAAAAAAATAAATAAATCTCCGTAGACACGTAAGCCAGAAGAGGCTAAAACATCTTCCGTTTCAAATTTAGACACCCCCACCATACCCTGACTTGACATCTATGAAAGTAACTCTATACTGATACTTATTAACACCCAACACACGCCTACCCAATTTAAACAATTCGCCCTAGCTGTACCATGGAAATTTTGATTTCAATTATTAAAACACGTAAATTTCTTAAATAAGTTATTCCAAAAAAGTTTCGGTTGAAGATGGAACAGAGCTTTCTTTAACTCAATTTAATTCAAATAATTATATTGAAGTTTTCGGCTCTTGTTTTGAAACATGAGACATCTTATGTCGCGAGTTGGAATCATATTTTAATAAATAATATATATATATATATATATATATATATATATATGCAGCAAAATCTTTGACAATAAAATAATTGTCGCTCAAACTTTGTTGGTAATATTTTCAGTAAATGCATATATGTTATTTGTCTGAATAATATAATCATTCCCTTACATTGAACTTCTTATATCTGTTTATATTAAAACGTCTATGAATTGCATAATCAATTCTGGTAGTTTTACAGACACATACACACACACACACATATATATATATATATATATATATATATATATATATATGTGTGTGTGTGTGTATGCATATATATATATATTATTATTATTATTATTATTATTATTATTAAAGACAACAGACATATTGTGTCGATTTTGCTGCTCAACATTTCCAAATTACGAATAAATTCCATGTTGCCTTATAAGCGAAATCTGCCAAAGGATTTCGTGATTAAAAGTTTCCCGATTCATTAAAGTCACGTTGAATATATTTCTAGGATGGAAACAATATCCTGTCGCATTTGGTTCTCAATATATTTAATCAATATTATACCCACCCACCCATTATCGAGGACAGTGTCTTATTCATTTAATAAATAGTTTATCTGTCGAGTTGTTTAGAATTCGATGCAAAGTAATAGTCGTCAATCATAGCATTTTCACACTTGAAAATATCATTTTTACACGCAAATATGTGGCAATGATACGAAAAAAGATAGCCCATGTAGTAAGTTCAATAATGTAGAATGAAGAAATACATCCATATTTAATGTCAATGTTTTCCTGGGTCGCTCGATCATTATGTTGTCTTTTATGATCGATTAAGGGCAACGTTCCTTTATCCAATGTTGTGTAAATTTTCTGAGAATTTCCACATAATACTTACAATTGATGCCAGTATTTATCCGAATTAACTTTTCATTTTAGCTTAGCACATACTACAATCGATATCTTTCATAATCCACCAAATACAGGGAATAACTTTTTTCGAATATAACCTTACTTCAAGGATGGACTTTATTTGGGTTTTAACCATTATTTATTACGTTAGATATGATTATGGAGAACCCATTTTTCATTCACTATTAATGATTCTAACTAGGAGTGTTTCTGATGATGCAATTCTTTTCATCAGTGGCGAGCAAACAAAACACATTAAGCTGAACTGATGATGAGTTTGATGATAAGCGACACATTGACCAAATTTAGACTTTTTTTTCCAGTTCATGAACATTTTACGTTAAATGATGAGTCTAGTACAGTTTTGATTGGGAGTTGCCACAACTACCGTTTGCAAAAGATTAATATTGATAGAAATCAATTGTCTTGATAGATAGGACATTTATTTTTTGTTCACCCTGTAAAATGACCGAGAGTCATGAAGTAGAAAGTTGCAGAGTACAGTTTATGCGGGTATGTGAGGAAGATAACGTTAACCCTAGACTTGAGCAGGTTAAGATTGTAGTGATCGGGGTAGCATCCACAATGCGGTGGTTCATGGGAAGAAGATGCTGGAGTGAAACTTACATCTCGCAAATGGAATACGCGTGAATGATTGTCGTACTCTACAATGTGCGTTGTACGGTGGGTCTTGTTCGTGAGTGTTGTTAGAACTGGTGGAACTAAGAAATATAGTTCATCGGAACACTTTCTATGGAGACAGCGATAGAGCAGCGACAGACGTTTCATCTGAGAAGAAGGGATCATTGGGTGCTAAATAATTTGTCACCTACAAGAATACCGAGACGCATTTGGAATCTATCGAAACTGGAAAGTGAAAACGGACTGCTCCCGACGATAAAGACAGCATTACTGTGTTACCTCTTGCAATTGTAGAGGATAACATAAAGACTAGGTTACTTACTGGAGTACTTTTCAGCCGAAAACATTAAAAATATTGTTTTAGGGAATATTTATTTATGGCTCATAAGAATACTTTGAGTTTATTTCCCTTTTTCTTGTCCATTTTCTTTTTCACTGTAATTATAATATTAGGTTGGTTAGAAAACCTTGACTCACTTAGGAAGTGGAAAAACAAGAAATCATGTCTCTTGTAATATCCAAGAAGTACAGCCTTTCCAGCATGTTCTACACGACCGCGCCATTAACGCTAAACCCTGTTGCTAGCAGATAGACCAGGTGTACGACAAACTACTTAAGGAGTATCCTGCTTTGGTCAGTCCTTGTCGGGCTTTGCTTCAGAAATACAACGCGAGGCTACAAGGCTGTAAGTTAAATTTATTACAATGTGTATAACACTTTTGATATTGCTAACGTTTACCCTCCCTCTAAATGTCGTTGGCCTTTGGGGAATAATGTTCACAAACTAAAATTGTGGGTACGGTTTCTTTTCCTGAACATTTTGCGTTCTCTCCGCTTATTATCCTGCATCACCCTCTACGTTTACTATGCAAAGAAACTTTTCTCCCGACACATGCATATGTGATCCTCTCTGCTCTTACGTTTTCTGTTATCACTCCCCGTCTGTTCGCCTTTTGAATATTGTCTTTTCCCGTGCTTTACTTTTCCTTCTGCCAACCACTTCTTTCAAACGTTTCTTTTCATCAAATGCTCTAATTACTTCCCACTTCAAATGCTATTTATATTTGACTTTTGATTTGTTCATTAAAAAAAATTCTTTAAAACGCGGTCTTTTACATTTAGTCTCTTTGCTGTGATATTTGTATTTAAAATATGCTTTCTCTCTCCATCGTTTCTTTCTTCCACCCTACGTTCTCTCCCTCCTTCTGTGTAATTTCTCTACCCCTCTCTGACTTTATTCATCATTTATCTCTACTCTCCTGGTAGTATTCCATTTCCCTCCTACTCTCACTCCTAACAAGCCTTTCTACTTTTCTTAATGGTTTTACATTATATATATATATATATATATATAATCCCTATGTATTGTTTTTCCTCATGCTCTTCAAAGAACCTCTCCCTTTTCGACCTTCTCTTTTTCCTACTTTATCGATGTCTACGCAGGTGTTCTGATCGACACTTGTTATTTAAGGAGAGATATTTAGCCGAGCCAGAAATTACTTACAGACGAGAAAAAATTCGTGTTATCAGCATCATTAGAGTTTTACCAGTAAAAGATAACGATAAAGAAAAAAAATGTTACATACATGAACGGGAGAGACTTTAGACTCACCGAAAAGGTAATGACAAATCGGTTGTGTCTAAGCCACCTGTTTTTAATCAAAATAAAACGCGATCGTATTCTAACGAATATCGCCAGCTTAATTCCGGGAAAGAAATATCTGACAAAGCTCAGAAAACGAATGCATTATCTTCAGCTGTCATGAAATACACGGATGATTCAAAAGCAAAGAAGTGCGAGAACTTCTGCGATACAAGTTAACATTCACAGAGCGTTTTTAATTGTACTGAGCTAATAGGCTTAATTAAAACTATTAGTTTATTTAGCAGAAAATAACCAAAAAAAAACTGTCATTTACTTCTACCGGGATTTTTACTTCCTTAGTTTGTTTTAGTTTTTGTTAACAACTTTATGTGCGAGAGATGCTAATATAAGATGTGATTAGATAATGGATAAAAAAAAAACCTCCACTGAAATTAGTCATTAGATCAATGATTACTTGATGTTATTGGTCAATGAAAATCACAGTCAAAAATAAAATATTTTCATTGTGCAAAAAATAACTTATGCTTGTTAGACGACATTAAACATGTTTAACAAAATTAATTTAAAATGTTTATTTTCAATTGAATTTTAACAGACGTGTTATTAGTGTATTTTTTATTTATTTGTGATTATTAGCTTATTGATTGTAACGTTGAAAACAAACAATTAACAAACATTTTCAGATATCATGCTTTTTTATCTGTTGAAAAGTAAAATGCTATTCGAAAGCGACAAACGGGAGTAGACACCTAAAATAAAAATAGAGAAGGTTGATTTAATTTTTTTCTTTTAGAAAATCCACATTGCACTTACTGTCAATGCTGCTATTTGATATGATAAGTAGTACCACTGAAATTTAGCCTCATATCTTTCGCCACATTTTGAGCGTTTTTCTTTTAAATCGTCTGAAAACTGTGCCTAATTTCCTCAGGTGTTTGCTTACAAACTGACATCAGATTTTTACTATTTCTAGAATAAATCAAAATAAATTTAATATCTTTGGTATCAGATATATTGAATGAAAAATATATTCAGACCAGAATTCTATTTATGAATCACCACGAGCAAAATATGCAATTATTTACGGTATTCGATAAGTAAAAACTGTATGAAAAATGTAAAATTTTACAAAAATATGCTGCTCAATGAATGAAGTTTCTTAGATAATAATTAATTTAAAATATAGATAAAAGTGTATATTACACCATAATACTACTGGACACAAAATATGAGACAAAATGTTTTAGATCTTCATTGTTTATTGATAACCACACTACAATTACAGCACTGCATAACATCATAATATCGTTAAATTGTTCAGTATAATTTCCATTTGAAGTAAATGAAGGTTTTGGTTGATGGCAAAATGATTTACTAATAATGTGCATGTGCAATGTATCTAGTCTATATAAATTTGGAAAGCTTCAGTAAATTATATATTTTCTAATGCTTGCTATAAGATTTTTAGTGATCACAGGATTGAAATTCTAAAGCTACGATTTTTAAATTGAACGTAAAATTCAAAATCGTTTCCTCAACAAACGTTACTGATTTGAAATAAAAATACTTTGTATGATTATTTATCACGTGAAACTGAAACTTTCAAGTTGTGCGCAATAATAAGGCTCCAAAATCAACCTGCCCTAACCGAAAATATTTCTTATTAATTCTTGTTTCTTTGTTTTCTGTACTAACCAGTATTTGTATTTAGGAAGTATTTTGAATTTAAATATATCAGCATGACCAATAAGAGCAATGTTAAGAAAATAGGTATATTTGACCACATACTTGGCATCGCTCGATGCATTGTTGAAGGCAATATACATCGCTTGGGCCTAACGCTTAATTACCTTAGTTTTTATTATCTCGATATAATCAACTTTTCCTTACTATTTCTAAATCACAGAAATCAGTCACTTGAAATATAGACATTAAACACAACGTAGTGATATATATATATATATATATATATATATATATATATATATATATATATATATATATATATATATATATATAAAAAAAGCTGATTCGCAGCAGAAATTTTAAAAAGGAGTGAACAATTTCACGCCAGTATATATACTGTTTGGACTGATTGATTCGTTTATTTTTAGATTGTAAGATTTTTTCTTAGATAATAATGATCTAGTGATACAAGTGTTATTAATTACTTTATAGCTAGGGGGAAAAGAGCTGGATTCATATCTTTCCCAATGGTATTTGCGCGTAAATGAACCTAACGAACACAGCTAGACGTGGATCTCAACTCTCCGATTATCAATTCCGAAACATTAGCTACCACAGCAGACGAATATCCCAGCTTACAGTACATGGCATCATAAGCCGTCCCACTGCAAGTAGTGGCCAGGCTCAACGTAGCTTAAATTCGGCGAATCCTACGGGAACTGATATTTCGTCGTGATATGGTCGTAAGCTACATGTTGAAAGTGTGCGTATACCAGTGATACTATTTCAAAAGTTACAATATATGAGAAATCCATGGGCCTCACTTTTCCCCACATAGCATACTACGTTAGTATTTCGATTGGCTAAAAACAAATATTGTCTAAGAATTATGTGAGATACATTAAGAAAATGGGTATATCACTCGTTATGTCAAAAAAAAAAGAAAAAGTAAATTTGCAGAAATCAATTGTAATGAAAATTTCCATTCTGGTGTAAAATTGTGGGATTATTTTGAAACTAACAATATACGTTTGTGGAAATGCACCGTTTAGCAGATATCGACAAACTTATTTTGGTCTTCTTCGCGTTTAGCCCGGCTGCCATTACTAGCGTTGTTTACATATGTTTGCCTCGACACGTCATGCGCGGAAGCTTACTTAATTAACGACCTTGTTACTGATCTTCCTATCTTCTTACTCGTCACAATTACTGCGCAGTTTGCGAAATTTATTTTCAAATGTAACCTTTCTGCAAATGACATTGCTATTTTTTAAATAATCATATTTTAAAAACCTCAAATTTACGTGTTTTACACAGGTACAAACAAATGTCCCCATAGCACTTTGTTGAAAATTATAGTCAGAGTCAATCGTGTACGACAACCTAATTAATGTCGCTAAATGTGTAACAGAATCTGCTGCTTTACCAACTTAAGAAATAAAGAACGAAGACAAACGCGCGAGATGCAATAAATTAACACTCGCACACACGTATACACCATGTACACACACACACACGCACACACACACACACATATATATATTTCAAAATGTCAGCTGTGTGGTGGTAGTGAACTTTGGCAAGTGTTAAATGATATCTTCATCTAGATACGATCTTACCATTGTTTTTTACAGATACCTTCAGTAACCACCATGGCTTTGACTTTGTGTGTGTATATATATATATATATATATAATACATGTATATATATAATATATATATATTTATAATATGCATATATATATATATATATATATATATATATATATATATATATATATATATATATATATATATATATATATATATATGTAGAGAGTGGGGAAACAAATATTCATACATGCTAATTTTTAATTTATTGTATTTGCAACTAATGAATAAACATACTTTTCATATAATTAACTGTAAACTGATGCATAATGACTACATATGCATAGAAAACAGAAAAAATTGATTTAATAGAAACAAATCCCGTTTATTCATTTAAATGGGTGAAAAAGTATATGTACAATGCATTCTTCACATGCAAAACTTTGAAATTGCTTTAATACTCTAGAGTATTCAAATGGAATATTCTAGAATGTTTCAATAATGTTTTCAGTAGTAATTTTTAGCCTAAAAATACAAACAGAAAATTCTGTAATTGATATTCGTGCAAGAATGTTGTTATCTTATCAAGAAGTAAAGAACTGACAAATTCACAAAAGGAACTTTTTTATAATCTCTAGAAAGATGATAAATGTTGCAGAAAAAATTACTAGTATTAGTTCATTCATTGCAAGGTAAAAAAAAAACTGAGAACTGTTGAAAATTAAAGAATAACAGGTGCTCCATGGAAGATTTCTGCAAGATCTTCGAGGAAATTAATGCGTCAAATTAAACGCAATCCAACGGTTATTCGTCAAGAGTTGCAGGATGATTTGCTTTCATCAGGAAATCTATGTGACTAAACGAACAATAAGCAGCGGAATTTATCTGAACAAAATCTAAAGTCATGCCCTCTTCGGAAAAATCCACTGTTATTGAAAAGACACAGAGATGTCAGGATGAAATTCCTTCATGTACATAAGGATAAGGAAGAAACGTATTTGGAAAGAATATTATAGATAGACAAAACCAAAAGTGAGTTGTTTGGACGTGATTCCAGAAAGAATGTATGGAAGAAAGTTGGCGATGCCTTCAAACAAAAGAACACAGTTCCAACAGTGAAATTTGGTGGTTGCAGCATTATAGTTTGGAGGTGTTTTTCTGGAAAAGGTATTGACAACATATAATAATAGATGATAAAAAGAATGTCGTCACATCAAAATATTTTAGAAGCATATTTAAATATTTCGGTTGAAAAACTTAAACGTCCTCCTGAAAGAAACTTTAATTTAGACAATGATCCTAAGCACACAGCAATATCTACGTAGGAATGGCCTGAAAAAATAATGTAAATATCCTGAAATTACCAAATCAGTTCCCAGATTTAAACCCAATTGAAAATCTATGGCGTTATTTGAAAATTCAAATGCAAACGAGAACTCCAACAAACATCCCTGATCTGAAGACCGTATGCAATATATATATATATATATATATATATATATATATATATATATATATATATATATATATATATATATATATGGAAATGGACATTGATTTTATTTATTAAAAGACATTTTTAAAAGAAACAGAGCATTTGCTTAAATACTTTTCAGTTAAACATAAATAAAAAATCTTTTTATCAAATAAATATATATATATATAAATAGTTTTAAAAACAAGGAATGCATTGATTTTAATTTTAAAAGTCTCTAGGGCCCTCAGAAACAGAATATAAACGATATTAGAAAAGAATATAAACAAAAAAAAGAGGGGAAACACTAAAATAACAAACAAGTATATATACTTGTAACGAGGGAAGGGAAAAGAATCGTGTAAATAAATTAGCGAGGGACAGTTAAAATAAAATATCCCCCAACAGATTCAGAGACTTTATAAATTCTTTCTGCCGGCAGAGAGAAGGTTTTCTTAATCCTATACAGACCGATTCCAAAATCTTCAAATGATTATTGGAATCGGCTGTATGAATAATTTTAAACCACTCTTTTTTAAACAACTTGGCGCATACGGCAATTCGAAGTAGAAAAAATAAATGTATTATTTATTCAAGTAAACATGTTGTATACAGGTTTCTTACAAAGAATCTGTTGTTAATTATATGCTTATAAAATCGAGTATTATTTTTTTATCGATAATAATTTGTCTTCCTCCCGTGGTCATCACTGGGTTAAAATTGGTAAATTAAATTATATTTCCAAACTGTTTTTTTGCTTTTATAATAGCGAAAACGCTTAATAAACCCAATTTTATTGTAGGGTATGTAGCTTTAAACTTGAAGACATCCAAAACAAGAACATCAAGGTAAATATCACCAGGGTAAAAGTCAAGATGGTTCTTAAAGTCAGAATGAAAAATAAATATGGATTTCAAAAGTTTGAAAAGTAAACGATAATAAATAAAAATAACATTTTCTAGGGATACATTAAGCAAATCCTGTCAATTCAAGAAACTCGCTTTAAATATAAACTCGATACATCTAAAAAAGTTAAATAAAACAGCATCGTTTTTTCATTTCCCATGAGGCATGACCAACAACCTGTAGCGAATTTAATTTACATTGAGAAACTAACTAAAATTGAAATAAAATCTGGAAGAAATAGATGAAGATCCGTTGTAAAAATAGTGTAGAATAAAGTCAGCACTTGATCAGGATATTTCTCGACAAGCTGTCACAATTCATTTAAACTATTACGAAGAATCTGGCTCGTGTTCATTTTCCCTTAAGCAGCTTGTGACCATTGAACAAATGCGAACGAATTGAAACACGTGTACAGTGCACATCGGACCCAATCAAATGATTATAATTATTATTGATATAAAAAGTTTTAATGATCGTAATACGATTACAACTACTACGAGAATAGTCGTTACTCTTTTAGTACATCAGTTATATTGGAATTGAGTAACAGTTCGTGGCCTTATTTTAATTGATGGTGACCGTACAAGTAATTTTGCTTCACACGTGATCGAAATTCATGACATACATTCATATTCTGAAGTTGTGACATTTCTATAAAACTCCTGTGAAGATTGGTATTTTTCATATTAAAATGAAATTGTAGGCAGATGAGATGAATTTTCATCTCTTGATAGTTTTTTTTCTTTCTGGAAATAAAGGAATTTACAAACAACAAACCGATATGCGCCATTTAGAGAGACGGCGCCAGAGCTGAGAATATTGTTTGTAAAGTCTTCGTTAGGTTCATATGTGGAAATTTTAATGTGGAATAACTAAATGTTCCGGATGTCCTGCAAAATTCAAATCCAAACTCTGATTAAAAATAATTCATGTCACATAACATCACAGATATACTTTACGTATGTGCAAATGTAAGGCGTTAAAAAAAAAAAAAAAAAATTTGAATTGCTACGATGTTTCGGTGCGAAAATCTTTCAGAAAATAACATTTAATGGACAGCATTCCCATCTGCGATTCTTTGCTTAACGCGAAAACGATCCGTTATTAAGAAGAACGAAAGGAAGTGATTAAAAGTCGATTCCTTATAATAATGCGGTACAAAAAACTCCTGAAAGGGAAAAAATGAGCCACCACTCCAAAAGCCGGCATGCACCTACAGAAGTTATGCTGATGTCATCGGATTGATAGGTCATTGTCTATTACAAACTTCTTCCATAAAAATCGGATTTGAACTCTTACAATACTGTTCTGAATTGAATTGATCAAAGCATCTATCGATGAAAAGCAGGACGACACCAAAATTCACTTCTCATCGCACACTCGGCTAAAACTGGTACGACTTAACCGGTATATATAACTACACCTGCTCTACTCACATAACTTGGCATTTATTCGACACTCACCTACCCTATAAGATTCTATTCATGGAAAGAACTTATTCTTTCGAAGACTGCGAAACAGTTCATTACCCATAGATAGCACATAGTGGAAAGATGGTATCAACTGTTGAAATGTAGTTCAACACAATGGTACGTGATATTGAATGAATCAATATACTAATTTGTTCTGTGAATTTGACTTAAAAATGCTACGAAGTTTTGGCCCGATACTATAATTTTAGTTGTAGTAAAATTTAAATTTTCAAACTCATTCGTGATATCTCGCCAATCTAAATTTAGGATGAAATTTAGGATGGCATTTCTTCAAGCTTATAAATCCCCAAATCGATAGGAAGAAATTAGACTTCCTCTATTATTTCTTCTGCTTAATAATCTAAATACAAACTCCTTATAGCAATTGCGTTAACCTTTCTTGTATTTTTTAATTATCCACAGTCTAGACAGTCAGTCTAGAAGAGGGAAGACTTTGAATTAAAAGATATCCAAGAAATCAACAAAAACCTATTAAACTCTTTCATAAGATGCCATAATGATAATTAAAAGGATTCTGTATAAAAGGACAAAAAATGAAGAAAACTATACCAACAACAATTTTTAGCTGTAAACACGATCTTTTAATAAGTTGATGACTTTATATCCTTGACATATTTTATACTTTTATGTTTTCTGTTTATCAAAAAGCACAGTTTGTCTAGCTTTTATTCATGCACGACATAATAGACATCAATTCTGTTTTCTCAATGTGTACTAACGATATTTCATTTTAATTAGCAGGCTAGGTTCATCTATATTAACTGAATTCCTGCATGTTATATACTGACTGATTTCTAGGGTTTATCAACACTTTATGAATTACAATTTTTGTATTTCATACTTTTTGATGATAATAATAATATTTTTTTTCGTGTGAATATTGCATTACAAACTGTTTGAGCTCTATTAAATCCATAGTTAGTTGATGGGATGGAGTCATACCATTCCCAAGTTTATTAGCGCCCAAGCGAATGTAAGGAAACCGAATGGAATTCAAACTCGGTGCTTGGATTTCTCATTCCAAAACACTTTCCATTACACCAACCGAACTTTCATGTTATTTCCTGAGAAACTCCATAGAAAAAATTAAATGATTTTTTGTCATATTCTCTCACTTTTCAAAAACCATATTAACATGGCCTCCACAAAAAGTTAACAAAAGTATTGTACTTCGGTTGTCTCTCTTAAAATATAAAGATGCTTGTGTGTCCTACATACAACTTGCCAAAAAAAGACCAGAAATCAAAAACTTAGACAAGAAAATATACCGAATAAATAAGAAAAAGAAGGAAAGAAACGAAGACCAAAATGCAAATATAATAAATACATTAAGGTACTCAGCGGACATACTATCTAGACAAACTAAAAAATACTTCACAACATCAACAATAAATGAAGGACAAACAGAATATTTGAAAGATCTCTGATTTGCTGGCTATATTTGACTAAAATATTAGAATCAACGGATGATCTTCAAGATATTTAAAATTATCTGAACAGGGAAATTCTTAATCTCATGTTATATAAAGATAAAACAATATATGCAGAGATACGATCGTGATTATGCTAGCTTTACCACAAAAGCATTCATAGGACGTCTAATAGTGATAATGAGATTCATAGGACGTTCAGCAGCGAGAGTGAAATGGTTCATGGGCATGCTACTAGTGACTATTGTAATCCTGTTATAGAAGAGAGAACTGAAATGTTATATCTTAGAGCAAATAGTTCTTTAAAAACACTTTATCCTGTTAGATATTATGAAGTGGGTCGATACGAGATATTTTTAGCATACCCTCATGTAGGACCTAAAAAATTTAGGAACGTTGCATCTACAATATTATCTAAATTAATAGACTCTTAAAGCTGGATATTAGTGAGGTTATATAGTGTGACACAGAAATCCGAAGATGCATTGTGCATTGCTATTATAAACAAGTAGTAGTAATGAATAATATAAAAAAATAGACAATAATATTTAATCTCTTTATAAAATTAATTAAATAAAATAATAAAAATACTCCACGCATTCAACAAAACAAATTTCCTGCCGAAAATACTGGCATCCAGCCAAAAGAAATTTAATTCACCCTCTTCATCTCGCACCTTTGTAACGGCACCACGTGTCCCAATTCTTTCTGTGTTATAGATTGTAATGCTACGTTCTATTTCCTGTCAAGTATGCTTTTATCTCCATGAACACGAAACGCATTTTTGCTGTTATGATGTGTGGGAAATGATGCCTATCAAAATTTAAACAAAATATTAAGAGACAAGAAAATTTCGTTAGAAACTGGGAAAAGTGTGCTGAACTGCTACATCATATCAACTCTGCTATATTGCAGTGAATGCTTGACAATTTCTTCACAGATTAAGAGTTAAGACTTAAAAAAACAAAGTTATTTTTCTACAGAAGAATAAGGAAAACACCAAAGACAAGGAAGTTTTAATGAAAATGTAAGCAAAAGCTCGCTTGTATTCGTAGTCATAAAGGGACAATTGAAATTTCTGGTAAACATAAAGAGGGAAAAATTGATTAGGGAAATTGTAACGTAAATGACTTATTGAAGAAAAGAACGGCAGACGGCAACATCAAGTACCCTACCTAATGAGCTTGTGTAAATAGAATCTTTGCAGGATAGTAATATTTCTACACTAATCCACCCCTCCTATTTTTTGCCTTTTTCAATAACTCTGCTGACTTAATAGTTTTCAGTTTTCCCTAGTTGTTCAGTTATTCCATACTTGTTGCATGGACCAATAAAAAAATGCATATGAACAATATAGGTCACTACAACTTGATTCCGAGTTCCACATTACTTATATTTATCAAAGGTGAGTCAATTATTTATTTTTATGTTCATTTACATTCTCTTATCTCAAAAGTAGTATATAACATCTGGAAAAATGTTGTCTTTTTGTTTTGCAATGAATACATCATGTTTAACCGTCACGATAAGTTAAAGCATTTGTTTTCGTTAATTGTGATATTTTCCAGAGCAACTTATAGAATTCCTTCTATCCAAGAATGAAGAATCATGGCATTTTTGTCTAACTGATTATCAAGTTCTATCATCTAGTCCTCTAGATATTTATAACAATCGGATAACTCTGTTCGGACCTCTTATTCGCTACAGTTGAACACGGGCATTTTGAAACGTTTATTTGTCGGATGAAAGTATTAGCAATAATTATGCCGATGATAATCCTACGAGTGATAACATTAATAATGGCAATAAATAAGAAAATAACGCTTGAGATAATCGAAGAAAAATCGTGAAACTCAAATGATATTCAAAGGAGGAAAAAGAAATATTTAAAATGAAAATCGATAAAACTTTTGAAGTTAAATATCCTTTTATAGCAATATAATTAGATTATTAGATAAATGTCTCGTGGACTTTAGCGCTATTAACTTGAAAAAAATGAACCGAATAAAAATTTACCTTTGCCAATGAAATCATGAAACAGTGAAGAAGTTTAAAACGAAACAGAAAATATTGCAATTACAACTGTAAATTACTTTTAAATTTTATTGGTTTTCGATTTTTCTACCCACTGTTATATAAATCTGTTTGAAATAGGCTGTATGACACCGAATTATCTGGGATTAGGTGCAAAGACATTCTAAGTTTGTTTTCAAGAATTATATGTAGATTCCACCGTTTGTTACGAATTGTTTTTTTTTTTTTTGCTTTTTTTTGTTTTGTTTTTTGTCTAAAATGGATGTTATTATTTAAAAAGAGAGATACTTATAGCTTCAGAAATTATTACCCGAGAAATATTATAGTGCTGGAACGTTGCTAAAATTTATGATAAGGAAGAAAGAGTACATGTCACTAAGTAATTTAGAGCGGCTTACATCAGCTAAAATGCCATTGGTATTTATTTATGAATAAGTTTCCAGGATGATGCACCGTTTATACAAACAGACTTAATGATGCCACAAGTAGAGAATAAAATCTGCCTTGTCTCGACGATTTTCATATTATATAATCTCGTTAAATCAAAGATGGAAAAGCCATTAGTTACAGACTTTGAAAAACAGAAAATATTATATAAAGAATGTATCGGTTGATTAGCTACATACATAGATCACACCGAAACGAGGACAAAATATGTCCACAAATCCTTCGTTTTGACGTGAATAAGTATACGGTAGATGACGTTGTGTTGACATGGACACTAGTTTACATTTGTTATTCGTGTGGTGTGCATTTGTGACTAATCTGTTTTCAACGTGGGTTAGAAGTTTTCCATTTAACAATGTCGATATTCATATTGTGAGCAGGCAGATTTAGATACGGCCGGGCGAATGGTAATGGACGCGAAACTGCACGGCTGTATCAGATTGCGTTTCGAAATCGAAAACAGGCGAGTCATCCAACCTTTGCTGCTGTTTATCGTCGCATTGCTGGGACAAAATCCGTGACACCACAAACTATGGATAGAGGAAGACCGACCTGATAGCCTGACAACGAAGAACACATTCTGCAGGCTGTAGAGGACGACAAATGAATCTAGTATGTCGTACATCTCATAGTACCGCATAGAGGCTAATTCAAGACCAGTGTCTGTATCTGTACAATTTGCAACGCGTGTAGGGTCTTTAGTTTTCTGATCACTTATCACGGGAGAACTTTTGCTGATGCTTTATTGCACAAACTACAGACCGTTGTTTGTCTTTTCAGTCTTATTCAGGAATGAGGCAACATTTGGAAGAGATGGTATAACAAGTTTATACAACCAACATTTGTGGGCGGATAGTACAATACAGGCTAGACACCAGCACCAGCTTAAGATTAATGTGTGAGGTGAAAGTGTAGGTGACTGTCTGTCTACAAGCTCGTTTTGCAAAAACTGTCTACAGAGAATTTATTTCGAACACACTTCCAGACCAACTAGAGTATGTAACCCTGCAAATATGAAAAGCGCATGTGATTCATGCATCATGGGACGCTAGCACTGTCTGGCATCTACCATGAAAGATGGGCAGCTAAAGGAGAACCAGTTCAATGGCCGCAACGTTCCCACGATCCATATCCTTTGTATTTTTGTCTGTGGGGGCCAGCTAAAAAATTGGTTGATGCAGCAGACTTTAACTATCCAGAGACGCTTAATCAACCTCACAGTGGGGCCTGCGAAACCATTCAACACCGTATGGGAGTATTTGAAAGGGTCCTCCAGTTAATAATCTGACGTGTGCAGAAGCAAGCGGAGGATAATTTGAATATTTGCTATGAGTTGCTGTGTTAAAGTAGAACGATGGCCTCCTGGCCATATGCTTATATGGATATTTTGCCTTGTTTTGGTGGAAGGAATTCGCCTCCATGTGTGTGTAAAAAGTATTTTGATACACCCTATACATACATATATATATATATATATATATATATATATATATATGCACACACAGACACAAGCACACGCACGCACATAAACATATACACACACACACACACACACACACACACACACACACACACACACATATATATATATATATATATATATATATATAAGTGGACATTGTGGGCAACATACAGCGGTGACAGTCTGTTTCAGATTTAAACGCAGTCCTCGGGCCTGAAGATTAAATGTGTGAATGAAGCAGTGTTGCCGCTCCATTTTGATTCCAATGTCCACTTTTATATTTACATATGTTCTGTCTCTTATATTGAGCACTTTACCTCATTAATATAGCATACCATAAATATATATATATATATATATATATATATATATATATATATATTTTGATCAAATATAAATCGGAATCCGACAAAATACTCGGATAAAGAACAAATATAAAACATTTCTAAATCTAACATATTTCCTTTTTGAAGAATAAGATATGAAGAAAAAGAAGAAATTCTAATATTTTTATTTTCATCGATGGCCCGTTTTTCGATGGTCCCAAAAATAACGGATTTCAAACTTAACAGAAAAACACAGTAAATATTGTTCAATGCAAGTAAATGTATCATAATTTTAGTTTCGTGATATCGGATTCGGGTGATATTGTATATTAGTAATTGTGTTTAAGTGTATGTGTCTGGTAGTCATTATTTTTGTTTGCTGGTTTCCGCATTTTGTTTAGGAGACTTTTTTTACATAAGCATATTAAGTTATAAGTTATCATTCACATAGATAAACTAGAATTATGATACACTTGCATACATAAAGTAATATTAATTTTTTTTTTCAGATAGGCTTATATAGGAAAGGTTGACATAATTGATTATTACATGCCTTTATATTCAGAATAGTATCCTCATCTTGGTTTTGCGTCTTTGCATTCGAAAGCATTCTTCATGTTTTGATGCACTTGTAACACTCTGCGAATATTGAACGGAACTGTTTATATAATCTATGGTGACAGCTTATCCTTATTAAGCTTTGCCTGTGTGAAATGTTATGCCGTAATAAAATAATAACAAAAGTAAATTTATGAATATTTCTAATTGATAAATCGGAGACGGACTTCACCGACATAGATTCTCCGTTTATATAATCTAAGTCAAAAATAAAGTGAGTGGGCGTATTTGAATTTCTCTAAATGAAGGAAAGTTGAATCACTGACAATGCGCTTACAGATTCGTTATCTTGTTTTTCGTACTCTATAATTCCCTCGGAGATCATTTGTTCATGGAATTCAATCCTTTCAGTTTGAAAAGTGTGAGAAGTGATACAAATTTAGGTGATTAGCATTTGTCATAAAATAGATGTTCACTGAATGCGTTATTAATTTGGGTATCTGGTTTAAGAGTTAGAAAATCTTTCATGAGCTAATCAAAATTTATTTAAATTATGATGAAAATCAAACAATGTGGTTATTCGGGGAACATGTGTTTTATTATTGTACAGAAAAAAGACTCATTGTCATTTCTTTCCATATTTTTAAAACTCGTTTTTTTTTCTTTGTTGTTCTTTTATATTTCGCTTCAAAGAATCCGTCTCTGTTATTTCAACCTTGAATCTTCCAAATAAAAAAAAAATGTTTATTCTCCAAATTTATTACGCTTTCATTTTTCCGGAATGGGCGGTGTTAGTGAAACTTTCTAGTGATTCATCTAATTGCCAGCCGATACGTATAGAATGCGTAATATTCGCCTTACTATAGCTTTGTCGTTGATTTCCTATTTGACAAATTAAAATTCATTCACTCTTTCTTCTTCATCGCCAGTGCAATTACCCTGAATTTTTAACGCGTTTTCAAGGGAAATTTTATGACTTTGTGTATGTGCCTGCGTTAGCTTATTCGATTATATCGCTAAATGTAATTAATGTTTAAAATGGGAAAGTGTTATGTATAAAATGTTCTGCTCATATATATAATGTTCAACTTATATAAATTCACAATTGAATATTCAGCCACTTCCATTCTGTTTCTGGATGTACGGGTGTGTCTCAAATGCATCTTCACATCACTATAAACTAAATTCAAAATGGCCATCGCTACTTTATCAGCTACCATCATAGCAACATAAAATTCAATAATCTATAGCCAAAATTTACGCATAAAATACATCTCTTCTGACCCTGGTGAATTCAGAAGACGAATAGTCTATATGATCACGCACATTCCCAATATTAATTATCCACTAAAAATTCAAATAAACCACTAAAGAACAAGTAAGAAAAATTTCAAAAGTCCCATTTGTTTTTGATTTGGATTACAGCATTCACAATTTACTTCATATTTTACAAAATGTTTTCTATTACCTAAAATTTTAAATCACAATTAATAAGATATTTAGTGAAACCTCACTTAACGCTAAACAACAACCTCCAAATCTGAAATCACTCCTTACATCATCCAGACTATCCAAATCACCCACTCACCAAAGCAAAAACCTATAATGTGTAATAAAATCTGTTGACAAGTTTATAAACATATCCGTGATAATATTTTTATCCTACCTGTCAGACACAATGAACAATCTTCTTCTTTTGAGTTGTGAGAGTTTAAATATAATATATTTCATTTTTTGCAACAAATACAGTGAAGGAAATTATATCAGATAAACTGGTGCACCATTTTTTTTCTCAGTTTAATTACCACAAGAAACTATGAGATAACAATATTTCAACGACAAGGATCTATCAGATAACAGTATTTCAATGAACTGGAACATAATACTGATAACGTTCGATGCACACTTTTAAGGCAATGGTTCGCAAACATTTTTGATCAATGCACCTTTTGTAATATATATCAGAATTTCATTCCTACCTTTCTAATAATATGCATATATACTGGAAATTAAATAATAAAAAAGCATTTTGTAAATGCTTTTGTATTACAATTATTTTATAGATACACTCTATTTTATTTTAAACTTTAAAAAATGTATACAAGTGTCAAATTATTTACAGACGTGATCTCTGCTAGTTTAAAGATTTTGTATAGCCGACGTTTATTATCGTCTGCTTTTGTGATAATTCTTACATGCTAGCAGAAAAAAGAAAGTAAATGTAACTGTTCTCTTTATTTTGCCTATATAGGGTCTTTTCGTGTGTATGCAAATTGACTTTAGCGATGTCTAAAATAAAAGTGTTCACGTCTTTCGGCAAGTTTTATTGGCATCGGCCGGGGGCGTTGGTAAGCGCCTTCAGCTAGAAGAGAGAGTAACGTCAACATTCCTTTCTCCAAATCAGTAAGCTTCGTCAAAACATAGCAGAAGTCTCCATGACGACTGACAACCTCAGAACAGAAAGATCTCTTCACGAGGAAAGTGGCTTGTGATACATTTTTTTAAATATTCAGCAGAGTAAGTCGATATTTTAATGGTTTAGATTTAAAACTTATTATTAAGAACCTTAGAGGTTCAACAAGTACAACAGCTCTGATGAAAAGAGCTGAGATATCCTTTTCATTCCGCTAGTAAGTACAAAAATCATTTATTTACATATTTGATGTTAAATGATTGGAAATAATCCCAAGACACTCAAATCTACTATTAGTCCAATTCAAGTACTATTCATTTATGTCTACATCTAACTGGTGTTTATATTGTAAATAAAGTTTCGCTTTCTTAATTCTATAAACATCGAGTGTTTTGTCGTATATTTTCTTTCACTGTCTTATTTATATTGTTAATCTTCATATCCAATTTGTTGCCGCTTGTTCCTAAATCGAAGACATTTCCCGTTGATAGACTTTCAAATTGCCCCACACACCATTTTTTTGTTTCTAGTATTATCGTCCCGGAGATGTTCGAGATGGCAGCTGTCAACTTCCAATTCATTTCCGATATATATTATTGAAAGTTTTCATTCGGTTCTATGTTATTACATATAGATTTACATGGATTACTTTAATATAGGAGTTTTTTACATTCACGATGGGTCCCAAATTCTGTAAAGAAAATCAGAGGTGACCCCCCCCCACCACCAACTCGGTTATAATCACTGTTCTACCTTCTCCACTTAACTCAAAAAAGTCCGTGTGAGAATACATTTTTAAAATGAACTACGACATTCTTGGTTTAAGTGGATTTCAGGCATCAGTCAGCTATGTGCAATGCGTGATACACACTTAGGCGATCATGTATCTTTCGATACAGGACTGACGAAGAAGATGATGTTCCCCGCAGTAAGTTGCCATCCAAGGCTATATAACTCTGTCTGTCCTGCTATTTACCCATAGCTAGTGAGAGAAGAAGTCGATTCATACCTTTCCCAAGGTTATTAGCACGTAAGTTAATGTAATGGATTCCACTGTAATTCGAAGTCGACTCTTCGATTCCTCAATCCGAGCCGCTATCCATAATTCCACCGTTCCTCATACTCAACGCATACATTTTCCACTAGGAACGCCTTACAGTCCCACTCGTGGAGGAACAACCAGGAAAAAAGTATTTAATGTAATCTGTAAAATAAATCGCTCAAACAGACAAGGACGCATTCCGATATATTAATGAATACGTAACCTCTACACCTATCAGAAAATTTAAGTCTCCAGCACTCAATGAGCTCCTTCCCTTTGTCCCTTTTGCCTTAAAACTCTCCTGTGAGAGTCAAATATTTTAATTTCTCTTCCCTCATCGATACCCTAGAATTTCCAGCAGCCTCTTTCCTATCCGTCTTTCCTCAGTAGGTACCCTAGAATTTCCAGCAGCCTCTTTCCTATTCGTCTTTCCTATTCGTCTTCCCTCAGTAGGTACCCTAGAATTTCCAGCAGCCTCTTTCCTATTCGTCTTCCCTCTGTAGGTACCCTAGAATTTCCAGCAGCCTCTCTCCTATCCGTCTTTCTTCAGTAGGTACCCTAGAATTCCCAGCAGCCTCTCTCCTATCCGTATTTCTTCAGTAGGTACCCTAGAATTTCCAGCAGCCTCTTTCCTATCCGTCTTTCCTCAGTAGGTACCCTAGAATTTCCAGCAGCCTTTTTCCTATCCGTCTTCCCTCAGTAGGTACCCTAGAATTTCCAGCAGCTTCTTTCCTATTCGTCTTCCCTCTGTAGGTACCCTAGAATTTCCAGCAGCCTCTCTCCTATCCGTCTTTCTTCAGTAGGTACCCTAGAATTTCCAGCAGCCTCTCTCCTATCCGTATTTCTTCAGTAGGTACCCTAGAATTTCCAGCAGCCTCTCTCCTATCTGTCTTTCTTCAGTAGGTACCCTAGAATTTCCAGCAGCCTTTTTCCTATCCGTCTTACCTCAGTAGGTACCCTAGAATTTCCAGCAGCTTCTTTCCTATTCGTCTTCCCTCTGTAGGTACCCTAGAATTTCCAGCAACCTCTCTCCCATCCGTCTTTCTTCAGTAGGTACCCTAGAATTTCCAGCAGCCTCTCCCCCTCCGTCTTTCTTCAGTAGAATTTCCAGAATTTCCAGCAGCCTCTTTCCTATCCGTCTTACCTCAGTAGGTACCCTTGAATTTCCAGCAGTCTCTTTTAAATCCCTCTTTCCTTATTAGGTACCCTTGAATTTCAAACAGTCTCTTTCCAATCCCTCTTCCCTTATTAGGTTCGCTAGTATTTCCCGCAGCCTCTTTCTGGTGTCAAGCATATGTGCCCTTTTGTTTCTATTTTCCCTAAATTTTTCTCGTTCAATCTATGGTATTCTCAGGATCATTTTGCAGAACCACATTTCTGTTGCTTCAAATTTTTCATCTATGACAAGATCATCCATCATTCACTATATTATAGGAGAAGCGACATTACATAACAAATCATTGCTCTTTTCCTTCGTTTCTAATGAAATTTTAATGTTTCTTAACACTTTGGAAGGCATCTTTCCCTATCTTAATACACCTTTGTCCTCTGTTAAATCATTTCGTAGATATTTAACTTATAGTATTTATTTGATTTTGGTAACTCCAATGTGTAATTTCCATGGTGAGCTGTGCTTTGTGACAGCAATGCATTAAGTCTTCTAATAAAAGATGTTAAGACGCTTTACTTTACTTCCTTCTGTGGGAGTTAGTGTAGTTCACTTTCTGTGTCTGCTTATCAACACTGTGTCGTCTGAATATCTTATGCCGTTAAGATTCTATTCTGGTAGGACATCGAATTCTCTTAGTACTACCTCACTGTATATTTTGAATAAGAAATGAAAAGTCAAATACTTTTTGCATATTTTTTGAATTCAAGGGCCTGATTTATTCTAATATCCTTCCAATATATTTCATGGTTACCTAACAGTTTCAATAAATCTTTTTGACATATGTTATCCAGTGTTTTTGCATAATCTATAAAATATAGGTATGCGTCCTTTTGCACTTGTGTTGGTCTCTATAATATCATTCTGAGAATAAATTTCACACTCCTTGTTCCATTGTCCTTAACGAAGTCACAATGTTAATGTTCAATATTCGGTCTAATTTTCTTGCGCTCTCTATTCATCAGAATTTGGATGATAATAAAAAATGGCTGATTTTCCGATAGAATTCACATTTGTTTGCACCTGGCTCCTTAAGCAGCGCTATGAAAATGAGTCTTCTGATATATCACTAATGTTGTATATTTTATTTATTATGCCTGTAATCATATCAATGCCGAAATGAATAAGGCTGCCAGAATCTCTATTACGATTACGTCTGGCTCTGCTACGTTTTTTCTGTTCAATTTGGCCCGTTCTGATTTCACATCAGATTTTAATGTTTCTGGACTTTCGTTATTTCTCTGTGTTGTATCGTGGAAACATTCTCTAATGTATTCGTTCCGGAGTATTTTCTTTTTCTAATATCAATGTACTATAATTGGATTTTATGCATCTTGTTGATGAATATGTTTTTTGTCTTGTTAGGTCTTTTGTTGTTTTTATACAAATCTACTTCATTCTTAACTCATTCTCTCAATTTCTGCACATTTTTCGTTGACCATCCCTTATTAACTCACCTGCATTTGTTCCTAATTTCTTTGTTCATTGTCCTATATTCTGCATCTACCTTGGCATTGGACTTGTACACTTTTCATCATGTCGATAATTTCATCTGCCATACCTACTTTTTTTTGTTCGTCCACTTCTCTCTGGGGTGGTCTCGATTGCTTAAAGCTCCTTTTAATGCGTCACACTTTCCATTCTGTTGAGGTAAACTCTCCGACGTTAGAATGAGCTCTTCCTCCTCTCATAAATACAAACTGAGTCGGATAGCAGAGTGTGAAGTAAAGTGAAGTGTAGCAGTTGACAAAAGTCTCTTCAGTTCGTAAGACCGTTGTTGGCTTTTTCATTTGCAACCAGCGCCAGCGTTTGAAAAATTACTGCGTTTGAACTGATAAATTTATTTTGTTATTTTTGATTTTCGAAACCTTTTTCAAGTTTTCAGTTTTTATTTTTGCTTGTTTTTCGTGCATACTAGTATTTGTACATTTGTTGTTTCTTTTCTGTTTATTTCCTTTTTGTATTTTGACCCTCCCCCTGTTTTTATTTACCTTTTTCGTATTTCTTTTTTTTGACTTCTTACGTGCTTATTGGCTTTGTTTTTCCACGTTCTTGTTTTTATTTGGTTCTTTAAAATTCTGTCGAAAGCGAAAACTTAGAATCACGGCCGGTGCAAACCAAAAATTTTGCACAGGTAAAAAAAAAAAAAAACAGGCCTGGTTTGAAAGTAGGCCTAAGAAAAAAGACTCGGCTTATTACGAAGAACAACGGCAAAGTTATGAGAAATATCTGCAAGTTAACGAGATCCTTACAATTCCGGAGGCCTTGGAGGCGGTCAACCGTAAGGTGATATCTTTGCTGACGACATATGTGAAAAGTCACAAACTCATTGGAGCCAACAGAAACAATATGGAGGAGGCATTAAAAAGCCTCAAAATTGTGCCGAAAATTCTGGCTCGAAGAAGTAATGCGATGTGGGATCGTCTTCTCAGCTCGGAACAAGAAGCGAAACAGCTAGCAGGGAGTATCCTATCTACATCTACTTTGCGACTCCAGACGGACTACATGGGAACGAGGACAAAAAACACTTTATATGTTGTACGGGTAGACATTTCCGAGGACCGAATCGGAGCCTTCTTTGCCAAGTTTGGGCAAGTTGACGAGGTCAGCGAAGCAAGAATCAAATCAGGAATGGCAACGGGTGACATCATATTGCAAGTGCACCTCACCCGACAGAGCTTTCGGGACATGCCCAATATTTTAACTTGCCGGGACAAAAGGATGCTCGTGGTTGAGAGAAGGAAGCCATGGTATTGGGCATGTGGTGCAGTGGGGCACATGATGAACGCGTGCCCCGGGAAAAAAGTCGAAGAGCCGACAAAATACACACCACCAGCAACAGTAGAAGTTATACCAATAAAGGAAAGAAATCCCCCCAGTGTGCCTTGATTGAGGTGAAGAGAGGGAGAAAGTGACCAACCCACCCTCAACAACCAGCGCGGCAGGATCAGCAGCAACAACAGAAACCCCAGGAACAACAACCCCAGAAACTACAACACCAGCAACAACAACAGAAACCCCAGCAACAACAACCCCGGCAACAACAAGCCAAGAAACTACAACACCAGCAACAACAACAAAAACCCCAGCAACAACAACAGAAATCTCCAAAACATGTAACCAAACAGCAAAATCACAAGGAAGAAAAAGATAAAAAAGCAGCAGCATCAACAGGAGGAGGAGATGGATGTGGGGGAAATGCATCCCCCTCGCTCTTCTTTGAAAAGAACTAGAGAGGAGGAGGAGGACGCTGTAAAAGCAGTAGAGAAGCGTGTTGGACGAAGCAGGGCAGAAAAATGTCTGCCAAAATACAGGTCGTTGTCTGTACCGGTCACGCCAGGACAAGCTAGACAAGAACTGACAAAAGCCAGGAGACTCACCAATTCACCCACTTGAGCTCTGTCTCCCTCTCCCTCCACATCCCCGGCTAGTTCAATATCCACTCCCCCTCACTCTTCCACTTCTTCCCCTCCTCATCGTGTCAGGGGGAAAAAAGAATTTTCCCTGACGCCGAGAACATTTGCAGAGTTGATATAGAGCAAATTCAAAAAGGCTTGTCAAGCCATAAAAATCGTTACTCTGCTTGCTGATGAAAAAGTCGTCTGTGGATTGAAAATCCATTGAGAAACCCAAGAACTTTCCAGATGCTCCTAGTGTAGTCACCTGTGTAAGGGACAGAGTTGGCTCCCTAAAATTTTGGGTGCACCTGGCGACAGCACAGGAAGTATTTCCAAAAATTAAGATGCTCAAAACAGAGGGTCACTATTTGAGGAAATTAAGGCAGTTATCCCTCCCTTTATAGGTGTGTTAAATTAACCTATCCCACGGACGTCGGCGGGATCGTCCTAGAAGAACAAATGATGTCAGAGCTAGGTGTGGGGAGCCTAGGACATTCTGCCGGGGTCCTAACTGATGCAGATTTCCGGCCTGTATTGAGTTGGTCTTGTCTTTTATCTCTTTTTCTTTTTTTTTTCAGACCTAGAAGATGTCAATTAAGACAGCCACTCTGAATGTGAAGGGCTTGAGAGATCGAACTGACCCACTTTGTTTGCAGCGTCGATGCGTGTGTGCTGGAGGACGACTTTATTCAGCATATGGGGACCGACGTGCCAGAGGAGTTTATTTGCAGGTGAAGTGGACTTTTGATGCGAAGGTGGAACTTGTGCATACCGATGCTGAAGGCCGGTTGATCGTGGCCGATATTGTAGTGAAAAGTGGTTCGTTACGAGTCGTTGCGGTTTATACACACAACGACCGGAAGAAGCGGGTCTCGTTTCTTCAGCAGTTGGGGCCGTTCCTGGTAGATTCAACGCGGCTAGTTTTAATGGTGGACTGCAATTCCATCCAAGTTAGACAGGGGGCGGGGAGCTAGCGGGAGAAGGGGCGATCTTTGCCTGGTTGATCTGATCGAAGAGTTTGGTCTCGTCGTTAGATACCGGGTCGATCACCTCGGGAGAGAAATGTGAACGTGGGCTCAGAATTGGCCTTTCACGCGCGTAGTTAGCTACCTGGATAGAATGTTAATTATAGGAGCCGACGTAGACTTGTTAGATTGTCCCACGTTCCACTAGCAGGCTATTCGGATCATATTCTCGTTTGTGCCCGGGTGGCGTTAGATCATATTCCTAGAATGGCTGGTTACTGGAAGTTCAATCTGTCTTTACTGGATAGGCTGGACTTCTAGGACCTGTTAACTAGCTTAGTGCAGCGGGAGCTAGTGGGGGCGGTTATCGGTAATAAGTGGTGGAAAAGATTTAAGAGTAGGATTAAGTCCTTCACCACTGATTTCAGCAAACAGATAGATAGAGCGGAAAAGGTGAAGACGCTTAAGCAAAGTTATTCCCGGGCGGTGGCTGGGGGGATCCCCTAGAGATAGCCTTAGCTAGGGAGACTCTCGAGCGCTACATATGCCAAGTAATTAGACATAGGTTAAGCAAGATGTATTCCGATGCTGTGAACTTAGGCACAGACTTGCGCAAGGAAGAGATCTGCCGAGGATCGTTACATTCGTGAAGTCAAGACTCCGGAGAGGCATACTCTGCGGGCCACTGACAACGTGTGCGTTTCGGCGGCATTTCGCGAGCCGCTTTACCAAGGGGCCTGGTCTCCGTGATGAGGAGTTTCGTAGCTATTTGGCTGACTTTCCTCGGATTTCGCTGACTGAAGCGGCTAGCTGCGAGGGGGAGATCACGGAGGGCGAAGTCTATGCGGCATTGAAGATGGTCGGCAGAGGCAAGTCGCCCGGTCTGAATGGTTTATTTCTATGAATTGCATTTCAGGCTGTCGCACATCTTTGTCACGATTTTGACTGTGATGTTCAACAACTGGTTCCAGCAGGGGTCCATCCCCAACCGGCTCACCAGGGATGTGATCACGCTGTTTAAAAAGGGCAAAAGTGTTGGGGGTAAATTAGGCCCATAACTCTGCTAAACACAGAGTTAAAGATTTTGGCCAATATCCTGCATGAGCGTTTACAGTCAGTTGCCGAGTCTCTGTTGGGTCCTGAGCAGACTTGTTCTGTGAGGGGCCGAACAATTCAGAGCAACTTGCATCTGATCCGCACGATCATAGAGGGTGTAAAAGGGTGTAAATGTTCGCATTCTTGGAGTGTGTCTTAGACCCGACCTCCAGCTGGAGAAAAATTGGTTTGAAATATGAGCAAAGGTCGACGCGGCCTGTCAGACTTGGCGTCGACGGAGGTTTCCGCAAAGGGCAGGGCGGATTGTCCTTTATCGATTATCCGTACTTCCACTTTGTAAGGACCATAGAAAGCCGCTCGAGCATCCACTATCTTCCATTTTATAGAGGGGACGCGGGCATCATGTAGACAGACGAATCTCTGCACAACGTCCTTTTCATGGGGGGCTGGGAATGCCACACTTGGCGAGCCACAAACTCCCCTCGAGTTTGGCTTTCCTACGCCGCGCATTCACAGGAAATTCGATTATGGCAGGGATTGTTAGGGACGTGTTCCCTTTCCTTACATCCATCTCGCGGGTTGAGCGCCATCGTAAACCCCCGGATCAATCGGATTTCCTTCGTCGGCCTTGTTGGCTGTTCCTCGGTCCATATATATAATAGGTGAAAGATTTTACATAGTCGAGGGTTTTGTCTTCTACTTTCAATGGTCTCTCTGGAAATTTGTCGACTGGTTTATTTTCTTTGGTGCACTACTTCAGTTTTCTTTATGGTACATACAGCAGAGAAACGATTTATCAGATGTTGGGCCTCCTCAAAGGATGTCGCAACAAGAGCAGCAACATCATCAAAAAACTATTCACGAATAATTTGTGTACGAAGGTGGGTCTTGGCTTTGAATCACTGATGATTGAAGAGACCACTATTGGTTCGAAACTGAAATTTGATGCCGCTCTCTGTGACCGCGAATGCATATTTCAGCATCACCGAGAAGAAAAGGGCAAAAATGACAGGGGTCATGACACGCCCTTGCTTGGTGCCGTTTGTGACATAAAAGGATTTTGACATCATACGATCAGACAGGATATTTGCTTTCATTCATTATGAAACGAGATGATGACCTTAGCACGTTTTCTGGGATGCCGCGCTTCCTCAAGGCTTGCCAAAGAGCATCACGATTCACAGTGTCAAAAGCCTTCCTCAATCCACAAACACCATGTACAACTCCCAGTTTGTCAGTGGTGCTTCAATCCGACCGAAAACCACACCGCGATTCAGGATAGATATCGTCTACAAGGTGTATAATGATTCTGTTTAGCTAAGTTTTTGCTTGCAATTGAAAGTAGTAATATCCCCCGATGATTATCACCTGGAACCCATGATTTTGAAGAGGTGTTTGATAGAGGCGTCTTTATAATCCTGTGGGACACAGCCTGCCTTCCATATCTCCACAAAAATGAGATGGAACTTTTCTACCACCTTATATATATATATATATATATATATATATATATATGTGTGTGTGTGTGTGTGTGTGTGTGTGTGTGTGTGTGTGTATTTGTGTGTGTGCGTGTGTGTGTGTGTCCATACTCTCAACGACGTAATTATTCCATCAATGTTTTATCTATTTCTCAAAATCTCATGAGCGTATCATGCCAGGTTTTTTATATGTTAATAAGGAAACTCAATTTTTCAGAACTATTTATTAAATACAACAAATTTGCCAAGCGAATCATTCAAAGTAGGAAAAGACGAAATTATTCGTACCGTACAAAATATTGTTTTATTGATTCGTGTAAGTATAAGTAAGTTACATAATTATTTTATCGATGAAGACTTCTAGATTATTTATTCAGTAGATTATTTCAGATAATTCCAGCAAAGAATATCACATTGTGCTTATAGTGTCACCTTTGTTATTCATACATTAACAATATGATGGGAAGACAAAGACGCTTAGCGTTGACTTGAGACAAAGAATTATTAACTTCCACAAGTCGGGAAATATTTACAGCATATTTGAAATCGTTTAGCTATCCCTAGATATACGGTACAGTCCGTTACAAGAAGTTTGACACGATACGATCGGTATCAGCGTAAGTCCTCGGACAGTACAATGTTGTTTAATTAGAAATGGGTTGTATGGAAACCGATCACGATGAACACCACTTCTCAAAACATGTCAGAATTTTAATCGGTTTAATTTTGCCAAAACGTTCTTGGATAAAGAGAATTGCTTTTGGGAACAAGTACTATGTAGTGATACTACAAAAACTGAGCCTTTT
>CAHIKZ030004437.1:2240000-2380000 GCA_903632075.3 Acanthosepion pharaonis | reverse complement strand
ATTGTGCGACGCGTTTCATCCGTTCAGATTTCCTTGGAATGGAATTGTTGATTTTGCAACGTTTACACATGCGCACGAAACGAGAGACGCTGGTAGTTTCAAAGTTTTTGAAAGATTTTTTTTTGTCCCTGAGTATCCCCCATTGTGACAACAGAAAATCTACCAAGAATAGTGTATGAGCCTGGGCGCAATTTCATCGTGATTGAACTCGCGATCATAGTATTTCCAGACATTTTCGTTTCAGTGGGTTATTTTCTGTTTTAGTCAAATTAGCATTTCCTATGTCAAAATTGTGGTCAGTTTCGTTATGATGAACATTCGATGCGTTTTTTGTTGTTGTTGTTTTTTTAATGTCCCTGTTGGGTTCACATAGTCTTTTGTTTAAACTTTTTGAGGTTCTCCAGTGTATTCATTCTGACAATTGCTGCACTTGATAGAATAAATTCATTCTTTAAGTGTTGTTGTGTTGTTTTGTTTTTCAGTGTTGTTATCGCTTATAAACATTAGAGAATGTTTTAAATAAGAAGGCTGAAAGGAACAGATTTATTTATAATTTCTTAATGAAAGGCATTGTAAATAAAAGATCGATGCTAAAATCAAAACGTAGGATAGTGAAGTACAATCATAGAAATACAAGTAATGCAGACGATATGAAAAGAAATACAAACATACAAATAATAATGAAATACTAGAACGTATGAGAAAATAATGAAATACTAACATTTATAAAAAATAATAATGAAGTAGTAAAATATATGAGAAAATAATAAAGAAATATTGAAATGTATAAAAATATAACGAAATACGAAAATATATGAAAAAATAAAGGCCAATTATTATATATGTGTGTGTGTGTGTGTGTGTGTGTGTGTGTGTGTGTGTGTGTGTGTGTGTGTGTGTTGAAATTAAATCAAACTTGAATGATGTAAAGATAAGAAAAAACAAATGAAATATGTAGGAAAGAAACGTTAAAATAAACAAAAATTTGTAAATTGAATTTTAAAGCAAGGACCAGCAACCACCACAACTTTTTTTTCGAAAATGAAATATACTAAAAGTTTTTGAAAAGCAAGGTTGGACAATAATCACCTGAATGGTGTTTTCCTCCGGTCATCGACAAATATTTCACCTGATGTGGAGATGTTATCGAACAATAAGCAGAAACAAGTGTCTCATTAAGTAATTTGCCATTTCTAACTGCATTTCGTTTGTTATAAGGAAATTGCAATTTCTGTCGATTGTGTTAGTTGTTTTCCTGTTATTCCTGCAGTAAAATCAGGAAACTTGTTTAAATATTTATTAACTTCATTGTTTCTACTTTCAACTTCCAGACCAAGACAGCCTTCTGGGCGGAGCAATCTGAGTTTGAGACAATTTATAATAACACATTTGATATCATGGCCCTCCTCCGAGACACTAAATAGCTTTCTGGCTCGCTGTCTCCAAATGTTTGGAACCCCTGTTTTAAAGGAAGGAAAAATAAAAAAAATTATATAATTAAAAATTTATATAGATAAAAAGGCCTTAGCTTTAAACTGAGTTGCAAAAAAAATAATGAAATGAACGGAATTGTGAGCAAAAATAAAATTCCACAAAGTAAAATGAAGTTTAAAATGTATGCAATCAGTAAATGGTTAAATATATGTAAATTTCAAGCAAGTATGAAAGGAAAAGAAATGTAAGAGGTAATGTTCCATCAGATGTCAGGGAATGATGCAAATGCAAATACAGCACGCCCTCACTTTTGCTTGACATGTACAAAGGCCAGAGATGAGAATATAGAGTGATGACCATCTCGCACAGGCAAAAGAATCTTGTGAGTTCCGAATGTTTAATGGATGTTATCGTCAAGGTTGTAATGAATTTTTATACGGGGGTATAAAGATAACACTACTGCTGTAAAAGTTTCCGCATATAATTCTCATCGCTTTCGGCATTCAATTTTAAATATACTTCATTGGGATGAGGAATAAAGAACGAGAAACCAATTGCTTATATTCTCATAGAAATGGCATAATTAAAGTAATGGTAAACTATACGAAAATTTGAGTGGTAGCACAAATATAATAACATCATCTACATGAAAAAAAAGACTAAAAATAATGGAAGCCTTATTAATAAAAGAAAAAAAAAAGAAAATTAATAATATCGACTATGAACATGGACACAATATCTTGACCGTGTTTTGAAAATGAAAAGATTATATAAATACATACATGCAACAAACTATTTCTTATTTAACAGTTAAAATATATCATCCTTGAAAATGGCTAAATTTATAGCCGAAAGCGCTCGGAATAAAAGAACATTCGGTGTTTTTATATAATTTGACATATGAAAAGAAAAAAAAATATTAGATCGTATGAGAAATTGTATAAAAAAAGTAAATCAAAGCACCTTGTCTCTCGTATTCAATTATATATATATATATATATATATATATATATATATATATATATATATATATATAATGGTTTCTCTTCGGGCGATTTTAGATAACTTGTGATATAAATGATTTATTTAGCAAATTTGAAGACAAAACTTAATCTCTTTTAAATGTTAAAAATTGGTGGGGATGCCAAATGTTAGAATTGCAAAATATGCTTGTATGCATGTTGTGGATTACTCAATTAAAATCAGATGTAAGCTAAAATAGAAAAATGACAAATAAGGTCAGAGAATGGAGGTACCTTGGTTATTAATGCACGTCATGATAATTTGACGTTCTAGACACATCAGCGGTAAAAATATTTTCGACAATTAAAGAGTTAAGATTTGTTGAATTAGACATAATGTTACCTTGAAAAATATTTGTTTTAAATTTTCAAAAGTTTTTGTATACTCAGGTAACTTCTGAAGGGGCAAACACTAGAAGTTAAAAACATTTGGAACATGTGTATACGATGCTAATTATATTGAATGGACGGTAAGACATGACAATATTAAAGTTGAAAAAATCTAATATATATTGTGTGAGAAATTGTATACTAATAAAATAATGGTTATGTAATTGTAATGTGTTATTATTTATGAAAATCCATTTTAATATATTTTAAGTTAAATGCTATAAAATGCCAGCATAACACCGTTAATTCATCATTTCCAGGCAAAGGGTGGTTATTCGGTATACATGAAGAAAAGGTTTTATGTAGGGAATTCAAATTTAGCATGAATATTTGTTGGATACTGGAGAAGATTTTATTGTTATAATTATATATATATATATATATATATATATATATATATATATATATATATATATATATATTTGGTTGGTGGGGACTGCTTGATTGAATCGAAGACATACCAAGGTTTTGGAGAGATAACAAAAAAACAATATTTATTTAGAGCTACAAATGACAGATAAATATGGGGAACCATGATTGCCAAAGCCCTGAAAGGACACGGCACATTGAATAATTAGTTGTAGTAGTAATAGTAGTAGCAGGAGAAGAAAAAGAAGAAGAAAAAGAAGAAGAAGGATATATATATATATATATACATTTTTTGGGGTTATTTCTTTTGAAATATATGTTTTTAATTCGAAAAATATATATATATATATATAAACCAAACTTATATATATCGGTTTGGGGTTATTTCTTTTGTTGACAATTAATAATGACACAAGTGGTGATAACAATAACACTTTTTTTTAAAACTGACAAGAATATTGTTAAATAGACATTTCTTATTTCGTTTTTCTCTTTCTATAATGAGATTATCCCGTTCCGCCTACATCGATCTTACTGAAACAGTATTTACGACTCTCCCCCAATTCTAACGAATGGTTTAAACGTCATAATAAAGAGCTTCAAGCTTCTTTCCTAGCGAAGACGAGTACATCACTTTAGTGGCATTATTATCATGTTTAGAAATGTAATATGATTGTTCTTCAGCTTTGTAATTTGCACGTAAATTTATTCATTTCTTATTTTTTTAAGTAACTCAACCGAATATAATTCTATATTCTCAACTCCAACTTTATGAAGCATCTCACTTCAAACTGTCTTTTTTCAAATAAACAATATAGATTTTTTTTTCTCTAGGTCAATGATTGATGTGTTAACTGTTATTGCTGAATTTGTCTCTCATGCTTTAGATAAGAACAGAAAGGCTCGGGCTGTGGTTTTAGATATCTCGAAGTCGTTTGACAGGCTTTTTAGCATGCTCGCAGGCTATGGTGGCTTTGTGCGATTATTTGTCAATGAAATCGTGTTTACAAATCATGTAATCATGAAATGTCTTCTTGAACCGGAACACTTGTATATCATATCACATTTCATATCAAAATTATATTTCCGTTAAAATTTGCGAATTTTTTTAAAGGAGACATAACTGTAACAATTACTTGAGGAATATAATGTGAACGCTGTTTTATTTTTTTTATTTCCCAATAATCTTAATAACATAATTTGGTCAACCTCTGAAAAAAAAAATTAAGCAAAATTTAGAGGGTTTTAAAATGCACCAAAAAATAATTTAAAAATTTCTTGTTTTTTGTTTTTTTCTTAATAATAACAAAGTTGTTTGTGATAAACCTTTGTTTTTATTAAGTTTGGGGCATTTGTTCATCATGTCTGCCCATTTTTAGAGAATCTTTAGAGGTAACTCGAACGGAGACCCTGCTGAGCGTCAGTATATTTTTGAAATAAAAATTCTTCTTCTCATCTTTCAATATTGACTCTTGCTCACTTCAACAGGATTGCTTTCAAATACACCAAATTAGTTAAAAAAAATCAGCGGAACAAGACACAAAAATGTTGTACTATATCAATAAAAGAGGTGAATTTGAATATGGAAAACAATATTTCTCACATCATCCTGGTATAAGGTAAATAGTCGCCTTCTCCTTCTTGTGACTGGTTTGCATAAATTCCGAGATATTTTTTTTTTAATCGTTTCACTCTAAGAAATTCGAAAATGTTACAGTCCAAAGAGGGAAAGAGATTGAGAAGTGTTAATGAAAATGAATGAGGAAAGTTTAATGAAGGAATGTGGTTCAGTTATATGTGATGATTGCATTTTTTGAAGGTTGCAGAGAAGCAATCAATCAGAAGGGAGTTTCACAGATGGGAAGAGCGGGAAAAGAAACTATTAGAATAGAATTGGCGGTTGTATTTATTCAGTTTAACAACAAAGCCGTAAAACCTAGTAGGCATAATTTCATATAGTCGAGGCATTAATGAAAAGTCCTCATCACAAAACCTGTCGGGAAAATATTTGTATAAAAGACAGAGGGAAGTCACGTCAAGTCAGTGAGAATGTGACAGAAGTCAAGGTGTCAGGTCTGGACCAATTATAGTGCAGATATTTCTCTCAATTTTATCAATAATTTTGAAATATACAACAGCAGAACTAGACCGCATACAGCAACAATATTCAATATATATACGAATGTTAGATTTATATATGTGCAATATGGATTCTGACGAGAAAAAAAATCTGGTACAATTTTCCTAGATGCATACCTAGCAAAAAGGCGTAGAATATTGCTTTCCTGTTTTTCGAGCATTAACCATGCTGATGGCAGGCTGAAAATGATCTCTATGTTAATTAATTCTAAGAAGTTTTGCTTTGGTGGTATTAAAATTTAGAAGCCATTTCTTGCCCCAGCTAACCACTGATTGGAGGTCTTTCTCGATGGCAGTTGCCAGTTTTACTTTGTCGGTTCCGTTGGACATGCTACTAGGTTGTATGTTTTATCATATAGTTCAATGACTGTGCTTTTATTTACAACAATATTTAAACTTTAAATGGTCCAAGAGCCACTCACGAAAGAGGTTACAATGTAAGCGGCAGTGTTTATGAGGATATACGGATAAGATGACAGTTAACCATATAATGGAACAGGTTAAGTGATCAGGAAAGCATCGTCTTGAGAGTGATAAAGTAACAATTCCTGGGTGCAAACCTGTTCAAGCGGATCTTACATCTATCCAGTGGAATATTTGGGGATGAGAGTTGTTCGCCACAATGAGTTGCATGGCGGTTTTAAGATTGAACTGGTGGAACTAAGGACTGTAGTTCATTTGAACACTTTCGATATAAATTGCGATAGAATAGGCACAGAGAGTCTTGTAATGTTTCGTCTGTGGGACAAGGATTATTAGCTGGAAAAAGATTCTTTACCAAATTATTTTGGACTCTATTGAAACTAGAAAGTAAATACTGTTTACCCCCTGCACAGTACTCTATATATCTTTTCCTAAATTTAATTCCACACACACACACATAGATATACACACACACACACATATATATATATAGATAGATAGATAGATAGATAGATAGATAGATAGATAGATAGATAGATAGATAGATAGATAGTTTGAGAGAGAGAGAGAGAGAGAGCGATAGAGAAAGACAATTAAACGCCTGGCACAAGGAGTATGTGAGTCAAATGAGAAACACTAGGAAGCCATAAAAACTGCTGTAAAGAAAGTCCAAATAGGAAAAATAGAATGTTATATTGGGGTATATTTACACAATAAAGTCTGACGGTCGTAAAACATTTGTAAGAATAATTAATATTATAAGCGGTAAATCATATATGCGTAATTATATTCTGAAAATCTTTCTAACGCCAGTTGCTTAATTCCAATTTTATAGTGAAAATATAAACTGGTCATAAAAATGTGAGACAGTTTAGAAAACAAAAATGTAGACGAAGATAGCAAGAGGGACCAGAAGAAAGAAGCAAATTCAATGATTTTAATACTGTAAATACAAAAAAGATATATTGGAAGTAAAGACCTGAAAGAAAAAGATGTAGGTTCTTTTAAAATTAAATTAAAAAAGGACATAAAGATGAAAAAGAGAAAAACGAGAAATTTGAAGAAAATAAACTTAAACGCCTTAACAAGCAAAGATAATAAAACTCGCAATATTAACCATTTAAGAAAAGAAGCATATGTACTTTGCCCGAGAGCCACTTCTACTACTGAATCCCCTAGAAATACAACTAAGAACTGTTTTTATATTATTTGCTTAAATCAAATGAATTATTTTTTTTTTGTTTTTTATGTGATTTTTCTTCATATCTGTTTTTCTGTCAATATTAAATTTTAGTGAAATTTGAAATAAATAAAAAGAGAATGTAGGTTTGAATTAGAAATTTCAATAACAGGGAATTTTTCCAAACTCCATAACTGCATCCGCAAATATTGTGAACTAGCAGTAGAGCCCGGCGTTAAAGAGATAGATCAAGTATCGACCATCATAAAGACTGAAAAATAAAATTGACAAAGATTATTGTTTAAGGTTGACGGACACGCATGTCTTAATTAGTTTTTTTTTTTTTTACGAATTGGTCAAACCCAAACTCAAACAAAAACATTGTTTTCAATCGTTATGAGTCTCCCGATTGAATAGAATAATTTTATAAACAATCGTCTTGTAAATGGAATTTTTAAAGCATTCTGAATGTAAACATAAAGAAAAAAGTGTGCAAGACAATAAGAAACACTACCTGCGTGAAGTTTTGTTGAAATCGGTTGAAAAATGTAGGTAGCCTTTCTGTAATCTTTTAGTTTTACAATTTATGATTTTTACTTATTGAATACAGTAAAAAAATTGCATATTTTGCTTGTGGTGATTCATAATTAGAATTCTGATTTGAATATATTCTCGTTTCGTTGTTTCTCATACAAAAAAATATTAACTTTATTTGGGTTTATTAATTATGATCTAACAAATCTTATTCATGTAGTAGCCTTTCTGTAAAAAAATTGGACACCATGTGTATTTAAAGTAGTTTCCCGTTCCGGTTATTATTTTTAGTTAGAACTTGTGTATGTTTAGATTTCATTATCTTTCCCTCAAGATAAAGAATTTATCCGATGTTTGTATTCGTACAATCAATAGTGATCGTTAGATTATTGTTTAAGGTTGACGGATACGCATGTCTTAATTATTTATTTATTTTTTTATGAATTGGTCAAACCCAAACTCAAACACAAACATTGTTTTCAATCGTTATGAGTCTCCCGATTGAATCTTATTATAAATAATTGTCTTGTAAATGGAATTTTTAAAGCATTCTGAATGTTAAAAATAAAGAAAAAAGTGTGCAAGAGAATAAAAAACACTACCTGCCAAAAAAAAGTGACGTTTTGTTTTATCAGCTGAAAAATATAGGAAATCCGATGTCTCTTAATCGTGTTTTCAAATTGATTTTGTGCAAAAACAATTATATTTTTCCCATTTTTGGCGCTGTTAGAACCACCACACGGTAATTTTATGTAGTCCTGTGAATTTTTGTTGAAATCGGTTGAAAAATGTAGGAAATCCGATCAAATATATAAACGTTACAGACACACACACGCACACAAATCTGCGTTTTTATAATAATAAGATATATATATATATATATATATATATATATATATATATATATATATATATGTGTGTGTGTGTGTGTGTGTATATATATATATATATATATATATATATATATATATATATATATATATATATATATATATATATATATAGAGAGAGAGAGAGAGAGAGAGGAGAGAGTGGGAGAACAGAGAGAGATGCATGTTTCGTTGAAAGGTTTTGTTCGCTTATTTTCAACAGTATCCTTTCATGTTTTCGGATGACCTTTCTGACGTCGGTATTAAAAGAATATATATATATATATATATATATATATATATATATATATATATATGAGAGAGAGAAATGTAAAAATAGATCTACGGAAGTCATACAGAGTGTTCACAAAGTCTCTAGGCAATTTCAAAAGTCATTACAAAAATCTAAATTTTTTTGTCTGAGAAATATTCTAACAGGGGACGTAAGGTGGGAGGCTGAGATCCGAAAATCTTTTCAGAGATAAAGAGACTCAAAACAACAGAAATCCCTGTTCTACAGAAAGATGCTGAGGACACCATGTATGGAGCATATGAGCAACTAAAACGTCCTACAGGAAACAAAACCAAAATATCACATCCTTAATATCAGGGAGAGGCAGCTGAAATTTTTGGGGCTACTAATGAGAAAGGAGGGCTTAGAAAATTTGACACTCATACTACAGATTGATGGAGAGAGAGAAGAATCGTGTAATATGTACTTGAGTAAATGGATAGTAGAACAAAGTTTAGGAACAATAGCAAAAATACAAAACTTATTAAGAGCTACAAGAGACAGGAAGGTGTGGAGAGCCATCATCGCCAACAACCCGAAGGGACATGGCAAATAAAATAGATGAATAGTTTTATTAATAATATAATTTATGTTTCAAACTGAAATTAATGTTTTAGTTTTGAAACCACAATTATAGAATTACATGGGTAGAAATATTGCATAAATGTCCTTCCTGCAACGAATGGGACTTATAAAGAAATGTATTAACTATTTGAATATAAACTTCACTATTTCCTTCATATGATGCAAGAATTTCAACAGTATCCTGTTTGCGTTGTAATTTTCATAATTTATTTCTGTTTGTCTAATAATGTTGTGGGAACTCTGCATGTATGTTTAATATTTAGATTTATTTAAGGAGGATTTTTGGCACGATTGAAAAATGGACTGCGGCTCAGATTAAGGAATCGGAGAGACGAGTTATAATTTCATTCGAATCCATTGCATTCACTTACGTGATAATAGCCATACTCAATCCTCTACTTCCCCCCAGCTATGGGTAAATAGCAGGACAGACCTGGTTCTATAGCCTTGGATGGCAACTGGTCTAATGCAGAAAGAAATGGCAACCTACAGAGGAAAAAAATCTACTCGTCAGTCATATATCTTAAGATATATGATCGCCTAAGCATGTATCACGCATGGCACATAACTGACTGATTTTTTAAAAATATGATAAGAAAGATTCTGACTATAGCCAAAATATAAAATATCCACTAAATAATTCCCTAAAGAAATACATTTTGAAGAAATTTATTTAATATGATTGTCGTATGTTACTATAAAATGAATCTTTGTAAAGGTTTTATAGTAATGTTGACTTAATATTACTCTTCAAACGGCTGATGAATGATGTATGTCATGGCTGAAAGAGAGAGTGAAAATTGAAGTTCATAAGGATGAAGACGATACATAATGATTGGCCCTTGACTTGTAAGATTGTAATGTTCAAGGAAACAGTCACATAAGAAGCAGCAGTTCTTGGGGAGAAAAAAATGTCTGATCCGAACTTTCATCTTAGATTTGAAATACGAAAGAAATGAAGGTGAGTCGACACTGTGGAAGTAGCATAGCGTATCTTAGCAGTAATGGGCTGAACTGAATGTTGTAAAAATAGATTGCAATTTACATGATTATTAAACATATACAGCCGGATTCTCCCAGTATCTCTTTCAAAATTTCTTAACGGCTCACAATTTATTTCAAATAACTGAAATTAAACTTTCATTTAGAATTCCATCTTTAATTTCTCTCCAGCATTCTGTAATATTTACTTACATATTTGAAAGCAAGACAGCTACTTTGTGTCTCCTGGCCACATTGATATGTGTACCAACGCAACCAGCTATCAATGTCACAGACAAGATAAAGAAAATTGTTTCGAACGTTGATATTTAAGGGAGAACCTTCCTTCTTTTCTTGATAGACTGATGCACCACGGATTTTCTTACCAACTTATTTATCACCTGCGTCTTCTGTTCAAAAATTTCAAATTTTAATTATTTAATTATAACAAAAAATATGTAATGCCTAACTCGCGTTTTCCCTACAGTGGTTTATGAGTTTTAATAAATTGTGAATTTGTATGAATAATTGGTACAGTTCATACAATTATTAATTTTTATTGTTTTTAGAAAATCGCAAGAAAATACGGAAGTTTATGTCGATCAAACTATGGGAAATCTATTCATACTTATTCCTATTTAAAAAGAATTTTGTCCAATAATTCATTTTCTGAGAAACTTCTATGCAAAATAAAGAGAATAATATTTTAGTTTCATGCGTGCTTTCTTTTGAGGCTAAACGTAAGTAAAAAAAGAAGTTTCATCAGTAAAATTGCAAATATAATTCTAAAAAATGGACGAATCAATGAAAGATAATTTCTTCTTCAGTGGCAACGTTTATCTTGCGGTTAAGAATAAAATGATCGGACAATTATTTACAATATTTTCATTTTAAAGAGTAAATAACACAATACGTCACAACAGACTCAATAAATATTATTTAAAAAGCAGTTAAAATATTATAGCCATAAGTATATCAAATGGTATTAAAAGATAAATCATTGTTGATGAAGAAATAGATTTTTTCGGTAAAACATTTTTCTATTTATGAGAATGTTTTGCCTTAAGGCCAATTTCATTGGTTATCAGGCCTTGCACAAAAACAATAAACTAGTAAAAGCTTAAAATGTGCATTTTCAAATTGCTATATCTTTGCGATTACTACCAGGATCAATCTTTTATTCCTACTTTCATATTTATCCAAAAATAAATGTAGGCATTATATAGAATTTTGCGTGTATGTGTTTTGTTTATGTACCTTGCCTTATCTTCGGTCTCTTGTTGCATTTTGCAACTCTGTTCTGTGATCTATAGATATCTCTTTCCGTTCGTTTATTTAACAATGACCTAGTACTCACATGATGTCTTTTGTTACTCACGTACTAATTGGGACTCATTTCGTTACTTTCTTCACAACGCGCCTAAGTGTTACATTTTGTAATATTCCAGTTAAAAATTGTGTGACTGAATGTTCTTTCTGGGTGAAGGCCGCCAATGAAGCTTTGCTACCAGCACGGAAATACCGCAATCATCTCCTTCGTTCACTCTTGCTCGTTCAGTTGCTATAGTCCACACGAATCACTTATTCAGACGATACCAATGAAACAGTTTGGATCATAATTAGACGCTTTTTGTATCTGTTCTTAATGAGTTTAAGCTTCTCCTCCACAAGTTGCTTGCAAATTATCTTCTAAATCCAATCTCGATCCATCAGTATTTTTGGCTGATTTTCCCCCTAGAACATGATTTCTACTGACTGATAATTCAGTCTATGGTTTCTTCAATCATCCTCAAACTATCTCAGAAAACATACGGAATTGACGGTATCCCTCCAGATGTCTCCCTGCTCTCTAATAATTTGCTGCTCTCTCCAAACTCAACAACAAAGGTTTTACTTTCTAGTTTGTTAGAAATCTTCACTTATAACCCGTTTGAATCATTTTATCTAGTCTTTAAGAACTCTGGTAAAAACTCATTTCTCCAATTATCGTCCTATTAGTTTTCACCTCTTTTTACCAAAGTACTAAATGCTCTAATCAACTCTGACTTGGTTAACCATCCCACATGAAACGGCCATCTTTCAGATAAATAATATGGCCTTAGTTTTTCTATATCAATCGTTGATGTGTTATATGTTATTCCAGAATTATTTTTATCAAGTTTTCGATAAGAAAGACGAGCCTATGTCTGCGGCTTTAGATAGGTGTTTGCTAGGCCTGCCTCACAGATTCAAGGGTTATGGTGTTAATATTTGACTTAATCCATCCGTTCTTAAAAGATCATGTAATTAAGGCGTGTTGTATGATAAGGTTTCTAGATAATTTGACATTAATGCATCTGTTCCTAGGGCATTATTCCTGTTTTATTGTAATAGATTCTTTTCTCTCACTTCTCCAAGAGGGAACACTATTCCGATTTGTTGCTTTCCAGTCACTTACAATCTACAAAAATCTAAATATCTCGTAAAATCGTAAGCATATAGCTTTCTGAAACCTGTTCTTTTATTGTCCTTTCTACTAATCTAATGATTATCTTTCACTCACAGTAACCTATTGTATATTATTGACATTATCACTTTGTTTCAGTGAAATTAATATATATATATATATATATATATATATATATATATATATATATATATGAGTAAAAACTAGCGCCCGATTTCTGCTCATACAGACTGTTTTCGTTTATTTAATTTTCATTTGCGTTAGTGTACATGAAGTTAGAAATCTTTATAAGACTTCTTTATCTAAACATTTATTAGGTAGAAATAAATGTAAATAAATATACCAAGTTAATTTATCTGAAAAGTTAAATGTGCCTATACTCACGATCTGGCACAGAATAGCATGCACGTAAGCTGAGTTCGACGTTAATTTCTGCAGAATTTGTAATTATTCTAGCCTACTATTCCTGAATGCCATGAGACTTTTCACGATAAACAACGTCTTTGAGGATACCACCACCAAACAGACACATGCAGACACACACGCCGATATTAGAAGCCTGAGTAGTGCTGAATATACCGATCCCTCAAACATTTCAGTTTCGGGAAAATGTTTTCGTCAAGCCATTAAGACAATTAACTAAGAAAATTAATAATCTGCAAAACAGAGATTAACAACATGACTTGTTAAAATCTGGTGGATACATTTACGCTTCCCATATATATATATATATATATATATATATATATATATATATATATATATATATACATATGGTACACCTAAGGAGCGTTCAAGCCGAGTTCCCGTCAAATGAGTTCTCCAATTTGCCAGTCCTTCCCTACAAGAGACTCTTGTGTCTGTGAGGCTCGAGGCAAAAAACACAGATCTTTTTCAGGACCGTTCTTGAGAATTATCTCATTTAACATTTAAGGTTTCACTGGCGCCCATCAAGTTCTCTTGGTGGAGTTGTGCCTTCAAGAGACACACAGCGGCCCTACACACATTCGACCACGAATTCCTGGTATAACAGTTATTGCTGAAAGCCCTCATGACCAGTACAAAAGTGCAATCTTTAGCCATAAAGGTCTATTCGCTACTAGGGCATCAGTGACTGATAAAAATTGTATAGAAATCATCTCCATCGACATCGTGGGAATACATCTAAGACCAGTCCATAAACTACCGACGCCAATATTCAACATTTAGCCTGATGTAACCAATGACATCATCAACGTAGTCATAGGCGACTTTAACTACGACAGTATCATCTGAGGTATGCTGAAACTAACGTAGATGGCAACCAAAAAACTACAATGCTTTCATCGAGTTTCTTCTAGGATGCCTCTCCAACAATGAAAAGGATAAAAAAATATACACCCAACTTTTTGAAGATGTGGTGCCCATTCCAATACAATCCACTCCACAGCCCCAGCCGTTTGGTACTCCTGAGCAGAATATACCTTAACAGTGTGGAGCAGATCATCACATGCAAAGAATATCTACCCTGCCTTAAACTCTTGTTGCACATCAATTACTGGGTACCTTAAGCCAACCAAGTTAGATGATTTCCGTTTGCTTAGTGATATTGCCCCCCACATCCTTACATCAAAAAACAGAACACTACCCAACTTGAGAATATGTAGCAGGAAATCGATTCTCATCCTCCACTCCATGGTCGTAAGCTAATAACAAAGAGGCTAAAGTCAAAACACAGATTTATTCATTCAGTCGAACCACTGAGCAACAGAATTCCAAATCAACATCTGTTTCTGTATTTTAGCCACTTTACCAACGCAGAACACAGGCGCTAACTCAGCCCTACAGAAATCCCCCCTGGCTCCATTGATGCCTGGTGCTCCGGATATTGCCGGAATCACCCCCGAACCCCTGCAAGACAAACCTTCAGTAATGGGGATATGCCAGCGATGGTGATACTAACAGCTAATATAAGCAATTACAAGCTATACAGCATTTTCTACTTTGCTCCAATCTGGAAGATTCCTGCGCAGTTAACGACCTTGTAAAATTAACACACCAGGCAAATCTCTGTATGTAACCGTAGATGGCTGTAGTGAAGTGACTCGATAAGAATATATATATATATATATATATATATATATATATATATATATATATATGTGTGTGTGTGTGTGTGTGTGTGTGCGTGCGTGTACATGTTTGTGTGTAAAGAGAGAGAGAGACAGAGAGTTTGTGTGTGTATGTGTGTGTTTGTGTACAAATCCTAAAAGATACCATCAAAATAATTGCATCTATCATTATTATCATTGCACCACCATTAGTAATCACTTTTACCACTTTACAATAACTATTAACTAATAATATTATCATTACCAACAACACCCAGCACCATCACTCACACATCACACCTACTATTAACATATAAATCCACTACAATCTTTAACGCATATTACTTCCCAGCATATTTAATACCTTAAAACAATATGATCAGATATGATTTCCATATGTAACCATGAGAATAGACACCTATTACCAGAATTCATAATAAATAATAAAAAAAAAACAAATAAAAATAAATAATAAAAAAAATAAAACCAAAAAGCTAAATAAAATTACATTTATATGTTTTATTATTCTCCCACCAACATTACTAATCACTACTAACAATTTACAATAAATATTAACCACTTATATTATTATTGCCACCAACCCCCTTACGTATTACTATCACACCATATCTACCATTACCATATAATCCTGCCATAATTATTAACGTAAACTACCCCCTCTCCCAGCATATTCAATACCACCATAAAAATAACCAATAAAGATTACAAACGGAAATTCCTACCAGTCGCATATACACAGTCACAAAAAAAAAAACAAGGAAATAACCAGCTTTAATATAATAACAATAATAATTTTGTAAATTAAAAATTAAAAATTATAACAATCTTCAACTACCATAATTTTACACAGAATACCAATTATCAGGATTTATACCAAAATAAATTAATACATATAACAAAATAAAATATAATAAAACACCAACAACCACTTTTTAGTTCAAGCTACCACCACTAGCTACCACCGCTATAACTACATTCATGGTTTTATCATTCTCCCACCACCGTTACTAATCATTTCTACCAATTTACAATTTCTACCAATTTACAATAACTATTAGCTAATTATATTATCACTGTCTCCAATCCCTTGCAACATTACTATCACATCATATCATATAGACCCGTTATTAAATTAAACTACCCTCTCACCCAGTACATTAAATATTAAACATCACCCTATAAATTAACCAATAAGGATTACAAATTTCTACCTGTTACATATACACAGTGACCAAAAACAAACAAATAACCAGCTTTACATATAACAAATAAACCCCCATTTTTTTCAAAAATTTAAAAATAAATATAAATAATAATAATTTTTACCTATCATAATTTTACACAAACCCCACCACACGTATATACATACATGCGAGGAAATATTTTTCAGCGGAAAAATACATAATATGACATATATACATTCACGAGACATTAACGAGACATTTCCGCCACACTTCCAATGTTTAAATTTCAACATTTCAACATACAAATGCGTATGTATAGACACAACACCACCCGTATACATACATATGTCATATCCGAAACTGCCCACATATGTTTATATATGTATGAGTCCCGGCGGACGACCAAGTATGTATATGCGTCTGCATACATCGATGTTTGCGTTAGTACGATGACATAAGCGACGAAATTTCCCCCACCACTTCCACAATAAACACCAATACACGCAATCTACATAAATCCAAATTTTTAAAAAAATTAATCAGTTTGTCTGACGATCGCTAAAGCGTGAAACCCAGGATCACAAACTCACATCTATCCAACCAAATATATATATATATATATATATATATATATATACCCCCACACACACTATATATATAGTACGTTTATTTTCTGTTGTCTTTCAGATTTCCTTCAATGTAACCACTTTACAGCTTATATCCCAATAATTAATTTCCTTTATATACAGATATTTTCAAAATCCCGTAATGCCTTTAGAACAACATTAGATTTCTACAGATTCTCCAATAAGGCTCTTGAAGTAATGAGTTTTTTTACGCAAAACATTAAATATTTAATTTCTAAATGAGGAATTATGTGTGCATTTATTTCCTTTATTTGAAAAGGTAACACACACACACACACACACACACATATATATATATATATATATATATATATATATATATATATATATATATATATATATATATAAAATTAGTAAGACAAATTGGGGTATTACCTATTTTGATTCTACTACCTTTTACCAAGACAAATTCATGACTTGCCCATGCGTCATTTTTCCGAATAACGGAAAAATATAATTCCTTATTACATTTTTTCTGAGTCTCCAAAATATCACATTTGCACCATAAATCTGAATTATTTCTTCATAAAAATATTTGCAATTTCAATTATTTATACACCAATAAATGAAATAAATATCAAAACTTAAGTAAATGTAAAAGTAAGTTAGCGATAAAATGGGACCATCCTTTTTCGACTACTTTTTTCTATGGACCCGTCAATATTTGTGCTGATTTGTTTCTCTCTTTTAACCAAGAACAACCAACTTTTTCCTATAAGAGAAAGAAAAATACACAAAACAAATGAGTTAAGGGACTTCACAGTCTTATCTCCAAACAGGTTAATCCGCATTACAAAGGAGCTGCTTATAAAGAATCGGAAAACTTATAAATATGGGTCGGATATTGCGTTTAGTCTTCTAGTATTAAATGGAATGCGTTCAGGAGGAATCTTCTTGTTCCACATAGCTTCGAGAATAAAAATTCTAAACTAATATATATATATCACACACCTCAAATGTCTTACACCCATATCACTTCGAAACAGCGGCTCTCGTAGAATCACCGAAGTTAAGCAATGTCTAGTATGGTCAGTACCTATATGAATGACAGATTGTGAATACCGGGTGTTTGGATATGCAGGTAGTGTAATACCACGGAACTGGAACTCGGCAAACATCCAATTCCGAACACTTCCGTTATATTCGCAGGCGTATTTGGGAAAGGTTTGAATTCACTTCTACTTTGCTCCATTTATAAGTTAATCTATAGAAGTTGTATCAGTAAATCATTATTTCCCTCAAACATTTTGCAATCTTGAATTATTTTCTGGCTTTAAATAACCTGCAAAAGATAGCTAAATCGTAGAAAACAAATCAATCGATCAAATATAGACAAGCTACACAGGCATATCTTTTATTAATTTTCTTTTACATTCTCTATATAAATGTATAGAAACGATCGTGACCACAAAGTAAGGGATCAGTTTATATGTCGATTGAAATATCCCCATTATATATTAAAAAGAATTCTTGCAATGTAAACATTTCTGGCTTCAAACAACCTTCAAAAGATTGACAAGCAATACATTTATAATCAATCAATGAATGAATCAATCAAGTGAACATCAAGTTTACTACTTGGATCTTTATTTGGCTAAATTTCTAGAGAATTTAACATTTGATATCTCAGTTTTCACTTAAAGTTGATGTTTAACTTAAGTAAACAGATCTTCAGTATAAAACTACTGTGTATGCGCCAGTTCAAACGGATACAATAATTTTCATATAAGATCTATTTAGTCAAAAACAAATATCGAATGTGGAAAGGGAAATTTCAAAGCTTTCTCTGTTGATAATGATTATCAACACTTACAAAGTGCCAAGAAATCACATGCATCTGGTTTTATATACATCTAATATACGATGACGTAAAACATCCAAAACCTTTACTCAATCCCTCACCCAAGTGACTGATGTTCCTACGTGTTTACCCAGTAACCCGGACGGTCACGCTTTCCTTCTCAATCTCTCTTTTACTTCCATCCTAGATTCTCCTCGCGCTACGCAACACTGCCTTCTTGGCAACTCTGATCACGCGGTGGTGTTTGTTAACACCTTCTTCTGCTCCCTCTCTAGTCATAAACTTCATATTAACAAAATATTTTTTTGTTACCAACGCATGGACTAGGATTCGTTTCGTGATTTCCGCCACGACGTCCCTTGGAATGTGTTTTTCAATCATCCTGTACAAAAATGTACGTCTGATTGCTCTTCCTAATTAAAAGCCGCCATCGAGGCTTTCATTTCAGCCAGAAAATACCAAGTAAAATTGCGCTCATCTCCTTGGTTCTCACCTGCTATCTCTGACGCTATAGCCCATAGGAATCACTTCTTGCGTCTGTACGTCCCTTTGTCTATATTTTCCAAGCGTAGCCTAGATGTGGCACAAGGCCGAATGTATGGGGCATCTATTGAGGTGCGAACTCACTTTTCAGTAGTAACTGATCCAGCAAGACAAGCTTGCTAACCATTACACCACGCCGAGGTGCCCCTGCACGTCCCTTTCTCTCTGCTCGTAATGAATGCAAGCGTGTCCTCGATGAATCAACATTACTGTTTGCTGATACGTCCAAATAACGTATTGTATCTCGCAAGTTTGGTTCTAAAAACTATTGGCGACTCTGCAAGTGTGTGTTAACCTACAGCAAATCCTCAATCCCTCTTCTAGTCAATCAATTCCTAATATACACAGCTGATAATGCTGAATGTTTACTCGGAAATTCTCATCCAGCTTAACACAAAATTCATTCGGGTTACCAACACCTGATTTCCCTCTAGAACTGAGGCTATACTGAATGAGATGTGCATAACCTCGTCGATGTCATTAGACATCGTCTCTAAATTAGACACCCATAAGTCAAGTAGTGGTGACGGGATACCAGCCATAGTCCTAAAGAAATATATTCTTGAGCTGACTCCAGTTCTTTCCAAACTCTACAACTATTGCATCGCTGTTTCTTGCTTTCCATCCTGTTGGAAGTCCTTCTCTGTCGTCCAGGTTTTTAAGAAGCCCGACCTGGAGTCCCATCTAAGTACCGTACCATCAGTCTCCTACTGAAAGTCTTCAAGGTATTAACCAAAGCCGAAGTAGTTAAGCATCTAACCTCCTACGACCTGCTCTCTGACAAACAATATGGTTTCCGCTTTGCCCGGTCTACCACTGATGTGATTATGATCATAACTGGATATGTATAACAAGCTCTTGATAATAACGGCGAAACTCGAGCTGCTGCTCTAGATACATCGAAGGTGTTTGACAGGGTTTGGAATGCTGTACTTCTATGTAACTTTCAGGGATATGGTATTACAGGACGATTATTTGATTTGATTCAATCATTCCTGTTTAACTGTGAAGTGAAGGTTAACCCGAACGGGTTCTCTTCTAGTTCCTTCCATACGAACGCTTTTGTTTCTCAAGGCTTTCTCCTTGGTGCTACACTGTTTCTGATCTTCATCAATGATATTCCTGACGCCATCAGTTCCCAAATCTGCATCTACGCAGACGACACTAACATTTCCTCCTGTCTCAATAGTAAATCCGTTCCCGAAAACGAGATTCAATCTTTGTTTGACTGGGGCAGGAAATGCCTTGTAAAATTTAATGCATGCAAGACGAAACTTCTGTCATTTACTCAACATAGAAAAACGTTCCTGTATCCTATCAGTATGGCTGATGCTAAACTCCACGTGAGCGCCTCATTGCGCCTTCTTGGTCGCACGTTCTCTACATTGAATTAATTGCTGCCTCTACCGCAAGGAAATTTGGTTCTCTGTATCGCGCCGGAAGCTTTTTCTCGCCTAAGTCCATTCTGTCACATCTACAAATATACCATTTGTCTACGCATGGAATACTGTTGCAATATATAGTCCGATGCCTCCGCTGTTCATCGAGGCTCTCAACAAAATCCAAAGACGGATATGGAATGTGTTTGGCCCTGAGTTGGGATCTCGACGTCAGTTACTTTCTCAGCGAAGTAATGTGGCTTTCCTCTGTCTTTTCAGTATTTTTATGGCATCTACTCTGATGAGCTATTTTCACCGGTGACTCGATTGTATGAATTTAATCGTATTACTAGATTGGCATCTTGATCCCACACTTTTATTGTCGAAACAATTAAATGTAACCGCCTCTTCTACTCCAACAGTTTCTCTCGCGCTTCCCGGCAGTGTAACTCTCTTCCTCTTACTTGCTTCCCTGATAAATATAATCTTCAAAAATTTAAATATAATGTCAATCGAAATTTTCTGCTGCCTTGACCCCCGTTCTCCTTTTTATTCTCTTCTGTTCATTTAATCCTCTTCCGTTCATTTAATCCTCTTCCGTTCATTTTATCCTTGCCTCACCCCCGTCTATCCAGTCTTTTCGCTTACGTACACTCTCTGTATCCCCTTTGCGTACTAGTGTCATTTCCGCCTTGAGTGAGATATATGCTCGCATACATTATGGAGAAAGACGGGTTTGAAAATGTAATATCAAAAGAAAATTTAAAGATGGAGGTAGAAATGTGGTTATGACTACATCACTTTGAAACACTGGTTCTCGTATGATCACGGATGTTAAGCAACGTCGAGTCTGGTCAGGACTTAGATGGATGACCGCTTGAGAATCCTAATTAAGCTTGGATATGTGGGTGATGTAGTGGATAATGACTCAGAATTGTTATTCGGAGAGCCGAGTTCCAATTCCACTCGAGTTCGTTATATTTACTTACGCGCAAATACTCTTGTGAAAGATATGAATCAACCTCTTCAACCCCCACCCCAACAATTGGTTACTTAGTAACACTTGTATCACTAAACCATTATTATCTCCAAAAATGAAAACAAAAAGTGTAGCTTAATAACCAATAGAGGTTGATATGCCGCTAGAAAAAAAGCAACAAACAGAAACAGTGAGCAACATACAAAACGTGTCTGTTTGATTGGATGGTTAAAATGAGAGAAATAAGAAAGCTGAGAGAAAGGTAGTTGCCCATGTTCTAAAGGAAAAAAGCACGAAGAAGAAGAAGAAGAAGAAGAAGAAGAAGGAGGAGGAGGAGGAGGCCTCGAATTGGATTATACATTGAGCTTTTAGTCCATTTTTCAGGAGAGGCAATGAACTCTTTTTTTATAACATCATAAAATACGTCATTGCGACGGAGGTCATTTTTATTCTTTGTTGTTATAATGACGATGCCGGAAATCTTGAAAGTTTTAATGAAAAGAAGACATTCAACGTCTCGTTAAACGATTCTCCGCGCTCATTTCCGCTTCTTATCACTCGTTCTTCATTCTGTTCTTTTAGTCAAGGCAGATATTTATTTGTGGTTTATATGACTTGCTAATTATTATGAAAAATAAAAAGGATCCTTTTTATAAATACGTCTTTTTTTAATTGTATCTCGCACATATAAAGAAATACCTTTCACATTGCTAGTGTTGCTGACGCAGATGTTACCGAAATGGTGATTTTTTTTTATTTTTTTTTATGTAGAGACTTCATAAGGCCAGTTGATTGTCATCATCATAGTCAGACAGTGTAGGTGTGAATTTTCACAATGAAAACATTGTATCTATAGATTCACCGAAAGTAAAATTATACAGAGGACTGAAAAAATAGGTATACAGTAAGTATTATACATGTATTCCCAGTATTATAATAGCGGTTCTAGGATTCATTTAATATATAATTCATTCAATTCATTAAAAATGATGTTTAATATTTTTATTTTCCTAATTTCTATTATAATTTATTTATTATAATTTTATTTTTTAAAATAATATTAATAATAATAAAGGATTTTCAAGTAATCAGTTATGTCTAAATGATGAGAACAACTAGTTTGTACATTTGAGTGGTTTATATAATAAATACTATAGATTTTTGCGCATCTATTTTCATTACAGTATGCATATTTTTGCATACTCTTTACATTTATTTCCATAATATATATATATATATATATATATATATATATATATATATATATATATATGTGTGTGTGTGTGTGTGTGTGTGTGTGTGTGCCACAATCGTATTGAGGAGGTCACAATCCTGGGTTACTGAATAATTATAAAAATATACGAGCACCTATATCGCCACGGCCATGACGCGGTGCCTACATCAGGGGTTGATTTCTCTATGGCAGGGACCCAAAATATGAGGACCAAGTGTAGCTATGCGCAAGCTGTTCAAGCCAATGTTGAAAAGAAAGAAATTAGATCTCGCAAATTCCGGAAGATCATCAACGAAATTATGAACAGAGACAAAGCGGCTATGTACACAATTATAAATGATCATATCCTCCTCTACAGTCAAAGCGAATCTTTTCGTCTCGATCATTATCTCAAACTCAACGTTAAATGACATAGGCCATCCTCTCCCCAACATCCCACGTCACACTGAGTACAATCCCAGCAATATACTCATTTCAGTAAAACCTCGACCCCAAAAATCAAAAACTCCGACCCCAAAAATCCTCGAAAATCAAACATGTTATAATGCACATCACGAATCAGACCCCAAACTAGCGCCAGTGAAGATGAATGTATGTCCCCCTCAAGAAGTTCTCGTGCCTTGAGAGAATATTGGACACATCCGGCCTCAAATGGAACCCTTACATAAGATACATCACTAAAGATGCAGGTAAAGAGATCGGCTCTCTGTAGCGCTCCAGTAAATACCTGACACTTCATGTTTACAAGGGCCAGATCAGGCTAAAAATCGAGAATTGTTGCCATATTTTGGTGGGAGCTACCCAGTCGTCACTTTCCAGTACTGATAGAGTTCAGAAGCGTCTCCGAGTCCTTGATAGAGAAGAATTATTTTCCACCCTCCTCTCTCTCTCTCTCTCTCTCTCTCTCTCTCTCTCTCCCACACACACACACACACACAAGCAGGATGTAGCCACTCTCTCACTGGTCTATTGCTACTATCATGGAAAATCCTCGGACGAACTATATTTCTTTGTTCCGCTAGGTTTAAACTTCACGACTAAAACCCGCCATGCCACTTACATCGTAGCAAATCACCCATATTCCCTCCGTATTCCATCGGTGAGAAGTAAATTGCACTTGAACAGCTTCTTCCCGCGAGCACTATGGAACAGACCTCAAAGAGGATGTTTCCTCGATTACTACAATCTTAACTTGGTCATATCTAGATATAAACGTTATCTACCGCTCCAATCCATATAAACTTCTCCTTAACGTAGCCCTCTATCTCGTGTATCTCCCGGGTCTCGCATAGGGGGAACATTACTGTAATATATATATATATATATATATATATATATATATATAACATACTTGCATATATGTGTGTGTGTGTGTGTGTGTCAAACAAGCTTGAATTCAACAAGTCTATGTCAAGCCAGCCTAAATTCAGCGTGTCTTCAAATCGTGTCTAATTCAAATCTATGTCAAGCCAGCCTGAATTCAATGCAAATCTGAATTCAACTAGTCAAGCCAGCCTAAATTCAGCGTAATTTCAACAAGTCTATGCAAATTCAAGTGTCCTGAATTAACTAGTCTCTATGTCAAGCCAGCCTAAATTCAGCGTGTCTGCTGCAAATCAAGCCTGAATTCAACAAGTCTATGTCAAGCCAGCCTAAATTCAGCGTGTCTATGCAAATCAAGCCTGAATTCAACTAGTCTATGTCAAGCCAGCCTAAATTCAGCGTGTCTATGCAAATCAAGCCTGAATTCAACAAGTCTATGTCAAGCCAGCCTAAATTCAGCGTGTCTATGCAAATCAAATTCAACTAGTCTATGTCAAGCCAGCCTGTCTATGCAAATCAAGCCTGAATTCAACAAGTCTATGTCAAGCCAGCCTAAATTCAGCGTGTCTATGCAAATCAAGCCTGAATTCAACTAGTCTATGTCAAGCCAGCCTAAATTCCCAGCGTGTCTATGCAAATCAAGCCTGAATTCAACAAGTCTATGTCAAGCCAGCCTAAATTCAGCGTGTCTATGCAAATCAAGCCTGAATTCAACAAGTCTATGTCAAGCCAGCCTAAATTCAGTGTCTATGTGTCTAGTCTATGTCAAATCCTAAATTCAGCGTGTCTGTACCTTCAAGCCTGAATTCAACAAGTCTATGTCAAGCCAGCCTAAATTCAGCGTGTCTATGCAAATCAAGCCTGAATTCAACAAGTCTATGTCAAGCCAGCCTAAATTCAGCGTGTCTATGCAAATCAAGCCCGAATTCAACAAGTCTATGTCAAGCCAGCCTAAATTCAGCGTGTCTATGCAAATCAAGCTGAATTCAACAAGTCTATGTCAAGTCAGCCTAAATTCAGCGTGTCTATGCAAATCAAGCCTGAATTCAACAAGTCTATGTCAAGTCAGCCTAAATTCAGCGTGTCATGCAAATCAAGCCTGAATTCAACAAGTTATGTCAAGCGTTCAGCGTCTATGCAAATCAAGCCTGAATTCAACTAGTCTATGTCAAGCCAAAATTCAGCGTGTCTATGCAAATCAAGCCTGAATTCAACAGTCTATGTCAAGCCAGCCTAAATTCAGCGTGTCTGTACAAATGCAAATCAACAAGTCCTGAAATTCAACTAGTCTCTATGTCAAGCCAGCCTAAATTCAGCGTGTCTATGTAAATCAAGCCTGAATTCAACAAGTCTATGTCAAGCCAGCCTAAATTCAGCGTGTCTATGCAAATCAAGCCTGAATTCAACAAGTCTATGTCAAGCCAGCCTAAATTCAGCGTGTCTATGCAAAATCAAGCCTGAATTCAACAAATTCTATGTCAAGCAAATCAAGCCTAAATTCAGCGTGTCTATGTCAAAGCCTAAATTCAGCCTGAATTCAACAAGTCTATGTCAAGCCAGCCTAAATTCAGCGTGTCTGTATGCAAATCAAGCCTGAATTCAACAAGTCTATGTCAAGCCAGCCTAAATTCAGCGTGTCTGTGCAAATCAAGCCTGAATTCAACAAGTATGTCAAGCCAGCCTAAATTCAGCGTGTCTATGCAAATCAAGCCTGAATTCAACGTAAGTCTATTCAAAATCAAGCCAGCCTAAATTCAGCGTGTCTATGTCAAATCAGCCCTGAATTCAAAATCAAGCAATTCAACAAGTCTATGTCAAGCAGCCTAAATTCAGCCTAAATTTCAGCGTGTTCAACAAATCAAGCCTGTCAAGTCTATGTCAAGCCAGCCCTAAATTCAGCGTGTCTGCTGCAAATCAAGCCTGAATTCAACAAGTCTATGTCAAGCCAAATTCAGCGCCTAAATTCAGCGTGTCGTGTCTATGCAAATCAAGCCTGAATTCAACAAGTCTATGTCAAGCCAGCCTAAATTCAGCGTGTCTATGCAAATCAAGCCTGATTCAAGTCTATGTCCGAAAATTCAACAAGTGTTCAACTGTCATAGCCAAGCCAGCTAAATTCAGCGTGTCTATGCAAATCAAGCCTGAATTCAACAAGTCTATGTCAAGCCAGCCTAAATTCAGCGTGTCTATGCAAATCAAGCCTGAATTCAAACAAGTCTATGTCAAGCCAGCCTAAATTCAGCGTGTCTATGCAAATCAAGCCTGAATTCAACAAGTCTATGTCAAGCCAGCCTAAATTCAGCGTGTCTGTACGTCAAGCCTGAATTCAACAAGTCTATGTCAAAAATTCCGCGTGTCTGTACCAAATTCAAGCCTGAATTCAACAAGTCTATGTCAAGCCAGCCTAAATTCAGCGTGTCTATGCAAATCAAGCCTGAATTCAACAAGTCTATAAAGCCAGCCTAAATTCAGCGTGTCTATGCAAATCAAGCCTGAATTCAACAAGTCTATGTCCAAGCCAGCCTAAATTCAGCGTGTCTGTGCAAATCAAGCCTGAATTCAACAAGTCTATGTCGCCAGCCCTAAATTCAGCGTGTCTGCTGCAAATCGCCTGAATTCAACAAGTCTATGTCAAGCCAGCCTAAATTCAGCGTGTCTATGCAAATCAAGCCTGAATTCAACAAGTCTATGTCAAGCCAGCCAATTCAGCGTGTCTATGCAAATCTAAATTCAACAAGTCTATCAAGCCAGCCTAAATTCAGCGTGTCTAACCTGCCTGAATTCAACAAGTCTATGTCAAGCCAGCCTAAATTCAGCGTGTCTGTACCGCAAGCCTGAATTCAACAAGTCTATGTCAAGCCAGCCTAAATTCAGCGTGTCTATGCAAATCAAGCCTGAATTCAACAAGTCTATCCAAGCCAGCCCTAAATTCAGCGTGTCTATGCAAATCAAGCCTGAATTCAACAAGTCTATGTCAAGCCAGCCTAAATTCAGCGTGTCTATGCAAATCAAGCCTGAATTCAACAAGTCTATGTCAAGCCAGCCCTAAATTCAGCGTGTCTATGCAAATCAATACAATTCAACTAGTCTATGTCAAGCCAGCCTAAATTCAGCGTGTCTATGCAAAATCAAGCCTGAATTCAACAAGTCTATGTCAAGCCAGCCTAAATTCAGCGTGTCTATGCAAATCAAGCCTGAATTCAACAAGTCTATATCAAGCCAGCCTAAATTCAGCGTGTCTATGCAAATCAAGCCTGAATTCAACAAGTCTATGTCAAGCCAGCCTAAATTCAGCGTGTCTATGCAAATCAAGCCTGAATTCAACAAGTCTATGTCAAGCCATGTCGTCAGCCTAAATTCAGCGTGTCTATGCAAATCAAGCCTGAATTCAACAACTGGTTCTGTCTGTGCAAATCAAGCCTGAATTCAGCCTATGTCAAGCCAGCCTAAATTCAGCGTGTCTATGCAAATCAAGCCTGAATTCAACAAGTCTATGTCAAGCCAGCCTAAATTCAGCGTGTCTATGCAAATCAAGCCTGAATTCAACAGTCTATGTCCAGCCAGCCTAAATTCAGCGTGTCTGTGCAAATCAAGCCTGAATTCAACAAGTCTATGTCAAAGCCAGCTAAATTCAGCGTGTCTGTACAAATCAGCCTGAATTCAACAAGTCTATGTCAAGCCAGCCCTAAATTCAGCGTGTGTCTATGCAAATCAAGCCTGAATTCCACAAGTCTATGTCAAGCCAGCCCAAATTCAGCGTGTCTGCCGTCAGCCTGAATTCAACAGAGTCTATGTCATCAAAGCCAGCCTAAATTCAGCGTGTCTATGCAAATCAAGCCTGAATTCAACAAGTCTATGTCAAGCCAGCCCTAAATTCAGCCAAATCAAAGCCTAAATTCAACAGTCTATGTCAAGCCAGCCTCGCGTGTGTCTATACCGTCAATACCTGAATTCAACAAGTCTATGTCAAGCCAGCCTAAATTCAGCGTGTCTATGCAAATCAAGCCTGAATTCAACAAGTCTGTCATCAAGCCAGCCTAAATTCAGCGTGTCTATGTAATCAAGCCTGAATTCAACAAGTCTATGTCAAGCCAGCCTAAATTCAGCGTGTCTATGCAAATCAAGCCTGAATTCAACAAGTCTATGTCAAGCCAGCCTAAATTCAGCGTGTCTATGCAAATCAAGCCTGAATTCAACAAGTCTATGTCAAGCCAGCCTAAATTCAGCGTGTCTATGCAAATCAAGCCTGAATTCAACAAGTCTATGTCAAGCCAGCCTAAATTCAGCGTGTCTGTATGCAAATCAAGCCTGAATTCAACAAGTCTATGTCAAGCCAGCCTAAATTCAGCGTGTCTGTGCAAATCAAGCCTGAATTCAACAAGTCTATGTCAAGCCAGCTAAATTCAGCGTGCCAACAAGTCTATGTCAAATTCAGCGCGTGTCTATGCAAATCATGTCAAGCCAGCCTAAATGAATTTCAACAAGTCTATGTCAAGCCAGCCTAAATTCAGCGTGTCTATGCAAATCAAGCCTGAATTCAACAAGTCTATGTCAAGCCAGCCTAAATTCAGCGTGTCTATGCAAATCAAGCCTGAATTCAACAAGTCTATGTCAAGCCAGCCTAAATTCAGCGTGTCTATGCAAATCAAGCCTGAATTCAACTAGTCTATGTCAAGCCAGCCTAAATTCAGCGTGTCTAAATTCAGCGTGTCTAAAATCAAGCCTGAATTCAATGTCAACAATTCAGCGTGTCTAGTCTATGTCAAGCCAGCCTAAATTCAGCGTGTCTATGCAAATCAAGCCTGAATTCAACAAGTGGAACAAAGTCTATGTCAAGCCAGCCTAAATTCAGCGTGTCTGGCAAATCAAGCCTGAATTCAACAAGTCTATGTCAAGCCAGCCTAAATTCAGCGTGTCTGTGCAAATCAAGCCTGAATTCAACAAGTCTATGTCAAGCCAGCCTAAATTCAGCGTGTCTATGCAAATCAAGCCTGAATTCAACAAGTCTATGTCAAGCCAGCCTAAATTCAGCGTGTCTATGCAAATCAAGCCTGAATTCAACAAGTCTATGTCAAGCCAGCTAAATTCGGCGTGTCATGCAAATCAAGCCTGAATTCAACAAGTCTATGTCAAGCCAGCCTAAATTCAGCGTGTCTATGCAAATCAAGCCTGAATTCTCTATGTCAATTCAGCGCCTGAATTCAACACAAGTCTATAATCAAGTCTGTCTATATCAAGCCAGCCTAAATTCAGCGTGTCTATGCAAATCAAGCCTGAATTCAACAAGTCTATCATCAAAAGCCAGCCCCTAAATTCCAGCGTGTCTGCAAATCAAGCCTGAATTCAACAAGTCTATATCAAGCCAGCCTAAATTCAGCGTGTCTATGCAAATCAAGCCTGAATTCAACAAGTCTATGTCAAGCCAGCCCTAAATTCAGCGTGTCTATAGCCTGAATTCATCTATGTCAAGCCAGCCTGTTCTGTGCAAATCAAGCCTGAATTCAACAAGTCTATGTCAAGCCAGCCCTAAATTCAGCGTGTCTATGCAAATCAAGCCTGAATTCAACAAGTCTTCGCGTCAAGTCAAGCCAAATCCAGCCTAAATTCAGCGTGTTCAAGCTATGCAAATCAAGCCTGAATTCAACAAGTCTATGTCAAAGCCAGCCTAAATTCAGCGTGTCTATGCAAATCAAGCCTGAATTCCTGGTCTATGTCAAGCCAGCCTAAATTCAGCGTGTCTATGCAAATCAAACCTGAATTCAACAAGTCTATGTCAAGCCAGCCTAAATTCAGCGTGTCTATGCAAAATCAAGCCTGAATTCAACAAGTCTATGTCAAGCCTAAATTCAGCGTGTCTATGCAAAATCAAGCCTGAATTCAACAAGTCTATGTCAAGTGCCTAGCCTAAATTCAGCGTGTCTATGCAAATCGCTCGAATTCAACAAGTCTATGTCAAGCCAGCCTAAATTCAGCGTGTCTATGCAACAAGCCTGAATTCAACAAGTCTATGTCAAATGAGCCTAAATTCAGCGTGTCTATGCAAATCAAGCCTGAATTCAACAAGTCTATGTCAAGTCAGCCTAAATTCAAGCGTGTCTATGCAAAATCAAGCCTGAATTCAACAATTCATAATCAAGCCAGCCTAAATTCAGCGTGTCTATGCAAATCAAGCCTGAATTCAACTAGTCTGTCAAGCCAGCCTAAATTCAGCGTGTCTATGAATTCAACATCATGTCAGCCAGCCTAAATTCAGCGTGTCTCTATGGCCTGAATTCAACAAGTCTATATCAAACCAGCCTAAATTCAGCGTGTCTATGCAAATCAAGCCTGAATTCAACAAGTCTATGTCATGTGTCAAAATCAAGCCTGAATTCAACCTAAATTCAGCGTGTCTATGCAAATCAAGCCCGAATTCAACTAGTCTATGTTCAGCCTAAATTCAGCGTGTTCATGCAAATCAAGCCTAATTCAACTAGTCATGTCAAGCCAGCCTAAATTCAGCGTGTCTATGCAAATCAAGCCTGAATTCAACTAGTCTATATCAAGCCAGCCTAAATTGTCTATGCAACTGCCTGATTCAAACTAGTCTATGTCAAGCAGCCTAAATTCAGCGTGTCTATGCAAATCTGCCTGAATTCAACAAGTCTATGTCAAGCCAGCCTAAATTCAGCGTGTCTATGCAAATCAAGCCTGAATTCAACTAGTCAAGCCATAAATTCAAAGTGTCTGTGCAAATCAAGCCTAAATGTCAAGCCAGCCTAAATTGGCGTGTCTATGCAAATCAAGCCTGAATTCAACAAGTCTATCAAGCCAGCCTAAATTCAGCGTGTCAATGCAAATCAAGCCTGAATTCAACTAGTCTATGTCAAGCCAGCCCTAAATTCAGCGTGTCTATGCAAATCAAGCCTGAATTCAACAAGTCTATGTCAAGCCAGCCTAAATTCAGCTATGTGTCTTCAACAATCTATCGAAGCCAGACTTTCAGCGTGTCTATGCAAATCAAGCCTGAATTCAACAAGTCTGTCAAGCCAGCCTAAATTCAGCGTGTCTATGCAAATCAAGCCTGAATTCAACAAGTCTTCATCAAAGCCAGCCTAAATTCAGCGTGTCTATGCAAATCAAGCCTGAATTCAACAAGTCTATGTCAAGCCAGCCTAAATTCAGCGTGTCTATGCAAGCCCGAATTCAACAAGTCTATGTCAAGCCAGCCCTAAATTCAGCGTGTCTATGAAATCAAGCCTGAATTCAACTAGTCTATGTCAAGCCAGCCTAAATTCAGCGTGTCTATGCAAATCAAGCCTGAATTCAACAAGTCTAGCGTGTCAAAATCAAGCCTGAATTCAACAAGTCTATCAAATTTCAGCGTGTCTATGCAAATCAAGCCTGAATTCAACAAGTCTATGTCAAGCCAGCCTAAATTCAGCGTGTCTATACAAATCAAGCCTGAATTCAACTAGTCTAAATTCAGCGTCAAGCCAGCCTAAATTCAGCGTGTCTGTGCAAATCAAGCCTGAATTCAACAAGTCTATGTCAAGCCAGCCTAAATTCAGCGTGTCTATGCAAATCAAGCCTGAATTCAACAAGTCTATGTCAGTGTCCTAAATTCAGCGTGTTATGTCCAAGCCAGCCCTAAATTGTCTAGCAAATCAAGAATTCAACTAGTCTATCAAGCCAGCCTAAATTCAGCGTGTCTATGCAAATCAGCCTGAATTCAACTGGTCTATGTCAAGCAGCCTAAATTCAGCGTGTCTATGCAAATCAAGCCTGAATTCAACTAGTCTATGTCAAGCCTGAATTCGGCAGCCAGCCTAAATTCAGCGTGTCTATACAAATCAAGCCTGAATTCAACAAGTCTATGTCAAGCCAGCCTAAATTCAGCGTGTCTATGCAAATCAAGCCTGAATTCAACTAGTCTATGTCAAGCCAGCCTAAATTCAGCGTGTCTGTGCAAACCAAGCCTGAATTCAACTAGTCTATGTCAAGCCAGCCTAAATTCAGAATGTCATGCCAAATCAAGCCCACCAATTCAACAAGTCTATGTCAAGCCAGCCTAAATTCAGCGTGTCTATGCAAATCAAGCCCTGAATTCAACTAGTCTATATCAAGCCAGCCTAAATTCAGCGTGTCTATGCAAATCAAGCCTGAATTCAACTAGTCAAGCCAGCCTAAATTCAGCAAAATCAAGCCTGAATTCAACTAGCCTAAAAATTCAGCGTGTCTAAATTCAGCGTGTCTAAAATCAAGCCTGAATTCAACTAGTCTATGTCAAGCCAGCCTAAATTCAGCGTGTCTATGCAAATCAAGCCTGAATTCAACAAGTCTATGTCAAGCCAGCCTAAATTCAGCGTGTCTATGCAAATCAAGCCTGAATTCAACTAGTCTATATCAAGCCAGCCTAAATTCAGCGTGTCTATGCAAATCAAGCCTGAATTCAACTAGTCTATGTCAAGCCAGCCTAAATTCAGCGTGTCTATGCAAATCAAGCCTGAATTCAACTAGTCTATGTCAAGCCAGCCTAAATTCAGCGTGTCTATGCAAATCAAGCCTGAATTCAACTAGTCTATGTCAAGCCAGCCTAAATTCAGCGTGTCTATGCAAAATCAAGCCTGAATTCCAACAAGTCTATGTCAAGCCAGCCTAAATTCAGCGTGTCTATGCAAATCAAGCCTGAATTCAACTAGTCTATCTAAGCCAGCCTAAATTCAGCGTGTCTATGCAAATCAAGCCTGAATTCAACAAGTCTATGTCAAGCCAGCCTAAATTCAGCGTGTCTGTATAAAATTCCATCATAAGCCTGAATTCAACAAGTCTATGTCAAGCCAGCCTAAATTCAGCGTGTCTATGCAAATCAAGCCTGAATTCAACTAGTCTATGTCAAGCCAGCCTAAATTCAGCGTGTCTATGCAAATCAAGCCCGAATTCAACTAGTCTATGTCAAGCCAGCCTAAATTCAGCGTGTCTATACCAAATCAAGCCTGAATTCAACAAGTCTATCATCAGCCTAAATTCAGCGTGTCTAAAAATTCAACAAGTCTATGTCAAGTCAGCCTAAATTCAGCGTGTCTATAAATCAAGCCTGAATTCAACAAGTCTATGTCAAGCCAGCCTAAATTCAGCGTGTCTATGCAAATCAAGCCTGAATTCAACTAGTCTATGTCAAGCCAGCCTAAATTCAGCGTGTCTATGCAAATCAAGCCTGAATTCAACTAGTCTATGTCTAAATGCGTCTATGCAAATCAAGCCTGAATTCAACAAGCCTAGCCTAAATTCAGCGTGTCTATGCAAATCAAGCCTGAATTCAACAAGTCTATGTCAAGCCAGCCTAAATTCAGCGTGTCTATGCAAATCAAGCCTGAATTCAACAAGTCTATGTCAAGCCAGCCTAAATTCAGCGTGTCTATGCAAATCAAGCCTGAATTATACTAGTCTATATCAAGCCAGCCTAAATTCAGCGTGTCTATGCAAATCAATTCAACTAGCCTGAATTCAACAAACTGTCTAACAAGTTCATGTCAAGCCAGCCTAAATTCAGCGTGTCTATGCAAATCAAGCCTGAATTCAACAAGTCTAATTCAACAAGTCAAGCCAGCCCCTAAATTCTAGCGTTCCATCTAGTCTATGTCAAGCCAGCCTCAAGCCTGCCTGAATTCAACAAGTCTATGTCAAGCCAGCCTAAATTCAGCGTGTCTATGCAAAATCAAGCCTGAATTCAACTGTCAGTTATGTCAAAGCCAGCCTAAATTCAGCGTGTCTATGCGCCTGAAATCAACTAGTCTATGTCAAGCCAGCCTAAATTCAGCGCGTGTCTATTCAAGCCTGAATTCAACAAGTCTATGTCAAGCCAGCCTAAATTCAGCGTGTCTATGCAAATCAAGCTCGAATTCAACAAGTCTATATGTCAAGCCAAGCCTAAATTCGGCGTGTCTATGCAAATCAAGCCTGAATTCAACAAATCGTCTATGTCAAGCCAGCCTAAATTCAGCGTGTCTTATGCAAATCAAGCCTGAATTCAACTAGTCTATGTCAAGCCAGCCTAAATTCAGCGTGTCTATAAAATCAAACCTGAATTCAACTAGTCTATGTCAAGCCAGCCTAAATTCAGCGTGTCTATGCAAATCAAGCCTGAATTCAACAAGTCTATGTCAAACCAGCCTAAATTCAGCGTGTCTATACCAAATCAAGCCTGAATTCAACTAGTCTATGTTGCCAGCCTAAATTCAGCGTGTCTATGCAAATCAAGCCTGAATTCAACTAGTCTATGTCAAGCCAGCCTAAATTCAGCGTGTCTATGCAAAATCAAGCCTGAATTCAACAAGTCTATGTCAAGCCAGCCTAAATTCAGCGTGTCTATGCAAATCAAGCCTGAATTCAACAAGTCTATGTCAAGCCAGCCTAAATTCAGCGTGTCTGGTCAGCCTAAATTGAAATCAAGCCGTTTTCAGCCAAATTCAGCGTGTTCATGCAAACTCGTCTAATTCAACAAGTCAAGCCAGCCTAAATTCAGCGTGTCTATGCAAATCAAGCCTGAATTCAACTAGTTATAATCAAGCCAGCCCTAAATTCAGCGTGTCAATTCAACAAGTCCAGCCTAAATTCAGCGTGTCTATGCAAATCAATTCAACTGAATTCAACTGGTCTATGTCAAGCCAGCCTAAATTCAGCGTGTCTATGCAAAATCAAGCCTGAATTCAACTAGTCTATATCAAGCCAGCCTAAATTCAGCGTGTCTATGCAAATCAATTAATTCAAGCCCAAATTCAGCGTGTCTATATCAAACCAGAATTCAACAAGTAAATTCAGCGTGTCTATGCAAATCAAGCCTGAATTCAACTAGTCTATGTCAAGCCAGCCTAAATTCAGCGTGTCTATGCAAATCAAGCCTGAATTCAACAAGTCTATCATCAAAATTCAGCCAGCCTAAATTCAAGCGTGTCTGTGCAAATCAAGCCTGAATTCAACTGAGTCTATGTCAAGCCAGCCTAAATTCAGCGTGTCTATGCAAATCAAGCCTGAATTCAACAAGTCTATGTCAAGCCAGCCTAAATTCAGCGTGTCTATGCAAATCAAGCCTAAAACTTCTATGTCAAGTGCCCCTAAATTCAGCGTGTCTATGCAAATCAAGCCTGAATTCAACTAGTCTATGTCAAGCCAGCCTAAATTCAGCGTGTCTATGCAAATCAAGCCCTGAATTCAACAAGTCTATGTCAAAGCCAGCCTAAATTCAGCGTGTCTATGCAAATCAAGCCTGAATTCAACAAGTCTATGTCAAACCAGCCTAAATTCAGCGTGTCTAAAATCAAGCAAATCAAAGCCTGAATTTCAACTAGTCTATGTCAAGCCAGCCTAAATTCCCGTGTCTATGCAAAATCAAGCCTGAATTCAACAAGTTCTGAATTCAACCAGTATCAAGCCAGCTAAATTCGTGTCTATGCAATCAAGCGTGTCTATGTCAAATCAGCCTAAATTCAGCGTGTCTATGTCAAGCCGTCTGCCTAAATTCAGCGTGTCTATGCAAATCAAGCCTGAATTCAACAAGTCTATGTCAAAATTCAGCCATGCCTAAATTCCAGCGTGTCTATGCAAATCAAGCCTGAATTCAACTAGTCTATGTCAAGCCAGCCTAAAATTCCAAGGTGTCTATGCAAATCAAGCCTGAATTCAACAAGTCTATGTCAAGCCAGCCTAAATTCAGCGTGTTCAACAAGTCTATGTCAAAGCCCAAATCAATGCAAATCAAGCCCGAATTCAACAAGTCTATGTCAAGCCAGCCTAAATTCAGCGTGTCTATGCAAATCAAGCCTGAATTCAACTAGTCTATGTCAAGCCAGCCTAAATTCAGCGTGTCTGCTGCAAAATCAAGCCTACAAACGAATTCCAACTGGTGTCTATGTCAAGCCAATTCAACTAGTTCATGTCAAGTCAGCCTAAATTCAGCGTGTCTGCTGCAAATCAAGCCTGAATTCAATAAAATTATGTCAAGCCAGCCTAAATTCAGCGTGTCTATGCAAATCAAGCCTGAATTCAACAAGTCTATGTCAAGCCAGCCTAAATTCAGCGTGTCTGCAAATCAAGCCTGAATTCAACTAGTCTATGTCAAGCCAGCCTAAATTCAGTGTCTATGCAAATCAAGCCCGAATTCAACTAGTCTATGTCAAGCTCCTAAATTCAGCGTGTCTATGCAAACTCAATTCAACTCAAGTCTATGTCAAAATCCCTGAATTCAGCCCTAAAATCAAGCCTGAATTCAAGCCAGTCAACTAGTTCATGTCAGCCTAAATTCAAGCCTGCCTGAATTCAACTAGTCTATGTCAAGCCAGCCTAAATTCGGCGTGTCTATGCAAATCAAGCCTGAATTCAACTAGTCTATGCCTTCAAGCCAGCCTAAATTCATGTCTATGCAAAATCACTGAATTCAACTAGTCTATGTCAAGCCAGCCTAAATTCAGCGTGTCTGTACCGCAAATCCCCCCGAATTCCCACAAGTCTATGTCAAGCCAGCCCTAAATGTCATGCGTGTCTGTGTCAGCCTAAATTCAGCGTGTCTAGCCTGAATTCAACAAGTCTATGTCAAGCCAGCCTAAATTCAGCGTGTCTCTGTGGAATCAAGCCTGAATTCAACTGGTCTATGTCAAGAAGCCTAAATTCAGCGTGTATGCAAATCAAGCCTGAATTCAACAAGTCTATGTCAAAGCCAGCCTAAATTCAGCGTGTCTCTGTGCAAATCAAGCCTGAATTCCAACTTCAAATCTATGTCAACTAGCCAGCCTAAATTCATGTGTGTCTATGCAAATCAAGCCTGAAAATTTAACTAGTCTATGTCAAGCCAGCCCTAAATTCAGCGTGTCTATGCAAACCGCTACGAATCAAGCCTGTCAATCAACTGGTCTATATGTCAAGCCAGCCTAAATTCAGCGTGTCTATGCAAATCGAAATTCAACTAGTCTATTCAAGCCAGCCTAAAATTCAGTGTCTATGCAAATCAAACCTGAATTCGTCCAGTCTATGTCAAGCCAGCCTAAATTCAGCGTGTCTATGCAAAATTCAACCAGTCCGTCAGAATTCAACTGGCCTGAATTCAACAAGTCAAACTGTCAGCCTAAATTCAGCGTGTCTATGCAAATCAAGCCCGAATTCAACTGGTTCTATTCAGCGTGTCTATGCAAAATCAAGCCTGAATTCAACTAGTCTATGTCTAAATTCAGCGTGTCTATGCAAATCAAGCCTGAATTAACTACTCTATGTCAAGCCAGCCAAATTCAGCGTGTTTCTATGCAAATCAAAGCCTGAATTCAACAAGTCTATGTCAAGCCAGCCTAAATTCCAGCGTGTCTATGCAAATCAAGCCTGAATTCAACAAGTCTATGTCAAGCCAGCCTAAATTCTATGCGTGTCTGTACTGATGGTCAAGCCAGCCAATTTCAGCGTGTCAGCCTAAATCAAGCCACAATTTAAACTAGTCTATGTCAAACCAGCCTAAATTCAGCGTGTCTATACCAAATCAACTAGCCTGAATTCAACAACAAGTCTATGTCAAAAGCCAGCCTAAATTCAGCGTGTCTATGCAAAATCAAGCCTGAATTCAACTAGTCTATGTCAAGCCAGCCTAAATTCAGCGTGTCTATGCAAATCAAGCCTGAATTCAACTGGTCTATGTCAAGCCAGCCTAAATTCAGCGTGTCTATGCAAATCAGCCTGAATTCAACAAGTCTATGTCAAGCCAGCCTAAATTCAGCGTGTCTATGCAAATCAAGCCTGAATTCAACTAGTTCTATGTCAAGCCAGCCTAAATTCAGCGTGTCTATGCAAATCAAGCCTGAATTCAACAAGTCTATGTCAAGCCAGCCTAAATTCAGCGTGTCTATGCAAATCAAGCCTGAATTCAACTAGTCTATGTCAAGCCAGCCTAAATTCAGCGTGTCTATGCAAATCAAGCCTGAATTCAACTAGTCTATGTCAAGCCAGCCTAAATTCAGCGTGTCTATGCAAATCAAGCCTGACCAACTAGTCTATTCAACAAATTCAGCGTGTCAAGCCAAGCCTAAATTCAACAAGTCTATGTCAATGTCTGTAAATCGGCCTGAATTCAACAAGTCTATGTCAAGCGTGTTCGGCCTAAATTCAGCGTGTCTATGCAAAAATCAAGCCTGAATTCAACAAGTCTATGTCTTCAGAAAGCCAGCCCTAAATTCCCAGCGTGTCTATGCAAATCAAGCCTGAATTCAACCAGTCTATGTCAAGCCAGCCTTCAATGCAAATCGCCTGAATTCAACTAGTCTATGTCAAGCCAGCCTAAATTTCAGCGTGTCTTCATGCCGTCAAGCCTGAATTCAACTGGTCTATGTCAAGCCAGCCTAAATTCAGCGTGTCTATGCAAATCAAGCCTGAATTCAACTAGTCTATGTCAAGCCAACTAGCCTAAATTCAGCGTGTCTAAAGCAAAGCCAGCCTCAAGCCTGAATTCAACTGGTCTATGTCAAAATCAAGCCAGCCTAAATTCAGCGTGTCTATGCAAATCAAGCCTGAATTCAACTAGTCTATGTCAAGCCAGCCTAAAATTCAATTAACAAGCGTGCCTAAATTCAATGCAAATCAAGCCTGAATTCAACTAGTCTATGTCAAAAATAGCCTAAATTCAGCTTCAAATTGTGTCTATGCAAATCAAGCCTGAATTCAACTAGTCTATCAAGCCAGCCTAAATTCAGCGTGTCTATGCAAATCAAGCCTGAATTCAACTAGTCTATGTCAAGCCAGCCCTGATTCAGCGTGTCTGTGAAATCAAGCCTGAATTCAACTAGTCTATGTCAAGCCAGCCTAAATTCAGCGTGTCTGTGCAAATCAAGCCTGAATTCAACTCTATGTCTATCTAAAATCGCCAACAAGTCCTAGCCTAAATTCAGCGTGTCTATGCAAATCGCCTGAATTCCTAGTCTATGTCAAGCCAGCCTAAATTCAGCGTGTTCTATGCAAATCAAGCCTGAATTCAACAAGTCTATGTCAAGCCAGCCTAAATTCAGCGTGTCTATGCAAATCAAGCCTGAATTCAACAAGTCTATGTCAAGCCAGCCCTAAATTCAGCGTGTCTATGCAAATTCAAGCCTGAATTCAACAAACTGCCTGAATTCAACCAGTCTATGTCAAGCCAGCCTAAATTCAGCGTGTCTGTACAAATCAAGCCTGAATTCAGCTAAACTGTCTATGTCAAGCCAGCCTAAATTCAGCGTGTCTATGCCAATCAAGCCTGAATTCAACAAGTCTATGTCAAGCCAGCCTAAATTCAGCGTGTCTATGCAAATCAAGCCTGAATTCCAAGTCTATGTCAAGTCTATGTCAAGCCAGCCTAAATTCAGCGTGTCTATGAAATCAAGCCTGAATTCAACTGAAAAAGTCTATGTCAAGCCAGCCTAAATTCAGCGTGTCTATGCAAATCAAGCCTGAATTCAAAAGTCTATGTCAAATAAAAGCTAAATTCAGCGTGTCTGCAAAATCAAGCCTGAATTCAACTAGTCTATGTCAAGTAGCCTAAATTCAGCGTGTCTATGCAAATCAAGCCTGAATTCAACAAGTCTATGTCAAGCCAGCCTAAATTCAGCGTGTCTATGCCGTCAAGCCTGAATTCAACAAGTTCCTGTCAAGCCAGCCTCAGCGTGTCTGTACCGTCAAGCCTGAATTCAACAGAAGCCATGCTAAATTCAGCGTGTCTATGCAAATCAAGCCTGAATTCAACAGGTCTATCAAAAGCCAGCCTAAATTCAGCGTGTCTATGCCGTCCAAGCCTGAATTCAACAAGGTATGTCAAGCCAGCCTAAATTCAGCGTGTCTATGCAACCGCCTGAATTCAACAAGTCTATTCAGCGTGTTCAAATCAAGCCTGAATTCAACTAGTCCCTAAATTCAGCGTGTCTATGCAAATCAAGCCTGAATTCAACTAGTCTATGTCAAGCCAGCCTAAATTCAGCGTGTCTATGCAAATCAAGCCTGAATTCAACAAGTCTATGTCAAAGCCAGCCTAAATTCAGCGTGTCTATGCAAATCAAGCCTGAATTCAACAAATCTGTCAATGCCAGCCTAAATTCAGCGTGTCTATACAAATCAAGCCTGAATTCAACAAGTCTATGTCAAGCCAGCCTAAATTCAGCGTGTCTATGCAAATCAAGCCTGAATTCAACAAGTCTATGTCAAAATTCAGCCAGCCTAAATTCAGCGTGTCTATGCAAATCAAGCTGAATTCAACAAGTCTATGTCAAGCCAGCCTAAATTCAGCGTGTCAAGCCCAATTCAACTAGTCAAATTCAAGCCTGAATTCAACTAGTCTATGTCAAGCCAGCCTAAATTCAGCGTGTCTATGCAAATCAAGCCTGAATTCAACAAGTCTATGTCAAGCCGGCTAAATTCAGCGTGTCTATGCAAATCAAGCCTGAATTCAACAAGTCTATGTCTATCCAGCCTAAATTCAGCGTGTCAATGCCAAGCCTAAATTCAGCGTGTCTATGCAAATCAAGCCTGAATTCAACAAGTATGTCCAAATTCAGCCTGTCTCATTCAAGCCTGAATTAACTAGTCTATGCAAATCCAGCCTGCAATTCAATTCAACAAGTCTATGTCAAGCCAGCCTAAATTCAGCGTGTCTGTACAAATCAAGCCTGAATTCAACAAGTCTATGTCAAGCCAGCCTAAATTCAGCGTGTCTGCAAATCAAGCTGAATTCAACAAGTCTATGTCAAGCCCCCAGCCCCCTCAATTCAGCGTCTCTGTAAATCAAGCCTGAATTCAACTGGTCTATGTCAAAGCCTAAGCCAGCCTAAATTCAAATCAAGTGTCTATGCAAATCAAGCCTGAATTCGAATTCAACTAGTCTATGTCAAGCCAGCCTAAATTCAGCGTGTCTATGCAATCAAATCGCCTGAATTCAACAAGTCTATGTCAAGCCAGCCTAAATTCAGCGTGTCTATGCAAATCAAGCTGAATTCAACAAGTCTATGTCAAGCCAGCCTAAATTCAGCGTGTCTATGCAAATCAAGCCTGAATTCAGCGTGTTCATGTAAATCAAGTCTATGTCAAGCCAGCCTAAATTCAGCGTGTCTGTGCAAATCCAAATACTGAATTCAACAAGTCTATGCGTCAAGCCAGCCCTAAATTCAGCGTGTCTATGCAAATCAAGCCTGAATTCAACTGAAATTCAGTCTATGTCAAGCCAGCCTAAATTCAGCGTGTCTGCAAATCAAGCCTGAATTCAACAAGTCTATGTCAAGCCAGCCTAAATTCAGCGTGTCTGTGCAAATCAAGCCTGAATTCAACTGAGTCTATGCGTGTCAAAATCGCCAATTCAACAAGTCCTAAATTCAGCGTGTCTGTGCAAATCGCTCGAATTCTGAATTCCTTCAGCCTAAATTCATGTCTGCAAATCAAGCCAGCCTAAATTCAGCGTGTCCATGCAAATCAAGCCTGAATTCAACTATTCTATGTCAAGCCAGCCTAAATTCAGCGTGTCTGCTTTAAATCAAGCCTGAATTCAACAAGTCTATGTAAGCCAGCCTAAATTCAGCGTGTCTATGCAAATCAAGCCTGAATTCAACAAGTCTATCATCAAGCCAGCCCTAAATTCAGCGTGTCTATGCAAATCAAGCCTGAATTCAACTAGTCTGTCTATGTCCAAGCCTCGAATTCAACAACCATGCCTAAATTCAGCGTGTCTATGCAAATCAAGCCTGAATTCAACAAGTCTGTCAAGCCAGCCCAAGCTCAATTCAACTATCTATGCAAATCAAGCCTGAATTCAACAAGTCTATGTCAAGCCAGCCCTAAATTCAGCGTGTCTATGCAAATCAATTCAACAAGTCCTGAATTCAACAAGTCTATAGTCAAGCAAGCCTAAATTCAGCGTGTCTGTGCAAATCAAGCCTGAATTCAACAAGTCTATGTCAAGCCAGCCTAAATTCAGCGTGTCTGTGCAAATCAAGCCTGAATTCAACTGAGTCTATAAATTCAAGCCAGCCTAAATTCAACAAGTCTATGTCAAATCAAGCCTGAATTCCTTCGAATTCAACTAGTCTATGTCAAGCCAGCCTAAATTCAGCGTGTCTGTCGCCAAATCAGCCTGAATTAACAAGTCTATGTCAAGCCAGCCTAAATTCAGCGTGTCTATGCAAATCAAGCCTGAATTCAACTAGTCTATGTCAAGCCAGCCTAAATTCAGCGTGTCTGTACAAATCAACTAGCCTGAATTCAGCTAGTCTATGAATTCAACAAGTCCAAGCCCTAAATTCAGCGTGTCTCAAGCCTGAATTCAACTAATCAAGCCAGCCTAAATTCAGCGTGTCTATGCCAAATCAAGCCTGAATTCAACAAGTCTATGTCAAGCCAGCCTAAATTCAGCGTGTCTATGCAAATCAAGCCTGAATTCAACTAGTCTATGTCAAGCCAGCCTAAATTCAGCGTGTCTATGCAAAATCAAGCCTGAATTCAACTGAGTCTATCGTCAAGCCAGCCTAAATTCAGCGTGTCTCTATGCAAATCAAGCCTGAATTCAACAAGTCTATGTCAAACCAGCCTAAATTCAGCGTGTCTATGCAAATCAAAGCCTGAATTCAACAAGTCTATCAGCCAGCCCTAAATTCAGCGTGTCTATGCAAATCAAGCCTGAATTCCAACTGGTCTATGTCAAGCCAGCCTAAATTCAGCGTGTCTATGCAAATCAAGCCTAATTCCTTCAAGTCTATGTCAAAGCCAGCCTAAATTCAGCGTGTCTATGCAAATCAAGCCTGAATTCAAACAAGTCTATGTCAAGCAGCCTAAATTCAAGCGTGTCTATGCAAATCAAAACTGAATTCAAGCAAGTCTTATGTCAAGAGCCAGCCTAAATTCGGCGTGTCTATGCAAATCAAGCCTGAATTCAACAAGTCTAATAAACCAGCCCTAAATTCAGCGTGTCTATGCAAATCAAGCCTGAATTCAACAAGTCTATGTCAAGCCAGCCCTAGAATTCAGCGTGTCTGTGCAAGTGCAATTCAACAAGTCTATTCAAGCCAGCTAAATTCCTTAGAGTCTATATCAAAGCCAGCCTAAATTCAGCGTGTCTGTACAAATCAAGCCTGAATTCAACAAGTCTATATCAAGCCAGCCTAAATTCAGCGTGTCTGTGCAAATCAAGCTGAATTCAACTAATCTATGTCAAAAATAGCCTAAATTCAGCGTGTCTGCAAATCAAGCCTGAATTCAACAATCTCTATGTCAAAAGCCAGCCTAAATTCAGCGTGTCTATGCAAATCAAGCCTGAATTCAACAGAGTCTATGTCAAAAGCCAGCCCTAAATTCAAGCGTGTCTGGCAAATCAAGCCTGAATTCAACTAGCAAGTCTATGTCAAGCCAGCCTAAATTCAGCGTGTCTCTGCAAATCAAGCCTGAATTCCAACAGAATCTATGTCAAGCCAGCCTAAATTCAGCGTGTCTGTGCAAAATCAAGCCTGAATTCAACAAGAATCTATGTCAAGCCAGCCTAAATTCAGCGTGTCTGTGCAAATCAGCCTGAATTCAACAAGTCTATGTCAAGCCAGCCCTAAATTCAGCGTGTCTGTATGCAAATCAAGCCTGAATTCAACAAGAGTCTATGTCAAGCCAGCCTAAATTCCAAAATCAAGCGTGTCTATGCAAATTCAAACCTGAATTCAACAAGTCTATAATCAAGCCAGCCAGCCTAAATTCAGCGTGTCTATGCAAATCAAGCCTGAATTCAACTAGTCTATGTCAAGCCAGCCTAAATTCAGCGTGTCTATGCAAATCAAGCCTGAATTCAACAAGTCTATCATCAAGCCAGCCCTAAATTCAGCGTGTCTATGCAAATCAAGCCTGAATTCAACAAGTCTATGTCAAGCCAGCCTAAATTCAGCGTGTCTATGCAAATCAAGCCTGAATTCAACAAGTCTATGCAACCGTGAGCCTAAATTCAGCGTGTCTATGCAAATCAAGCCTGAATTCAACTAGTCTATGTCAAGCCAGCCTAAATTCAGCGTGTCTGTGCAAATCAAGCCTGAATTCAACTAGTCTATCATCAAGCCAGCCTAAATTCAGCGTGTCTATGCCAAATCAAGCCTGAATTCAACTAGTCTATGTCAAAAGCCAGCCTAAATTCAGCGTGTCTATGCAAATCCAAATCTGAATTCAACAAGTCTATGTCAAGCCAGCCTAAATTCAGCGTGTCTAACTGCAAATCAAGCCTGAATTCAACAAAATCGTCTATGTCAAGCCAGCCCCCTAAATTCAGCGTGTCTGTGCAAATCAAGCCTGAATTCAACAAGTCTATATCAAGCCAGCCTAAATTCAGCGTGTCTGTACCAAGCCTGAATTCAACAATTCATGTCAAGCAAATTCAGCGTGTTCATGCAAATCAAGCTTCCGAATTCAACCAGTTCAGTGACCGCCTAAATTCCGCGTGTCTATAAATCAAGCCTCCGAATTCAACTAGTCTATGTCGAAGCCAGCCTAAATTCAGCGTGTCTATGCAAATCCAAGCCTGAATTCAACTAGTTCATGTCAAGCCCGCCCAAATTCGGCGTGTCTGTACCAAAATCAAGCCTGAATTCAACAAGTTCATGTCCTTCAGCCTAAATTCAGCGTGTCTATAAATCAAGCCCAAATTCAACAAGTCTATATCAAGCAGCCTAAATTCAGCGTGTCTATGCAAATCAAGCCTGAATTCCCACAGCAAGTCTATGTCAAGTCAGCCTAAAACGTGTCTATGCAAATCAGCCTGAATTCAACTAGTCTATGTCAAGCCACCTAAATTCAGCGTGTCTATGCAAATCAAGCCTGAATTCAACTAGTCTATGTTCAAGCCAAGCCTGAATTAACTAGTCTATATCAGTCAAAATTCAGCGTGTCTATGCAAATCAAGCCTGAATTCAACTAGTCTATGTCAAGCCAGCCTAAATTCAGCGTGTCTATGCAAATCAAGCCCTGAATTCAACTAGTCTATGTCAAGCCAGCCTAAATTCAGCGTGTCTATGCAAATCAAGCCTGAATTCAACTAGTAGTCTATGTCAAAGCCAGCCTAAATTCGCGTGTCATGCAAATCAAGCCTGAATAAACAAATCCAAGCCAGCCTAAATTCAGCGTGTCTCTGTGCAAATCAAGCCTGAATTAACTAGTCTATGTCAAGCCAGCCTAAATTCAGCGTGTCTATGCAAATCAAGCCTGAATTCAACAAGTCTATGTCAAGCCAGCCTAAATTCAGCGTGTCTGTACCAAAATCCAAGCCTGAATTCAACAAGTCTATGTCAAGCCAGCCTAAATTCAGCGTGTCTGTCTAGAAATCAAGCCTGAATTCAAGTTCTAAGTCTATGTCAATGCAAACTGCTCCAACAAGCCTAAATTCAGCGTGTCTATACCGTCAAGCCGAATTCAACAAGTCTATGTCAAGCCAGCCTAAATTCAGCGTGTCTATGCAACCGCCTTCAACAAGTATCAAGCCAGCCTAAATTCAGCGTGTCTGTGCAAATCTAAGCCTGAATTCAACAAGTCTATGCTCGAATTAACAAGCCAGCCCTAAATTCAGCGTGTCTATGCAAATCAGAAGCCTGAATTCAACAAGTCTATCAAGCCAGCCTAAATTCAGCGTGTCTGCAAATCAAGCCTGAATTCAACAAGTTCATATCCAGCCAGCCTAAATTCAGCGTGTCTATACCAAATCAAGCCTGAATTAACAAGTTCATGTCAAGCCAGCCTAAATTCTAGTCTCTATGTCAAATCATTACTAAATTCAAATCTGTCAAATCAGCCTAAATTCCAACAAGTCTACTAGTCAAACCAGCCTAAATTCAGCGTGTCTATGCAAATCAAGCCTGAATTCAACAAGTCTATGTCAAAAAACCAGCCTAAATTCAGCGTGTCTATGCAAATCAAGCCTGAATTCAACAAGTCTATGTCAAGCCAGCCTAAATTCAGCGTGTGTCTATGCAAATCAAGCCTGAATTCAACTAGTCTATGTCAAGCCCGGCCTAAATTCAGCGTGTCTATGCCAGCCTAAATTCAATGCCTGCCTGAATTCAACAGAGTCTATGTCAAGCCAGCCTAAATTCAGCGTGTCTATGCAAAACAAATACTGAATTCAACAAGTCTATATCAAGCCAGCCTAAATTCAGCGTGTCTATGCAAATAGTCAAGCCTGAATTCAACAAGTCTGAATTCAACCAACGGCGTCAAGCCAGCCTAAATTCAGCGTGTCTGTGCAAATCAACTAGTCCTGAATTCAACGTGTCTAGTCTCTATAGTCAAGCCAGCCTAAATTCAGCGTGTATGGAAATCAGCCTGAATTCAACAAGTCTATGTCAAATCGTCAGCCTAAATTCAGCGTGTCTATACCGTCAAGCCTGAATTCAACTAGTCTATGTCAAACCAGCCTAAATTCAGCGTGTCTATGCAAATCAAGCCTGAATTCAACAAGTCTATGTCAAGCCAGCCTAAATTCAGCGTGTCTATGCAAATCATGTCAAACCGCCTGAATTCAACGTGTCTGTGCAGTTGAATTCAAGTCTATGTGTCAAGCCTAAATTCAGCGTGTCTATGCAAATCAAGCCTGAATTCAACAGAAGTCTATGTCAAGAAGCCAGCCTAAATTCAGCGTGTCTATGCAAATCAACTGCTGTCAAAAGCCAGAATTCAACCAAGTCTATGTCAAGCAAGTCCAGCCTAAATTCAGCGTGTTATGCAAATCAAGCCTGAATTCAACAAGTCTATATCAAGCCAGCCTAAATTCGGCGTGTCTATGCAAATCAAGCCTGAATTCAACAAGTCTATGTCAAGCCAGCCCCAAATTCAGCGTGTCTATGCAAATCAAGCCTGAATTCAACTAGTCTATATCAAGCCAGCCTAAATTCAGCGTGTCTGTACCAAATCAAGCCTGAATTCAACAAGTCTATGTCAAGTCAGCCTAAATTCAGCGTGTCTATGCAAATCAAGCCTGAATTCAACAAGTCTATGTCAAGCCAGCCCTAAATTCAGCGTGTGTCTATGCAAATCAAGCCTGAATAGTCTATCAAGTCAAAATTCGCGTGTCTAGCAAATCTATGCAAATCAACCTGAATTCAACTTCTATGTCAAGCCAGTCCTAAATTCCAGCGTGTCTGTACAAAATCAAGCCTGAATTCAACAAGTCTATGTCAAGCCAGCCCTAAATTCAGCGTGTCTGCTGCAAATCAAGCCTGAATTCAACAAGTCTATGTCAAGCCAGCCTAAATTCAGCGTGTCTGTGCAAATCAAGCCTGAATTCAACAAGTCTATGTCAAGCCAGCCTAAATTCAGCGTGTCTATGCAAAAATCAAGCCTGCCTAAATTCAACAAGTCTATGTCAAGCTCCAAGCCCTAAATTCAGCGTGTCTCTGCCAAATCAAGCCTGAATTCAACTAGTCTATGTCAAGCCAGCCTAAATTCAGCGTGTTTATGCAAATCGCTTCGACCAACTAGTTCAAGCCTGAATTCAACGTGTCTAAGTCTATGTGTCAAGTCTATGTCGTCAGCCTAAATTCAGCGTGTCTATGCAATCAAGCCTGAATTCCAACAAGTCTATGTCAAGCCGGCCTAAATTCAGCGTGTCTATGCAAATCAACCGAATTCAACAAGTCTATCAAGCCAGCCTAAATTCAGCGTGTCTATGCCAAATCAAGCCTGAATTCAACAAGTCTATGTCAAGCCAGCTAATTCCAGCGTGAATTCAAGTCTATGCAAATGTCTATCTAATGTCAAGCCTGAAATTCAGCGTGTCTATATGCAAATCAGCCTGAATTCAACAAGTCTATGTCAGTTAGCCTAAATGCGTGTTCTAAATCAAGCCTGAATTCAACTAGTCTATCTCAAAGCCTAAATTCAGCGTGTCTATGCAAATCAAGCAAAACTCAAGCCTGAATTCAGCAAGTCTATGCAACCGCTCAATTCAACAAAGCCAGCCTAAATTCAGCGTGTCTATGCAAATCAAGCCTGAATTCAACAAGTCTATGTCAAAAGCCAGCCCTAGAATTCAGCGTGTCTAAATCAAGCAATTCAACTGGTCTATGTCAAGCCTACAGCCTAAATTCAGCGTTCATGCAAATCAAGCCTGAATTCTTCATGTCAAGCCAGCCTAAATTCAGCGTGTCTATGCCAAATCAAGCCTGAATTCAACAAGTCTATAAATTAGCGTCAAGCCAGAATTCAAATAGTTCAGCGTGTCTATGCAAATCAAGCCTGAATTCAACTAGTCTATATCAGAAGTCAGCCCTAAATTCGGCGTGTCTATCTATGCAAATTCAGCGTGTTCAGAAATCCTGAATTCAACAAGTCTATGTCAAGCCAGCCTAAATTCGGCGTGTCTATGCAAATCAAGCCTGAATTCAACTAGTCTATGTCAAGCCAGCCCTAAAATTCAGCGTGTCTATGCAGCCTAAATTCAAGCCTGAATTCAACTTCCCATCTATGTCAAGCCAGCCTAAATTCAGCGTGTCTATGCAAATCAAGCCTGAATTCAACAAGTCTAGTCTTTTTCAAGCCAAATTCAGAAGTTCATGCAAATCGTCTGAATTCAAATCAAGCCTCAGTGTGTCTATGTCTATGAATTCAAAACGCCAGCCTAAATTCAGCGTGTCTATGCAAATCAAGCCTGAATTCAACAAGTCTATGTCAAGCCAGCCTAAATTCAGCGTGTCTATGCAAATCAAGCCTGAATTCAACCTAAAGTCTATGTCAAGCCAGCCTAAATTCAGCGTGTCTATGCAAATCAGAGCCCCTGAATTCAACTGTCTATGTCAAGCCAGCCTAAATTCAGCGTGTCTATGCAAAATCAAGCCTCAGCCTAATTCAGCGTGTCTATGCAACAAGCCTGAATCTATGTCTATGTCAAGCCAGCCTAAATTCAGCTGTCTGTGCCGTCAAGCCTGAATTCTGTACTATGTCAAGCCAGCCTAAATTCAACTGTGTCTGGAATGTCAAAATAATATCAAGCCAGCCTAAATTCAGCGTGTCTGCTGCAAATCAGCCTGAATTCCAACTAGTCTATGTCAGGCCAGCCCTAGTTGGCGTGTCTATGCAAATCAAGCCTGAATTCAACAAGTCTATGTCAAGCCAGCCTAAATTCAGCGTGTCTATGCAAATCAAGCCTGAATTCAACTAGTCTATGTCAAGCCAGCCTAAATTCAGCGTGTCTATGCAAATCAAGCCTGAATTCAACAAGTCTATGTCAAGCCAGCCTAAATTCAGCGTGTCTATGCAAATCAAGCCTGAATTCAACAAGTCCTCATGTCAAGCCAGCCTAAATTCAGCGTGTCTATGCAAATCAAGCCTGAATTCAACTAGTCTATGTCAAGCCAGCCTAAATTCAGCGTGTCTATGCAAATCAAGCAATTCAACAAGTCTATGTCAAGCCAGCCTAAATTCAGCGTGTTCATGCGATTGAATTCAACAAGTCTATATGTCAAGCGTGTCTGCCTAAATTCAGCGTGTCTGCCCAAAGCGTGTCTATGCAAGCCTGAATTCAACAAGTCTATGTCAAAATTCAGCCATGCAAATCAAGCCTGAATTCAACAAGTTCAGCGTGCGTGTTCATGCAAATCAAGCCCGAATTCAACTAGTCTATGTCAAGCCAGCCTAAATTCAGCGTGTTTAGTAAACTCAAGCCTGAATTCAACTAGTTCATGTCAAGCCAGCCTAAATTCAGCGTGTCTATGCAAATCAAGCCTGAATTAACTAGTCATGTCAAGCCAGCCTAAATTCAGCGTGTCTATGCAAATCAAAATTCAACAAGTTCCAAGTTGCCTAAATTCAGCGTGTCTACATCAAGCCTAATTCAACAAGTTTGTCAGCCTAAATTCAGCGTGTCTATGCAAATCAAGCCTGAATTCAACAAGTCTATGTCAAGCCAGCCTAAATTCAGCGTGTCTATGCAAATCAAGCCTGAATTCAACTAGTCTATGTCAAGCCAGCCTAAATTCAGCGTGTGTCATGCAATCAAGCGAATTCAACTAGTCTATGTCAAGTCAGCCTAAATTCAGCGTGTCTATGCAAATCAAGCCTGAATTCAACAAGTCTATGTCAAGCCAGCCTAAATTCAGCGTGTCTATGCAAATCTATGTCAAGCCAGAATTCAACGTGTCTATGTCTCATGAATCAACAAGCCTATGTCAAGCCAGCCTAAATTCAGCGTGTCTATCAAGCCTGAATTGGGTCGTTCATGTCAAGCCAGCCTAAATTAGAATTCAACAAGTCTATGTCAAGCCAGCCTAAATTCAGCGTGTTCATGCAAATCAAGCCTGAATTCAACAAGTCTAAGCCGGGTGTAGCCTAAATTCAGCGTGTCTATGCAAATCAAGCCAATTCAAGTCTATGTCAAGCCAGCCTAAATTCAGCGTGTCTATGCAAATCAAGCCTGAATTCAACAAGTCTATGTCAAGCCAGCCTAAATTCAGCGTGTCTATGCAAATCAAGCCTGAATTCAACAAGTCTATGTCAAGCCAGCCTAAATTCAGCGTGTCTTTCATGCAAATCAAGCCTGAATTAACAAGTCTATGTCAAGCCAGCCTAAATTCAGCGTGTCTATGCAAATTCATGAATTAACAAGTCGGCGTCAAGCCTAAATTCAGCGTGTCTATGCAAATCAAGCCTGAATTAACAAGTCTATGTCAGCGCCCAAATTCAGCGTGTCTATAAATCAACTCTTCAACAAGTCTATGTCAAGCCAGCCTAAATTCAGCGTGTCTATGCAAAATCAAGCCTGAATTCAACAAGTCTATGTCAAGCCAGCCCAAATTCAGCGTGTCTATGCAAATCAAGCCTGAATTCAACAAGTCTATGTCAAGCCAAATTCAGCGTGTCTATGCAAAATCGAATTCAACTAGTCTATGTCAAGCCAGCCTAAATTCAGCGTGTCTCGGCAAATCAAGCCTGAATTCAACAAGTCTATGTCAAGCCAGCCTAAATTCAGCGTGTCTATGCAAATCAAGCCTGAATTCAACAAGTCTATGTCAAGCCAGCCTAAATTCAGCGTGTCTATGCAAATCAAGCCTGAATTCAACTAGTCTATGTCAAGCCAGCCTAAATTCAGCGTGTCTATGCAAATCAAGCCTGAATTCATACTGGTCTATATTCAACAAGTCTATAATAAGCCTAAATTCGGCGTGTCTATGCAAATCAAGCCTGAATTCAACAAGTCTATAATCAAAGCCAGCCTAAATTCAGCTGTCTCTATGTTCAAATCTATATCAAGCCAGAAATTCAGCGTGTCTATGTCAAGCACAGCCTAAAATTCAGCGTGTCTGTGCAAATCAAGCCTGAATTCAACTGGTCTATGTCAAGCCTAGAACCTGCTAAAGCCTTCCAGCGCCGGCTGTCTGTGCAAATCAAGCCAGATTCAACGAAGTCTATATCAAGCCAGCCTAAATTCGGCGTGTCTGTACCAAATCGACCTGGTTCAACAAGTCTATGTCAACCAGCCTAAATTCAGCGTGTCTATGCAAATCAAATACAAATTCAACTAGTCTATCAAGCCAGCCTAAATTCCGTGTCTCTGTGCAAATCAAGCCTGAATTCCAGCTAGTCTATCGTCAAGCCAGCCCTAAATTCAGCATTAATGTACCAAATCAAGCCTGAATTCAACTGGTCTATCGAAGCCAGCCTAAATTCAGCGTAATATACTGTACGTCAAGCCTGAATTCGAAAACTAGTCTATGTCTATGTCAAGCCAGCCTAAATTCTATGCAGCGTGTTCATGCAAATCAAGCCTGAATTCAACAAGTCTATGTCAAGTCAGCCTAAATTCAGCGTGTCTATGCAAATCAAGCCTGAATTCAACAAGTCTATGTCAGAAAGCCAGCCCTAAATTCAGCGTGTCTATGCAAATCAAGCTGAATTCAATGTCTATGTCAAGCCAGCCTAAATTCAGCGTGTCTATGCAAAATCAAGCCTGAATTCAACAGTTCTATGTCAAAATGGCCTAAATTCAGCGTGTCTATGCCAAATCAAGCCTGAATTCAACTAGAATATAATCAAATAGCCTAAATTCAGCGTGTCTATGCAAATCAAGCCTGAATTCAGCCTTCTCGTCTATGTCAAGCCAGCCCTAAATTCAGCGTGTCTATGCCAAATCAAGCCTGAATTCAACAAGTCTATGTCAAACCAGCCTAAATTCAGCGTGTCTAAAAATCAAGCCTGAATTCAACAGAGTCTGCTGTCAAGCCAGCCTAAATTCAGCGTGTCAGCGTGAATCAAGCCTGAATTCAACTAGTCTATGCGTCAAAGCCAGCTAGAATTCAGCGTGTTCATGCAAATCAAGCCTGAATTCAACTAGTCTATGTCGCTCTAAATTCAGTGTTCAAAATCAAGCCAACAAGCCTAAAATTCAGAAGCGTGTCTATGCCAAATCAAGCCTGAATTCAACAAGTCTATCATCAAGCCAGCCCCCTAAATTCAGCGTGTCTGTGCAAATCAAGCCTGAATTCAACAAGTCTATGTCAAGCCAGCCTAAATTCAGCGTGTCTATGCAAATCAAGCCTGAATTCAACAAGTCTATGTCGCCAGCCTAAATTGAAGCGTAAAGCCTCGAATTAACTAGTCTATGTCAAGCCAGCTCAAATTCAGCGTGTTCATGCAAATCAAGCCCGAATTCAACTAGTCTATGTCAAGCCAGCCCTAAATTCAGCGTGTTCTATGCAAATCAAGCCGGAATTCAACTAGTCTATGTCAAGCCAGCCTAAATTCAGCGTGTTCTGCAAAATCAAGCCTGAATTCAACAAGTCTATGTCAAAACCAGCCTAAATTCAGCGTGTCTATGCAAATCAAGCCTGAATTCAACAAGTCTATGTCAAGCCAGCCTAAATTCAGCGTGTCCATGCAAACAAGCCTGAATTCAACAGATTCTATGTCAAGCCAGCCTAAATTCAGCGTGTCTGTGTAAATCAAGCCTGAATTCAACAAGTCTATGTCAAGCCAGCCTAAATTCAGCGTGTCTGTGCCAAATCAAGCCTGAATTCAACAAGTCTATGTCAAGCCAGCCTAAATTCAGCGTGTCTATGCAAATCAAGCCTGAATTCAACCAGTCTATGTCAAGCCAGCCTAAATTCAGCGTGTCTACATGCAAATCAAGCCTGAATTCAACAAGTCTATGTCAAAACAGCCTAAATTCAGCGTGTCTATGCAAATCAAGCCTGAATTCAACTAGTCTATGTCAAGCCAGCCTAAATTCAGCGTGTCTTTATGCAAACAAAGCCAAAATTCAACAAGTCTATGTCAAGCCAGCCTAAATTCAGCGTGTCTATGCAAATCAAGCCCGAATTCAACTAGTCTATGTCAAGCCAGCCTAAATTCAGCGTGTCTATGCAAATCAAGCCTGAATTCAACAAGTCTATGTCAAGCCAGCCTAAATTCAGCGTGTCTATGCAAATCAAGCCCGAATTAACTAGTCTATGTCAAGCCAGCCTAAATTCAGCGTGTCTATGCAAAATTAACTAACAACAATGTCAAGCCGAAATTCAATGCAGTTCAATGTCAAGTCAGCCTAAATTCAGCGTGTCTATGCAAATCAAGCCTGAATTCAACAAGTCTATGTCAAGCCAGCCTAAATTCAGCGTGTCTATGCAAATCAAGCCTGAATTCAACAAGTCTTCAACCAGTGTCAAGCCAGCCTAAATTCAGCGTGTCTGCAAATCAAGCCTCCGAAAACTCATGTCAGCCAGCCTAAATTCAGCGTGTCTACAAATCGTTTCAACTAGTCATGTCAGCCAGAATTCCCAATTCAACTAGTTCATGTCAAGCCAGCCTAAATTCAGCGTGTCTAAAATCAAGCCTGAATTCAACAAGTCTATATCAAGCCAAATTCAGCCTAAAATCAGCATTGTCTAGCAAATTTCTGAATTCAACTAGTCTATGTCAAGCCAGCCTAAATTCAGCGTGTCTGTGCAAATCGAAATTGCCTGAATTCAACTAGTCTATATCAAGCCACCTAAATTCAGCGTGTTCATGCAAATCAAGCCTGAATTCAACTAGTTCATATCAAAAATTCAGCGTGTTCATGCAAATCAAGCCTGAATTCAACGTGTCTATGCAAATCAAGCCTGAATTCAACTAGTCTATCAAAACAAGCCAATTCAATGTTCATGTCTAAATTCAGCGTGTCTATGCAAATCAAGCCTGAATTCAACTAGTCTATGTCAAGCCAGCCCTAAATTCAGCGTGTAATAAATCAAGCCTGAATTCAACTAGTCTATGTCAAGCCTGCGTGTTCATGAAAATCAAGCCTGAATTCAACAAGTCTATGTCAAGTCAGCCTAAATTCCGTGTTCATGTAAATCATTTGAATTCAACAAGGTTCAAATCAAGCCTAAATTCCAGCGTGTCTATCAAAGCCAACCCCCTAAATTCAGCGTGTCTATGCAAATCAAGCCTGAATTAACTAGTCTATGTCAAGCCAGCCTAAATTCAGCGTGTCTATGCAAATCAAGCCTGAATTCAAGTCTATGTCAAGCCAGCCTAAATTCATGTCAAAAATCGCCTGAATTCAACTAGTCCTAAATTCGGCCTAAATTCAGCGTGTCTATGCAAATCAAGCCTGAATTCAACAAGTTCATGTCAAGCCAGCCTAAATTCAGCGTGTTCATGCAAAATCAAGCCTGAATTAACAAGTCTATGTCAAAATAGCCTAAATTCAGCGTGTCTATGCAAATCAAGCCTGAATTCAACAAGTCTATATCAAGCCAGCCTAAATTCAGCGTGTCTATGCAAATCAAGCCTGAATTCAACAAGTCTATGTCAAGCCAGCCAGCGTGTCTATGCAAATTCAACAAGTCTATGTCAAGTCAGCCTAAATTCAGCGTGTTCATGCAAATCAAGCCCGAATTCAACAAGTCTATGTCAAGCCAGCCTAAATTCAGCGTGTTCATGCAAATCAAGCCTGAATTCAACTAGTTCTCATCAAGCCAGCCTAAATTCAGCGTGTCTATGCAAATCAAGCCTGAATTCAACAAGTCTATGTCAAGCCAGCCTAAATTCAGCGTGTCTATGCAAATCAAGCCTGAATTCAACAAGTTCATATGTCAGCCTAAATTCAGCGTGTCTATGCAAAATCAAGCCTGAATTCAACTAGTCTATGTCAAGCCAGCCTAAATTCAGCGTGTCTATGCAAATCAAGCCTGAATTCAACTAGTTCATGTCAAGTCAGCCCAAATTCAGCGTATGCAACTCAAGCCTGAATTCAACTAGTTCATGTCAAGTTGCCTAAATTCAGCGTGTCTATGCAAATCAAGCCTGAATTCAACAAGTCTATGTCAAGCCAGCCTAAATTCAGCGTGTCTATGCAAAATCAAGCCTGAATTCAACAAGTCTATGTCAAGCCAGCCTAATTCAGCGTGTGTCTATGCAAAATCCTGAATTCAACTAGTCTAGTCTATGCGTGTCTGTCAAAACAAGCTGAATTCAACAGTCCGCCAGCCTAAATTCAGCGTGTCTATGCAAACTGCCTGAATTCAACAAGTCTATGTCAAGCCAGCCTAAATTCAGTAATCTATGCAAAACAAGCCTGAATTCAACAAGTCTATATCAAGCCAGCTAAATTCAGCGTGTTCTTAACCAAGCAAAACTAGTCTAAGGCCAAGCCAATTCAACAAGTCTATTCAACCAACGGCGTCAAGCCAGCCCTAAATTCAACTAGTCTATGTCGTTGTACCAATTCAGCGTGTCAAAATCAAGCCTGAATTCAACAAGTCTATCAAGCCAGCCTAAATTCAGCGTGTCTATGGAAATCAATTCAACAAGCCTCGTCATTCAATGCAAACCGTCCGAATTCAACTGTCAACCAGCTAGCCTAAATTCAGCGTGTCTATGCAAAAATCAAGCCTGAATTCAACAAGTCCTATGTCAAGCCAGCCCTAAATTCAGCGTGTCTATGCAAATCAGAAGCCTGAATTCCCAACTAGTTCATGTCAAAACAGCCTAAATTTCAGCGTGTCTATGCAAATCAAGCCTGAATTCAACTAATTATGTCAAGTCAGCCTAAATTCAGCGTGTCTGTAAAATCAAGCCTGAATTCCAACAAGTCTATGTCTAAGCCAGCCTAAAACAGCGTGTCTGCCTGAATTCAACAGTCATATCAAGCCAGCCTAAATTCAGCGTGTCTATGCAACCAAGCCTGAATCTTCATCAAGCCAGCTAAATTCAGCGTGTCTATGCAAATCAAGCCACAATTCAACAAGTCTATATCAAGCCAGCTAATTCAGCGTGTCCTATGCAAATCAAGCCTGAATTCAACTAGTCTATGTCAAGTCAGCCCTAAATTCAGCGTGTCTATGCAAATCAAGCCTGAATTCAACAAGTCTATCAAGCCAAAGCCTAAATTCAGCGTGTCTATGCAAATCAAGCCTGAATTCAGTCTACAAGCGTGTCTATGCAAATCATAGCCAGAATTCCTAAATTCCACCAGCGTGTCTATGCAAAATCAAGCCTGAATTCAACTAGTCTATGTCAAAAGCCAGCCCTAAATTCAGCGTGTCTATGCAAATCAAGCCTAGAATTCAACAAGTCTATGTCAAGCCAGCCTAAATTCAGCGTGTTCATGCAAATCAAGCCTGGGAATTCAACAAGTCTATGTCAAGCCAGCCTAAATTTCAGCGTGTCTATGAAATCAAGCCTTTCAACTAGAATTCAAAACCAGCCCTAAATTCATGTCGTGTCTATGCAACAAGCCTCAACAAGTTCATGCGAAAATTCAGCGTGTTCATGCAAATCAAGTCTCAACTAGTCATGTCAAGCCAGCCTAAATTCAGCGTGTCTATGCAAATCGCTTCGACCAACTAGTTCCTGAGCCTAAATTGTCCAGCAAGTCTATATCAATGTCGTCAGCCTAAATTCAGCGTGTCTGCAAACCAAAGCCTGAATTCAACAAGTCTATGTCAAGCCAGCCTAAATTCCAGCGTGTCTTATGCAAATCAGCCCGAATTCAACAAGTCTATGTCAAAAGCCAGCCTAAATTCAGTGTTCATGCAAATAAGCCTGAATTCAACAAGTCTATGTCAAGCCATTAAGGCAAGCCAAGCCTGAATTCAAGTCTATGTCAAGCTGTGCTAAATTAGTCAAATCAAGCCAATTAACCAGTCCCTAAATTCAGCGTGTCTATGCCAAATCAAGCCTGAATTCAACAAGTCTATGTCAGTTAGCCTAAATTCAGCGTGTTCATGCAAATCAAGCCTGAATTCAACTAGTCTATGTCAAGCCAGCCTAAATTCAGCGTGTCTATGCAAATCAAGCCCGAATTAACTACAAGCCTCTCAGCGTGTCAATGCCAGCCTAAATTCAACAAAGTCTATGTCGTCAGCTCAAATTCAGCGTGTCAAATCAAGCCTGAATTCAACCAGTCTATGTCAAAATAAGCCTAAATTCAGCGTGTTCATGCAAATCAAGCCTGAATTCAACAAGTCTATGTCAAGCCAGCCTAAATTCAGCGTGTGTCTATGCAAATCAAGCCTGAATTCAACAAGTTCATGTCAAGCCAGCCTAAATTCAGCGTGTCTATGCAAATCAAGCCTGAATTCAACAAGTTCTATGTCAAGTCAGCCCAAATTCAGCGTGTCTATGCAAATCAAGCCTGAATTCAACAAGTCTATGTCAAAGCCAGCCTAAAGCGTGTCAGCGTGTGAATTCAACAAGTCTATGCAAAATCCTAAATTCTGAATTCAACAAATCTAACTGTCAAGTCCAGCCTAAATTCAGCGTGTCTATGCAAATCAAGCCTGAATTCAACAAGTCTATGTCAAGCCAGCCTAAATTCAGCGTGTTCATGCAAAATCAAGCCTGAATTCAACTAGTCTATGTCAAAGCCAGCCTAAATTCAGCGTGTCTATGCAAATCAAGCCTGAATTCAACAAGTCTATGTCAAGCCAGCCTAAATTCAGCGTGTCTATGCAAAATCAAGCCCTGAATTCAACAAGTCTATGTCGCCAGCCTAAATTCAGCGTGTCTATGCAAATCAAGCCTGAATTCAACAAGTCTATATGTCAAGCCAGCCTAAATTCAGCGTGTCTATGCAAATCAAGCCTGAATTCAACAAGTCTATGTCAAGCCAGCCTAAATTCAGCGTGTCTATGCAAATCAAGCCTGAATTCAACAAGTCTATGTCAAGCCAGCCTAAATTCAGCGTGTCTATGCAAATCAAGCCTGAATTCAACAAGTCTATGTCAAGCCAGCCTAAATTCAGCGTGTCTATGCAAATCAAGCCTGAATTCAACAAGTCTATGTCAAGCCAGCCTAAATTCAGCGTGTGTCATGCAAATCAAGCCGAATTCAACAAGTCTATGTCAAGCCAGCCCCAATTCAGCGTCTATATGCAAAATCAAGCCTGAATTCAACAAGTCTATGTCAAGCCAGCCTTAAATTCAGCGTGTTCATGCAAATCAATTCAACAAGAATTCAACAAGTCTCATGTCAAGCCAGCCTAAATTCAGCGTGTCTATGCAAATCAAGCCTGAATTCAACTAGTCTATGTCAAGCCAGCCTAAATTCAGCGTGTTATGCAACCGCTTCAATTCAACAAGTCTATGTCAAGCCAGCCTAAATTCAGCGTGTGTCTATGCAAATCAAGCCTGAATTCAACAAGTCTATGTCAAGTCAGCCTAAATTCAGCGTGTCTATGCAAATCAAGCCTGAATTAACAAGTCTATGTCAAGTTGCCTAAATTCAGCGTGTCTATGCAAATCAAGCCTGAATTCAACAAGTCTATGTCAAGCCAGCCTAAATTCAGCGTGTCTATGCAAATCAAGCCTGAATTCAACAAGTCTATGTCAAGCCAGCCTAAATTCAGCGTGTCTATGCAAATCAAGCCTGAATTAACAAGTCTATCAAGTCAGCCTAAATTCAGCGTGTTCATGCAAATCAAGCCTGAATTCAACAAGTCTATGTCAAGTCAGCCTAAATTCAGCGTGTCTATGCAAATCGCTCGAATTCAACAAGTCTATGTCAAGCCAGCCTAAATTCAGCGTGTCTATGCAAATCAAGCCTGAATTCAACAAGTCAGCCTAAATTCAGCGTTCATGCAATCAGCCGAATTAACTAGTTCAGCGTGTCTATGTCAAAATCAAGCCTGAATTCAACAAGTCTATGTCAAGCCAGCCTAAATTCAGCGTGTCTATGCAAAATCAAGCCTGAATTCAACAAGTCTATGTCAAGCCAGCCTAAATTCAGCGTGTCTATGCAAATCAAGCCTGAATTCAACAAGTCTATGTCAAGCCTAAATTCAGCGTTCAGCAAGCCTGAATTCAACAAGTCTATGTCAAGTCAGCCTAAATTCAGCGTGTCTATGCAAATCAAGCCTGAATTCAACAAGTCTATGTCAAGCCAGCCTAAATTCAGCGTGTTCAAAAATCAAGCCTGAATTCAACAAGTCTATGTCAAGCCAGCCTAAATTCAGCGTGTCTATGCAAATCAAGCCTCGAATTAACCAGTCTATGTCAAGCCAGCCTAAATTCAGCGTGTCTATGCAAATCAAGCCTGAATTCAACAAGTCTATGTCAAGTCAGCCTAAATTCAGCGTGTCTATGCAAATCAAGCTCGAATTAACAAGTTCCATGTCAAGCCAGCCTAAATTCAGCGTGTTATGCAAATCAAGCCTGAATTCAACAAGTCATGTCAAGCCAGCCTAAATTCAGCGTGTCTATGCAAATCAAGCCTGAATTAACAAGTCTATGTCAAGCCAGCCTAAATTCAGCGTGTTCATGCAAATCAAGCCTGAATTAACAAGTCTATGTCAAGCCAGCCTAAATTCAGCGTGTCTATGTAAATCTAGCCTGAATTCAACAAGTCTATGTCAAGCCAGCTTCTAAATTCAGCGTGTCTATGCAAATCAAGCCTGAATTAACAAGTCTATGTCAAGCCAGCCTAAATTCAGCGTGTCTATGCAAATCAAGCCTGAATTCAACAAGTTCATGTCAAGTCAGCCTAAATTCAGCGTGTTCTATGCAAATCAAGCCTGAATTCAACTAGTCTATGTCAAGCAGCCTAAATTCAGCGTGTCTATGTAAATCAAGCCTGAATTAACTAGTTCATGTCAAGCCAGCCTAAATTCAGCGTGTCTATGCAAATCAAGCCTGAATTAACTAGTCTATGCCTGAATTCGGGTCTATGTCCTAAATTCAGCGTGTCTATGCAAATCAAGCCTGAATTCAACTAGTCTATGTCAAGCCAGCCTAAATTCAGCGTGTTCATGCAAATCAAGCCTGAATTCAACTAGTCTATGTCAAGCCAGCCTAAATTCAGCGTGTTCATGCAAATCAAGCCTGAATTCAACAAGTCTATGTCAAGCCAGCCTAAATTCAGCGTGTCTATGCAAATCAAGCCTGAATTCAACTAGTTCATGTCAATGCAAATCCTAAATTCAGCGTGTCTTCATGCAAATCAAGCCTGAATTAACAAGTCTATGTCAAGCCAGCCTAAATTCAGCGTGTCTATGCAAATCAAGCCTGAATTAACTAGTTCATGTCAAGCCAGCCTAAATTCAGCGTGTCTATGCAAATCAAGCCTGAATTAACTAGTCTATGTCAAGCCAGCCCAAATTCAGCGTGTGTCTATGCAAATCAAGCCTGAATTCAACAAGTCTATGTCGTCAGCCTAAATTCAGCGTGTTCATGCAAAATCAAGCCTGAATTCAACAAGTCTATGTCAAGTCAGCCTAAATTCAGCGTGTGTTATGCAAATCAAGCCTTCCGAATTCAACAAGTCTATGTCAAGCCAGCCTAAACGCAGCGTGTGTCTATGCAAATCAAGCCTGAATTCAACAAGTCTATGTCGTCAGCCTAAATTAGCGTGTCTATGCAAAATCAAGCCTGAATTCAACAAGTCTATGTCAAGCCAGCCTAAATTCAGCGTGTTCATGCAAATCAAGCCGAATTAACTAGTTCATGTCAAGGTTGCCTAAATTCAGCGTGTCTATGCAAATCAAGCCTGAATTCAACCAGTCTATGTCAAGCCAGCCTAAATTCAGCGTGTCTATGCAAATCAAGCCTGACCAACTAGTCTATGTCAAGCCAGCCTAAATTCAGCGTGTCTATGCAAATCAAGCCTGAATTCAACAAGTCTATGTCAAGTCAGCCTAAATTCAGCGTGTCTATGCAAATCAAGCCTGAATTCACAAGTCTATGTCAAGCCAGCCTAAATTCAGCGTTCTATGCAAATCAAGCTCGAATTAACTAGTCTATGTCAAGCCAGCCTAAATTCAGCGTGTCTATGCAAATCGCTTCCGAATTCAACAAGTCTATGTCAAGCCAGCCTAAATTCAGCGTGTCAAGTCTATGTCAAATCAAGCCAACTGAATTCAACAAGTCTATGTCAAGCTAGCCCAAATTCAGCGTGTCTATGCAAATCAAGCCTGAATTAACCAGTCTATGTCAAGCCAGCCTAAATTCAGCGTGTCGGCGCAAATCAAGCCTGAATTCAACTAGTTCATGTCAAGTCAGCCTAAATTCAGCGTGTCTATGCAACCGCTTCGAATTCAACTAGTCTATGAAAATTCAGCGTGTCTATGCAAATCAAGCCTGAATTCAATGTCTATGTCAAGCCAGCCTAAATTCAGCGTGTCTATGCAAAACCGCTTCCGAATTCAACAAGTCATGTCAAGCCAGCCTAAATTCAGCGTGTTCATGCAAATCAAGCCTGAATTAACTAGTCTATGTCAAGCCAGCCTAAATTCAGCGTGTTCATGCAAATCAAGCCTGAATTAACTAGTTCATGTCGTCGCCAGCCTAAATTCAGCGTGTCTATGCAAATCAAGCCTGAATTCAACAAGTCTATGTCAAGCCAGCCTAAATTCAGCGTGTCTATGCAAATCAAGCCTGAATTCAACTAGTCTATGTCGTCAGCCTAAATTCAGCGTGTCTATGCAAAACAAGCCTGAATTCAACAAGTCTATGCGTCAAGCCAGCCTAAATTCAGCGTGTTCATGCAAATCAAGCCTGAATTCAACTAGTCTATGTCAAGCCAGCCTAAATTCAGCGTGTCTATGCAAATCAAGCCGAATTCAACAAGTTCATGTTGCCAGCCTAAATTCAGCGTGTCTATGCAAATCAAGCCTGAATTCAACTAGTCTATGTCGCTCAGCCCAAATTCAGCGTGTTCATGCAAATCAAGCCTGAATTCAACTAGTTCATGTCAAGCCAGCCTAAATTCAGCGTGTTCATGCAAATCAAGCCCAGAATTCAACAAGTCATGCATGTCGTCAAGCCGCTTCAAATTCAGCGTGTTGCAAATCGCCTGAATTCAACAAGTCTATGTCAAGCCAGCCTAAATTCAGCGTGTTCATGCAAATCAAGCCTGAATTCAACTAGTCTATGTCAAGTCAGCCCAAATTCAGCGTGTCTCTATGCAAATCAAGCCTGAATTCAACAAGTCTATGTCAAGCCAGCCCAAATTCAGCGTGTCTATGCAAATCAAGCCTGAATTAACAAGTTCATGTCAAGCCAGCCTAAATTCAGCGTTCATTCAGCGTGTCTATGTCAACCCTAAATTCAGCCTGAATTCAACAAGTCGGCGTCAAGTCAGCCTAAATTCAGCGTGTTCATGCAAACTGCCTGAATTCAACTAGTCTATGTCATCAGCCTAAATTCAGCGTGTTCGTAAAATCAAGCCTGAATTAACTAGTCTATGTCAAGCCAGCCTAAATTCAGCGTGTTCCATGCAAATCAAGCCTGAATTCAACTAGTTTATGTCAAGCCAGCCTAAATTCAGCGTGTTCATGCCTGAAAACTCAAGCCTGAATTCAGCGTGTTCACAAGTTCTATGTCAAGCCAGCCTAAATTCAGCGTGTTCATGCAAATCGCTCCGAATTAACAAGTCTATGTCGTCAGCCTAAATTCAGCGTGTGTCTATGCAAATCAAGCCTGAATTAACTAGTCTATGTCAAGCCAGCCTAAATTCAGCGTGTTCATGCAAATCAAGCCTGAATTCAACAAGTCTATGTCAAGCCAGCCTAAATTCAGCGTGTCTATGCAAATCAAGCCTGAATTCAACAAGTCTATGTCAAGCCAGCCTAAATTCAGCGTGTCTATGCAAATCAAGCCTGAATTAACAAGTCTATGTCAAGCCAGCCTAAATTCAGCGTGTCTATGCAAATCAAGCCTCCGAATTCAACCAGTCTATGTCAAGCAGCCTAAATTCAGCGTGTTCATGCAAATCAAGCCTGAATTCAACAAGTCTATGTCAAGTCAGCCTAAATTCAGCGTGTCTATGCAAATCAAGCCTGAATTCAACAAGTCTATGTCAAGCCAGCCTAAATTCAGCGTGTTCATGCAAATCTATGCCTGAAAATTCAACAAGTCTAGTCTATGTCAAGCCAGCCTAAATTCAGCGTGTCTATGCAAATCAAGCCTGAATTCAACAAGTCATGCAAATCAAGCTCAATTCAATAAGTTGTGCCTAAATTCAGCGTGTCATGCAAATCAAGCCTGAATTCAACAAGTCTATGTCAAGCCAGCCTAAATTCGTGTGTCTATGCAAATCAAGCCTGAATTCAACAAGTCTATGTCAAGCCAGCCTAAATTCAGCGTGTTTATGCAAATCAAGCCTGAATTCAACAAGTTCATGTCAAGCAGCCTAAATTCAGCGTGTCTATGCAAATCAAGCCTGAATTAAACAAGTCTATGTCAAGCCAGCCTAAATTCAGCGTGTTCTATGCAAATCAAGCCTGAATTCAATAAGTCAGCCCATGTCAAGCCAGCCTAAATTAACCAGCGTGTTCATGTTCATAAATCAAGCCTGAATTCAACAAGTTCATGTCAAGCCAGCCTAAATTCAGCGTGTTCATGCAAATCGCTTGAATTCAACAAGTTCATGTCAAGCCAGCCTAAATTCAGCGTGTTCATGCAAATCAAGCCTGAATTCAACAAGTCTATGTGTCAAGCCAAATTAAGCCCAGCCTAAATTCAGCGTGTTTGCATGCAAATCAAGCCTGAATTCAACTAGTCTATGTCAAGCCAGCCTAAATTCAGCGTGTCTATGCAAACAAGCCTGAATTCAACAAGTCTATGTCAAGTCAGCCTAAATTCAGCGTGTCTATGCAAATCAAGCCTGAATTAACAAGTCTATGTCAAGTCAGCCTAAATTCAGCGTCTCTATGCAAATCAAGCCTGAATTCAACAAGTTCATGTCAACAGCCTAAATTCAGCGTGTCTATGCAAATCAAGCCTGAATTCAACAAGTCTATGTCAAGCCAGCTCAAATTCAGCGTGTTCATGCAAATCAAGCCTGAATTCAACAAGTCTATGTCAAGCCAGCCTAAATTCAGCGTGTCTATGCAAATCAAGCCTGAATTCAACAAGTTCATGTCAAGCCAGCCTAAATTCAGCGTGTCTATGCAAATCAAGCCTGAATTCAACAAGTTCATGTCAAGTCAGCCTAAATTCAGCGTGTCTATGCAAATCAAGCCGAATTCAACTAGTCTATGTCAAGCCAGCCTAAATTCAGCGTGTATGCAAATCAAGCCTGAATTCAACAAGTCATATGTCAAGCCAGCCTAAATTCAGCGTGTCTATGCAAATCAAGCCTGAATTCAACAAGTCTATGTCAAGTCAGCCTAAATTCAGCGTGTCTATGCAAATCAAGCCTGAATTCAACAAGTCATGTCAAGTCAGCCTAAATTCAGCGTGTCATGCAAATGCCTGAATTCAACAAGTCTATGTCAAGCCAGCCTAAATTCAGCGTGTCTATGCAAATCAAGCCTGAATTCAACAAGTCTATGTCAAGTCAGCCTAAATTCAGCGTGTCTATGCAAATCAAGCCTGAATTCAACAAGTTCATGTCAAGCCAGCCTAAATTCAGCGTGTCTATGCAAATCAAGCCCGAATTCAACTATCTATGTCAAGCCAGCCTAAATTCAGCGTGTTCATGTAAATCAAGCCTGAATTCAATCACAAGTCTATGTCAAGCCAGCCTAAATTCAGCGTGTCTATGCAAAATCAAGCCTGAATTAACTAGTCTATGTCAAGCCAGCCTAAATTCAGCGTGTCTACGCAAATCAAGCCCGAATTCAACCAGTCTATGTCAAGCCAGCCTAAATTAGCGTGTTCATGCAAATCAAGCCTGAATTCATGTTGCCACTAGTTAAAGCTGTGTTCATGCAAATCCCAAATTCAACTAGTCTTCATGCAAATCAAGCCTGACCAACTAGTTCGTCGTCAGCCAATTAGCGTGTCCAAAATCAGCGCGTGAATTCAACTAGTGAAATCAAGCCTAAATTAACCAGTTCTATGTCAACTAGTTCATGCCTAAATTCAGCGTGTTCATGCAAATCAAGCCTGAATTCAACAAGTTCATGTCAAGCCAGCCTAAATGTCAGCGCTAGTTCATGTCAAGCCAGCAAATTCATGTGTCTATGAATTCACCAGTCTAGTCTATGTCAAGCCAGCCTAAATTCAGCGTGTGTCTATGCAAAATGCCCGAATTCAACAAGTCTATGTCAAGCCAGCCTAAATTCAGCGTGTTCATGCAAATCAATCAAGCCTGAATTAACAAGTCTATGTCAAGCCAGCCTAAATTCAGCGTGTCTATGCAAATCAAGCCTGAATTAACAAGTTCATGTCAAGTCAGCCTAAATTCAGCGTGTGTCCATAAATCAAGTCTATGAATTCAACTAAGTCTATGTCGTCAAGCCTGAATTCAAAAGTCTATGTTTCAGCCCAATTCAGCGTGTCTATGCAAATCAAGCTCGAATTCAACAAGTCTATGTCGTTGCCTAAATTCAGCGTGTTCATGCAAATCAAGCCTGAATTCAACAGTCTATGTCAAGCCAGCCTAAATTCAGCGTGTTCATGCAAATCAAGCCTGAATTCAACCAGTTCATGTCAAGCCAGCCTAAATTCAGCGTGTCTATGCAAATCAAGCCTGAATTCAACAAGTTCATGTCGTCAGCCTAAATTCAGCGTGTCTATGCAAATCGCTCGAATTCACTAAGTCTATGTCAAGCCAGCCTAAATTCAGCGTGTGTTCGCAAATCAAGCCTGAATTAACTAGTCTATGTCAAGTCAGCCTAAATTCAGCGTGTCTATGCAAATCAAGCAGTCTGAATTCAACCCACCAGTCTATGTCAAGCCAGCCTAAATTCAGCGTGTTTCATGCAAATCAAGCCTGACCAACAAGTCTATGTCAAGCCAGCCTAAATTCAGCGTGTCTATGCAAATCAAGCCTGAATTCAACAAGTCTATGTCAAGCCAGCCTAAATTCAGCGTGTCTATGCAAATGCCTGAATTCCAAGAATTCAAGCCAAGTGAATTCATATGCCGTTCAGCTTAAATTCAGCGTGTCTATGCAAATCAAGCCTGAATTCAACAAGTCCATGTCAAGTCAGCCTAAATTCAGCGTGTTCATGCAAATCGCTCGAATTCAACAAGTTCATGTCAAGTCAGCCTAAATTCAGCGTGTCTATGCAAATCAAGCCTGAATTCAACAAGTCTATGTCAAGCCAGCCTAAATTCAGCGTGTCTATGCAAATCGCCTGAATTCAACAAGTCTATGTCGTCAGCGTGTGTCTAAAATCAAGCCTGAATTCGTTCATGTCAATAGCCTAAATTCAGCGTGTTCATGCAACTTTCAATTCAAGTCTATGTCAAGTCAGCCTAAATTCAGCGTGTGTCTATGCAAAATCGCTGAATTAACAAGTTCTGAATAAATTCAGCGTGTCTATGCAAATTGCTCGAATTCAACAAGTCTATGTCGTCAGCCTAAATTCAGCGTGTCTATGCAAATCAAGCCTGAATTCAACAAGTCTATGTCAAGTCAGCCTAAATTCAGCGTGTCTATGCAAATCGCTTCCGAATTCAACAAGTCTAAGGTCATTACAGCCTAAATTCAGCGTGTTCATGCAAATCAAGCCTGAATTAACAAGTCTATGTCAAGCCAGCCTAAATTCAAGCGTGTTCATGCAAATCAAGCCTGAATTCAACAAGTCTATGTCAAGTCAGCCTAAATTCAGCGTGTTCATGCAAATCGCCTGAATTCAACAAGTCTATGTCAAGTCAGCCTAATTCAGCGTGTCTATGCAAATCAAGCCTGAATTCAACAAGTTCATGTCAAGCCAGCCTAAATTCAGCGTGTTCATGCAATTAACAAGTTTTCAAGCCAGCCCAAATTCAGCGTGTCTATGCAAGTCTAATTAACAAGTCTATGTCAAGCCAGCCTAAATTCAGCGTGTTCATAAATCAAGCCTGAATTAACTAGTCTATGTCAAGCCAGCCTAAATTCAGCGTGTTCTAAACTGCAAATCAACAAAGCCCGAATTCAACAAGTCTATGTCAAGCCAGCCTAAATTCAGCGTGTCTATGCATGCAAATCGTCAGCCCAGCCTGAATTCAACAAGTCTATGTCAAGCCAGCCTAAAATTCAGCGCCTGAATTAACAAGTCTATGCAAATCAAGCCTGAATTCAACAAGTCTATGTCAAGCCAAATTAAATTCAGCGTGTCTATGCAAATCAAGCCTGAATTCAACAAGTCTATGTCAAGCCAGCCTAAATTCAGCGTGTCTATGCAACCCGCTTTGAATTCAACTAGTCTATGTCAAGCCAGCCTAAATTCAGCTTGTCTATGCAACCGCCTCCGAATTCAACAAGAATTCAACTGTCAAGCCAGCCTAAATTCAGCGTGTTTATGCAAACTGCCTGAATTCAACAAGTCTATGTCAAGCCAGCCTAAATTCAGCGTGTCTATGCAAATCAAGCCTGAATTCAACAAGTCTATGTCAAGCCAGCCTAAATTCAGCGTGTCTATGCAAATCAAGCCTGAATTAACTAGTCTATGCCTAAGCGTGTGTTCAGCCCAAATTCAGCGTGTCTATGTAAAATCAAGCCTGAAATTCAACAAGTCTATGTCAACAGCCTAAATTCAGCGTGTTCATGCAAATCAAGCCTGAATTAACTAGTCTATGCTGGTCAGCCTAAATTCAGCGTGTGTCTATGCAAATCAAGCCCGAATTCAACAAGTCTATGTCAAAATTAGCCCAAATTCAGCGTGTCTATGCAAACGCGTGTCGAATTCAACTATTCAAGTCATGTCAAGTCAGCCTAAATTCAGCGTGTCTATGCAAATCAAGCCTGAATTCATCAAGTCTATGTCAAGCCAGCCTAAATTCAGCGTGTCTATGCAAATCAAGCCTGAATTCAACAAGTCATGTCGTCAGAAAATCAACTATGTCTATCAACAAGTCTATGTCGTCAGCCTAAATTCAGCGTGTCTATGCAAATCAAGCCTATGAATTAACTAGTCTTCAATGTCAGCCAGCCTAAATTAGCGTGTCTATGCAAATGCCTGAATTAACAAGTCTATGTCAAGCCAAATTAGCGTGTTCATAAATTTTGACCAGCGTGTTCATGTCAAGCAAAATTCAAATCAAGCCTGAATTCAACAAGTCTATGTCAAGCCAGCCTAAATTCAGTGTCTATGCAAATCAAGCCTGAATTCAACAAGGTTCAGTCGTTGAAATAAATTCAAGCGTGTTCGCGCAAATCAAGCTCGAAATTCAACAAGTTCATGTCAAGCCAAATTCAAATTCAGCGTAGTCTATAAAATCAAGCCGAATTCAACTAGTCTATGTTCGTGTGCAGCCAAATTCAGCGTGTCTATGCAAATCAAGCTTGAATTCAACAAGTCTATGTTGTCAGCCCAAATTAGCGTGTTCATGCAAATCAAGCCTGAATTCAACAAGTTCTATGTCAAGCCAGCCTAAATTCAGCGTGTCTATGCAATGCAAATTCAACAAGTTCATATCGTGCCTAAATTCAGCGTGTCTATGCAAATCAAGCAACAAGTCTATAAAAATTCAGCGTGTGTATGCAAATCAAGCCTGAATTAACAAGTCTATGTCGTCAGCCTAAATTCAGCGTGTCTATGCAAATCAAGCCTGAATTCAATGGGTCTATGTCAAGCTGTAGCCTAAATTCAGCGTGTCTATGCAAATCAAGCCTGAATTCAACAAGTCTATGTCAGCCCAAATTCAGCGTGTCTATGCAAATCAAGCCTGAACAATCCATCAGCGTGTCTATGCAACCGCTGAATTCAACAAGTCTATGTCAAGCCAGCCTAAATTCAGCGTGTTCATGCAAAACCTGCCTGAATTCAACAAGTCTATGTCAAGCCAGCCTAAATTCAGCGTGTTCGCAAATCAAGCCTGAATTCAAGTCTATGCCGTCAGCCGAATTCAGCGTGTCTATGCAAATCAAGTCAATTCAACAAGTTCATGTCGTCAGCCTAAATTCAGCGTGTCTATGCAAATCAAGCCTGAATTCAACAAGTCTATGTCAAGCCAGCCTAAATTCAGCGTGTCTATGCAAATCAAGCCTGAATTCAACAAAGTCATGTCAAGCCAGCCAAATTCAGCGTGTCAGCAAATCAAGCTCGAATTAGCGTTCATTCATGCGTGTCTATGCAACTGCTTCGAATTAACAAGTCTATGTCGTCAGCCTAAATTCAGCGTGTTCATAAAACAAGCCTGAATTCAACTAGTCTATGTCAAGTCAGCCTAAATTCAGCGTGTCTATGCAAATCAAGCCCTGAATTCAACAAGTCTATGTCACAGCCTAAATCAGCGTGTCTATAAATCAAGCCTGAATTCAACAAGTCCATGTCAAGCCAGCCTAAATTCAGCGTGTTCATGCAATCAAGCCTGAATTCAATCAAGTCTATGTCAAGCCAGCCTAAATTAGCGTGTCTATAAATCAAGCCTGAATTAACTAGTTCATGTCACCAGCCTAAATTCAGCGTGTTCGCGCAAATCAAGCCTGAATTCAACAAGTCTATATCGCCAGCCTAAATTCAGCGTGTCTATGCAAAATCAAGCCTGAATTCAACTAGTTCATGTCGTCAGCCCAAATTGAAGCCGCCTAAATTCAACAAGTCTCTAAATATGTTCAAAATCAAGCCTGAATTAACTAGTCTATGTCAAGCCAGCCTAAATTCAGCGTGTCTATGCAAATTAAGCCTGAATTCAACAAGTCTATGCTGCTTTCAGCCTAAATTAAAGCGTGTCTATGCAAATCAAGCTCGAATTAACCAGTTCATGTCAAGCCAGCCTAAATTCAGCGTGTTCATAAATGCAAATTCAACTAGCCAGTGAAAATTAAAATCTAGCCTGAATTCATGCAGTCTATGTCGCTTCAGCCTAAATTCAGCGTGTCACAGAAATCAAGCCTGAATTAACTAAGTCTATGTCGTCAGCCTAAATTCAGCGTGTCTATGCAAAATCAAGCCTGAATTCAATAAGTTCATATCAAGCCAGCCTAAATTCAGCGTGTCTATAAATCAAGCCCTGAATTCAACAAGTTCATGTCAAGTCAGCCTAAATTCAGCGTGTTTATGCAAATCAAGCCTGAATTCAACTAGTTCATGTCAAGTCAGCCTAAATTAGCGTGTTCATGCACTAGTCTATGTCAAGCCAGCCTAAATTCAGCGTGTCTATGCAAATCAAGCTCGAATTCAAGTGTATGCTGTCAGCCTAAATTCAGCGTGTGTCTATGCAAATCAAGCCTGAATTCAACAAGTCTATGTCAAGCCAGTCGCAACCAGTGTCTATGGCAACCAAGCCTGACCAATCCAGTTCATATGCTGTCGTTTTCAAATTCTAGCGCGTGTCTATGCAACCGTTTGAATTCAACAAGTCTATGTCAAGCCAGCCTAAATTAGCGCGTGTCTATGCAAATCAAGCCTGAATTCAACAAGTCTATGTCAAGCCAGCCTAAATTCAGCGTGTTCATGCAAATCATCAATTCAACAAGTCTATTCAACAAGTCTAAATGCGTGTCTATGCAAATCAAGCTTCCGAATTCAAATTCAGCGTGTCTATGCAAATCAAGCCTGAATTAACTAGTTCATGTCAAGCCAGCCTAAATTCAGCGTGTTCATGCAAATCAAGCCTGAATTAACAAGTCTATGTCAAGCCAGCCTAAATTCAGCGTGTTCATGCAACCGTTTGAATTCAAGCCAAGCCAGCCCAACCAGCGTGTTCAAACCGCTTCAACTCTAGTCTATGTGTCTATGCAACCAGCCCGAATTAAATTCAGCGTGTCTATGCAAATCAAGCCTGAATTCAACAAGTCTATGTCAAGCCAGCCTAAATTCAGCGTGTTCTATGCAATCAAGCCTGAATTCAACAAGTCTATGTCAAGTCAGCTCAAATTCAGCGTGTCTATGAATCAAGCCTGAATTTAACTAGTCATGTCAAGCCAGCCTAAATTCAGCGTGTCTATGCAAATCAAGCTCGAATTCAACAAGTCTATGTTGTTGTGCAAATTCAGCGTGTCTATGCAAATCTAAATTCAGCGTGTTCAAATTCAGCGTGTTCAAAATCAAGCCTGAATTAACAAGTCTATGTCAAGCCAGCCCAAATTCAGCGTGTGTTCATCTTAAAATCAAGCCTGAATTCAACTAGTTCATGTCAAGCCAGCCTAAATTCATGTGTCTATAAAATCAAGCCCGAATTCAACAAGTCTATGTCGAGCCAGCCTAAATTCATGTGTTCATGCAAATCAAGCCTGAATTAACAAGTCTATATCAAGCGTGTTCATGCAAAATCGCCTGAATTAACAAGTTCAGCGTGTCTTATGCAAACTGCTTCCTGAATTCAACAAGTTCATGTCAAGCCAGCCTAAATTCAGCGTGTTCATATTTCGAAAGTTCAAGCCTGAATTCAACAAGTCTATGTCTGGCGTCGTCAGCCCAAATTCAGCGTGTCTATGCAAAATCGCTTCTGAATTCAACAAGTCTAGTGTCAGCCAGCCTAAATTCAGCGTGTCTATGCAAATCGTTTTAATCAACTAGTCTGTCAAGTCAGCCCAAATTCAGCGTGTGTGTTCCAGCGCAAATCGCCCGAATTCGTCAGTCTGGCGTCGTCAGCCTAAATTCAGCGTGTCTATGCAACCGCCTGAATTCAACAAGTCTATGTCAAGCCAGCTCAAATTAGCGTGTCTATGCAAAATCGCTTCAATTCAACAGTTCATGTCGTCAGCCTAAATTAGCGTGTCTATAAATCAAGCCTGAATTAACAAGTCTATGTCAAGTCAGCCTAAATTCAGCGTGTTCATGCAACGCTCTTGAATTCGTCAAGTCTATGTCAAGCAAGCCAGCCTGAATTCAACAAGTCGTCGTTCAGCGTGCAAAATCAAGCCTGAATTAACAAGTCTATGTCAAGCCAGCCTAAAATGTCAGCGCGTCTAAGTCTATGTCAAATCGCTGTGTTCATGCGAATTCAACAAGTCCGCGTCGTCAGCCCAAATTCAGCGTGTCTATGCAAATCAAGCCTGAATTCAACAAGTCTTATGTCAAGTCAGCCCAAATTCAGCGTGTCTATGCAAATCAAGCCTGAATTCAACTAGTCTATGTCAGCCAGCCTGCAAATTCAGCGTGTCTATGCAAAATCAAGCCTGAATTCAACTAGTCTATGTCAAGCCAGCCTAAATTCAGCGTGTCTATGCAAATCAAGCCTGAATTCAACAAGTCTATGTCAAGCCAGCCTAAATTCAGCGTGTTCATGCAAATCAAGTCTATGTCAATTCAGCCCAATTCATGTAAGTGTTCAGTAAAATCAAGCCTGAATTCAACTAGTCTATGCAATCAAGCCTAAATTCAACGTGTCTATGCAAATCAAGCCTGAATTCAACAAGTCAAATTCAGCGTGTTCATGTGTCTATGCAAATCTGAATTAACAAGTCTATGTCAAGCCAGCCTAAATTCAGCGTGTCTATGCAACAAGCTCTGAATTCAACAAGTCCATGTCAAGCCAGCCTAAATTCAGCGTGTTCATGCAAATCAAGCTTGAATTAACCAGTTCATGTCAAGCCAGCCTAAATTCAGTGTTCATGCAAATCAAGCTCTGAATTCATTAAGTCTATGTCGTCAGCCTAAATTCAGCGTGTTCATGTGCAAATCAAGCCTGAATTCAACAAGTTCATGTCAAGCTCAAATTCAGCGTGTTCTAAATTCAGCGTGTTCAATCTAGTCAACAAGCCAAAATTCAGCGTGTCTCAAATCAAGCTCGAATTCAACAAGTCTGTCAAGCCAGCCTAAATTCAGCGTGTTCATGCAAATCAAGCCTGAATTAACCAGTTCATGTCAAGCCAGCCTAAATTCAGCGTGTCTATGCAATTAACCAGTCTATGTCAAGCCGAATTAGCTAGTTCAAAATCGTCAAGCCAGCCTAAATTCAGCGTGTCTATGCAAATCAAGCCCGAATTCAACAAGTCTCAAGTGCCTAAATTCAGCGTGTTCATAAACGCTAATTAAACAAGTCTATGTCGTCAGCGTATGCAAATCAAGCCTGAATTAACAAGTCTATGTCAAGTCAGCCTAAATTCAGCGTGTGTTATAAAATCGCCTGAATTCAACAAGTCTATGTCAAGCCAGCCCAAATTCAGCGTGTTCATGTTCAAGCCTGAATTCAACAAGTCTATGTCAAGCCAGCCTAAATTCAGCGTGTGTCTATGCAATCGTTTGAATTCAACAAGTTCATGTCAAGTCAGCCTAAATTCAGCGTGTCTATAAACCAAGCCTGAATTCATGTCAAGCAAATTCAGTGTCTTTATGCAAATGCCTGAATTAACGTCAGCCAAGCCAGCCCAATTCAGCGTGTTTATGCAAATCAAGCCTGAATTCAACAAGTCTATGTTGCCAGCCTAAATTCAGCGTGTTCATGCAACTGCTCGAATTCAAACAAGTCTATGTCAAGTCAGCCCAAATTCAGCGTGTCTATGCAAATCAAGCCTGAATTCAACAAGTTCATGTCAAGCCAGCCTAAATTCAGCGTAACAGCGTGAATTCAAAAGTCTATGTCAAATCCTAAATTCAGCGTGTTCATGAAATTCGAATTCAACAAAGTCTATGTCAAGCCAGCCTAAATTCAGCGTGTGTCTATGCAAATCAAGCCTGAATTCAACAAGTCATGCCAGCCTAAATTCAGCGTGTCATGCAAACTGTTCCGAATTCAACAAGTCTATGTCAAGCCAGCCTAAATTCAGCGTGTCTATGCAAATCAAGCCTGAATTCAACAAGTCTATGTCGTCAGCCTAAATTCAGCGTGTTCATGCAAATCAAGCCTGAATTAACTAGTCTATGTCGTCAGCCTAAATTCAGCGTGTTCATGCAAATCAAGCCTGAATTCAACAAGTCTATGTCAAGCCAGCCTAAATTCAGCGTGTTATGCAAAATCAAGCCTGAATTCAACAAGTCTATGTCAAGTCAGCCTAAACCAGCGTGTCTATCAATCGCTGAATTCAACAACAAGTCCATGTCAAGCCAGCTTCAAATTCAGCGCGGGTTCATGCAACCTGGCCTGAATTCAACAAGTCTATGTCAAGCCAGCTCAAATTCAGCGTGTTCATGCCTAAATTCAACAAGTCAGCGGGCCTAAATTCAGCGTGTTCTTATGCAAATCCTCGAATTCAACAAGTTCTATGGTCAAGCCAGCCTAAATTCAGCGCGTTCATGCAAATTGAATTCATGTCAAAGCCTAAATTCAGCGTGTCTTAGCCTGAATTCAACAAGTTCATGTCAAGCCAGCGTGTCTAAATTCAACAGCGTTCATGTGTCAAATCAAGCCCGAATTCAACAAGTCTATGTCAAGCCAGCCTAAATTAGCGTGTTCAAAACTTGCTCGATTCAAATCAAGCTCGAATTGTCAACAAATCGTCTCTGTCAACAAGTTCAGCCAGCCTAAATTAGCGTGTCTATGCAACTCAAGCCTGAATTCAACAAGTTCATGTCAAGTCAGCCTAAATTAGCGTGTTCATGCAAAATCAAGCTCAAATTAACTAGTTCATGTCGTCAGCCTAAATTCAGCGTGTCTATGTGCAAATCAAGCCTGAATTCAACAAGTCTATGTCAAGCCAGCCTAAATTAGCGTGTCTATGTAAATCAAGTTTGAATTAACTAGTTCATATCGTCGTACCAAATTCATGCGTGTTCATGCAAAATCAAGCTTGAATTAACTAGTTCATGTCAAGCCAGCCTAAATTCAGCGTGTCTATGCAAATCTAATTCAACTAGTCATGTCAAGCCAGAAATTCAACAAGTTCATGCAAATCAAGCCAGCCTAGTCTAATTCAAATTCAGCGTGTTCATGCAAAATCAAGCCTGAATTCAACAAGTCTAAATTCAGTCAAGAAATTCAAGCCTGAATTAACTAGCGTGTCTATGCAAATCAAGCCTGAATTCAACTAGTCATGTCAAGCCAGCCTAAATTAGCGTGTCTATGTAAATCGCTTCCGAATTAACAAGTCTATGTCAAGCCAGCCCAAATTCAGCGTGTTTCATGCAAAATCCTGAATTCAACAAGTCTATGTCGTCAGCCTTAAATTCAGCGTGTCTATGCAAATCAAGCTTGAATTAACTAGTCTATGTCAAGCCAGCCTAAATTCAGCGTGTTCATGCAAATCAAGCCTGAATTCAACTAGTTCATGTCAAGCCAGCCTAAATTCAGCGTGTTCATGCAAAATCAAGCCTGAATTAAACAAGTCTATGTCAAGCCAGCCTAAATTCAGCGTGTCTATGCAAAATCGCTTGAATTAACAAGTCTATGTCGGAGCAGCCTAAATTCAGCGTGTCTATAAAAATCAAATCGCCTGAATTCAACAAGTCTATGTCAAGCCAGCCTAAATTCAGCGTGTTTATGCAAATCAAGCCGGAAATTCAACAAGTCTGTCAAGCTGTAGCCTAAATTCAGCGTGTTACGCAAACTCGCTTCTCGAATTAACTAGTTCTATGTCAAGCCAACCCAATTCAGCGTGTCTATGCAAATCAAGCCTGAATTAACTAGTCTATGTCAAGTCAGCCTAAATTCAGCGTGTGTCATGCAAATCAAGCCTGAATTAACAAGTCTATATCAAGCCAGCCTTAATTCAGCGTGTCTATGCAAACCAAGCCTGAATTCAACTAGTCAGGCTGTCACCAATAAATTCAGCGTGTCTATGCAAATCAAAGCCTGAATTAACAAGTCTATGTTGTCAGCCTAAATTCAGCGTGTTCATGCAAATCAAGCCCTGAATTCAACAAGTCTAAATTAAAGTTGGCAACAAGCTCAATTCAAAGTCTATGTCAGCGTGTTGCATTCATGCAAATCAGCCTGAATTCAACTAGTCTATGTCAAGCCAGCCTAAATTCAGCGTTCATGCAAACCAAGCCTGAATTAACAAGTCATGTCAAGTTGTGCCTAAATTCAGCGTGTCTATGCAAATCAAGCCCGAATTCAACAAGTTCATGTCAAGTCAGCCTAAATTCAGCGTGTCTATGCAAATCAAGCCTGAATTCAACAAGTTCATGTCGTTTTCAGCCTAAATTCAGCGTGTCTATGCAAATCAAGCCTGAATTAACAAGTCTATGTCGTCAGCCTAAATTCAGCGTGTCATGCAAATCAAGCCTGAATTCAACAAGTCTATGTCAAGCCAGCCTAAATTCAGCGTGTCTATGTAAACTGCTTGAATTAACAAGTCTATGTCAAGCAGCCTAAATTCAGCGTGTTCATGCAAATCGCCTCATGCCAAATTCAGCGTGTTCAGCAAATCAAGCCTGAATTCAACAAGTCATATGTCAAAATTCAGCGTGTCAGCCTAAATTCAGCGTGTTCATGCAACCAAGCCTGAATTCAACAAGTCTATGTCAAGCCAGCCTAAATTCAGCGTGTTCATGCAAATCGCTTCCGAATTCAACAAGTTCATGTCAGCCTAAATTCAGCGTGTCTATAAATCAAGCCTGAATTCAATCTGTCTATGTCGTTTCAGCCTAAATTCAGCGTGTGTCATGCAAACCAAGCTTCGAATTCAACAAGTTCATGTCGTCAGCCGTGTTCAAAATCAAGCGTGAATCTAACTATTCATGTCAAGCCAACAATTGAAGCGTATTCAAATCAAGCCCGAATCAACTAGTCAAGCCAGCCTAAATTCAGCGTGTGTATGCAAATCAAGCCTGAATTAACTAGTTCATGTCAAGCCAGAATTCAACGTGTCTGGCGTCGTCAATTCAACAAGTTCAGCGTGTCTGCAAATTCATGTGTCTGAATTCAACAAGTCTATGTCAAGCCAGCCTAAATTCAGCGTCTATGCAAATCAAGCCGAATTAACAAGTTCATGTCAAGCCAGCCTAAATTCAGCGTGTCTATGCAAATCAAGCCTGAATTCAACTAGTTCATGTCAACAGCCTAAATTAAGTCATAAATCAAGCAATTAACTAGTTCAGCGTGTTGTTCATGCAAATCAAGCCTGAATTCAACTAGTTCATGTCAAGCCAGCCTAAATTCAGCGTGTCATGCAAAATCAAGCTGAATTATACTAGTTCATGTCAAGCCAGCCCAAATTCAGCGTGTCTATAAAATCAAGCCTGAATTCAACAAGTCTATGTCGGCCAGCCTAAATTCAGCGTGTCTATGCAAATCAAGCCTGAATTCAATCTATTCATGTCAAGTCAGCCTAAATTAGCGTGTTCATGCAAATCAAGCCTGAATTCAACAAGTCTATGTCAAGCCAGCCTAAATTCAGCGTGTTCATGCGAAATCAAGCCTGAATCAACTAGTTCATGTCAAGTCAGCCTAAATTCAGCGTGTCTATATGCAAATGCTCGAATTCAACCAGTTCATGTCGGGTTGCTTCAAATTCAGCGTGTTATGCAAAATCAAGCCTGAATTCAACAACTAGTCTATGTCAAGCTTTAGCCCAATTCAGCGTGTCTATGCAAATCAAGCCTGAATTCAACTAGTCTATATTGCCAGCCTTAAATTCAGCGTGTCTATGCAAATCAAGCCTGAATTAGTCTATGTCAAGCCGTTTAAATTCAGCGTGTTCATGCAAATCAAGGTTTCGAATTCAACAAGTTCATGTCAAGCCTGCCTTAAATTAGCGTGTTCATGCAAATCAAGCCTGAATTCAACTAGTCTATGTCAAGCCAGCCCAAATTCAGCGTGTTCATGCAAATCAAGCCTGAATTTAATGTTCATGTCAAGTTGTGCCCAAATTCAGCGTGTTCATGCAACCAAGCCTGAATTCAACTAGTTCATGTCAGTCAGCCTAAATTCAGCGTGTCTATAAAATCAAGCCTGAATTAACTAGTCTACGTCGTTGTAGCCTAAATTCAGCGTGTTCAGCAAATCAAGCCTGAATTAACTAGTCTATGTCATTCAGCCTAAATTCAGCGTTCTATGCAAATCAAGCCTGAATTAACCAGTTCATATATCGCCAGCCCAAATTCAGCGTGTCTATGCAAATCAAGCCTGAATTCAACTAGTCTATGTCAAGCCAGCCTAAATTCAGCGTGTCTATGCAAATCAAGCCTGAATTCAACTAGTCTATGTCAAGCTTTCAGCCTAAATTCAGCGTGTGTCATGCAAATCGCCTGAATTCAACTAGTCATGTCAAGCCAGCCTAATTCAGCGTGTCTTATGCAAATCAAATCAAGCCTGAATTCAGCGTGTGTGTATGCAAATCAGCTCAAATTCAGCGTGTTCATGCAAATTCAGCGTGTCTATGAATTCAACAAGTTCATGTCAAGCCAGCCTAAATTCAGCGTGCTCAGTAAAATCAAGCCTGAATTCAACTAGTTCATGTCAAGCCAGCCTAAATTAAAGCGTGTCTATGGGCAATCAAGCCTGAATTCAACAAGTCTATGTCAAGCCAGCCTAAATTCAGCGTGTTCTATGCAAACAAGCCTGAATTCAACAAGTCTATGTCAAGCCAGCCTAAATTCAGCGTGTCTATAAAATCAAGCCTGAATTCAACAAGTCGGCGTCAAGCCAGCCTAAATTCAGCGTGTCTATGCAAATCGCTCGAATTAACCAGTCTATGTCAAGCCAGCCTAAATTCAGCGTGTCTATGCAAATCAAGCCTGAATTCAACTAGTCTATGTCAAGCCAGCCCAGCGTGTCAGCAACCGCCTGAATTCAACGTGTTCATGTAACCGCTTTCAGCGTGAATTCAAGCCTGAATTATGTCTATGTTGCCTAAATTCAGCGTGTTCATGCAAAATCAAGCTCGAATTAACAAGTCTATGTCAAGGCAGCCTAAATTACAAAGTCTATGGTGAAATCAAGCCTGAATTCAACTAGTCTATGTCAAGCCAGCCTAAATTCAGCGTGTTCATGTAAATCAAGCCTGAATTCAACAAGTCTATGTCAAGTCAGCCTAAATTCAGCGTGTCTATGCAACTGCTTGAATTCAACAAGTCTATGTCAAGCAGCCTAAATTCAGCGTGTCTATGCAAACTGCTCGAATTCAACTAGTCATGTCAAGGGCCAGCCCAAATTCAGCGTGTCTATGCAACCAAGCCTGAATTCAACTGGCTATGTCAGTTGAAATTCAACAAGTTCATGTCAAGCCAGCCTAAATTCAGCGTGTCTATGCAAATCAAGCCTGAATTCAACTAGTCTATGTCAAGCCAGCCTAAATTCAGCGTGTGTCTTATGCAAATCAAGCCTCAATTCAAGTTCATGTCGGCCAGCCTAAATTCAGCGTGTCTATGCAAATCAAGCCTGAATTAACTAGTGTCATATCAGCTTAGCCTAAATTCAGCGTGTCTATGCAAATCAAGCCTGAATTCAACTAGTCTATAAATTCAGCGTGTTCATGCAACTGCCAAATTCAGTCTATGTTCATTGAAGCGTTCAAAATCAAGCCTGAATTAACAAGTCTACGTCAAGCCAGCCTAAATTCAGCGTGTCATGCAAATCAAGCCTGAATTCAACTAGTCATGTCAAGCCGCCTAAATTCAGCGCGTGTTCATGCAAACTAAGCCTGAATTCAACTAGTCTATGTCAAGCCAGCCTAAATTCAGCGTGTCTATGCAAACTGCCTGAATTCAACAAGTTCATGTCAAGTCAGCCTAAATTCAGCGTGTTCATGCAAATCAAGCCTGAATTCAACAAGTCTATGTCGTCAGCCTAAATTCAGCGTGTGTCTATGTAAATCAAGCCTGAATTAACCAGTCTATGTCAGTCAGCCAAATTCAGCGTTCATGCAAATCAAGCCTGAATTCAACCAGTTCTATGTCAAGCCAGCCTAAATTCAGCGTGTCTATGCAAATCAAGCCTGAATTCAACTAGTCTATGTCGTCAGCCTAAATTAAAAGTGTTCATGCAAATCAAGCCTGAATTCAACAAGTTCATCATAAGCCAGCCCAAATTCAGCGCAAACTGTCGAATGCAACTAAATCAAGCGTGTCTATGACCAACAAGTCTATGTCAAGCCAGCCTAAATTCAGCGTGTCTATGCAAATCAAGTCCTGAATTCAGCGTGTCTATGCAACGTTTGAATTCAACAAGTTCATGTCAAGCCAGCCTAAATTCAGCGTGTTCTATGCGTAACCGTTTGAATTAACGTAGTTTTATATCAAGCCAGCCTAAATTCAGCGTGTCTTATGCAAATCAGCCTGAATTAACTAGTCTATGTCAAGCCAGCCTAAATTCAGCGTGTCTATGCAAATCAAGCCTGAATTAACTAGTCTATGTCAAGTCAGCCTAAATTCGTGTGTTCATGCAAATCCTGCCTGAATTCAACTAGTCTATGTCAAGCCAGCCTAAATTCAGCGTGTCTATGCAAATCAAGCCTGAATTCAACAAGTTCATGTCAAGCCAAATTAAATTCAGCGTGTCTATGCGGAATCAAGCCTGACCAACTAGTCTATGTCGTCAGCCTAACCAGCGTGTTCATGCAAATCAAGCCTGAATTCATCAGTTCATGTCAAGTCAGCCCCAAATTCAGCGTGTCTATGCAACCAAGCCTGAATTCAACTAGTCTATATCAAGCCAGCCTAAATTCATATGTGTCTATGCAAATCAAGCCTGAATTAACCAGTCTATGTCAAGTTGTGCCTAGAATTATAATCAGCGTGTTCAAAATAAAATCAAGCAAGTAAGCCTGAATTCAACTAGTTCATGTCAATTTATTGTCTGTGAAATCGACCTGAATTCAGCGTGTCAATGCAAATTCAAGCAAATCTGAATTCAACAAGTTCATGTCAAATAAACTAAAATTCAGCGTGTCTATATAAATCAAGCCTGAATTCAACAAGTTCATGTCAAGCCAGCCTAAATTCAGCGTGTCTATGCAAATCAAGCCTAAACAAGTCAAGCCTGAATTCAACAAGCCTGAATTCAACTATCTATGTCCAAGCCAGCCTAAACCAGCGTGTTCCTTCAGTCTGTGTATTGGCCTAAATTCAAGCCTGAATTCAACAAGTCTATGTCAAGCCAGCCTAAATTCAGCGTGTCTATGCAAATCAAGCCTGAATTCAACTAGTCATATCAAGCCAGCCTAAATTCAGCATTAATCTATGCAATCAAGCCTGAATTCCAACTAGTCTATGTCAAGCCAGCCTAAATTCAGCGTGTCTATACAAATCAAGCCTGAATTCAACAGTCTATGTCAAATAAGCCTAAATTCAGCGTGTCTATACAAAATCAAGCCTGAATTCAACTGAATATATCAAAACCAGCCTAAATTCAGCGTGTCTATGCAAATCAAGCCTGAATTCAACAAGTCTATATCAAGCCAGCCTAAATTCAGCGTGTCTATGCAAATCAAGCCTGAATTCAACAAGTCTATGTCAAGCCAGCCTAAATTCAGCGTGTCTATGCAAATCAAGCCTGAATTCAACAAGTCTATGTCAAGCCAGCTAAATTCAGCGTGTCTATGCAAATCAAGCCTGAATTCAACAAGTCTATGTCAAGCCAACCTAAATTCCCAGCGTGTCTATGCAAATCAAGCCTGAATTCCAACTGGTCTATGTCAAACCAGCCTAAATTCAGCGTGTCTGCCCTGAATTCAACAAGTCTATCTCAAGCCAGTAAATCTGTCTATGCAAATCAAGCCTGGTTCAACAAGTCTATGTCAAGCCAGCCTAAATTCAGCGTGTCTATACCAAATCAAGCCTGAATTCAACAGAATCTATGTCAAGCCAGCCTAAATTCAGCGTGTCTATGCAAATCAAGCCTGAATTCAACAAGTCTATATCAAGCCAGCCTAAATTCAGCGTGTCTATGCAAATCAAGCCTGAATTCAACAAGTCTATCAAAGCCAGCCCTAAATTCAGCGTGTCTATGCAAATCAAGCCTGAATTCAACTGACAAAGTCTATGTCAAGCCAGCCTAAATTCAGCGTGTCTCTGGCACATGAGCCTGGTTCAAATCAAGCCTGAATTCAACAGAATCAAGCGAATTCAAAGTCTATGCCTAACCAACCCCCTTCAGCGTGTCTATACAAAATCAAGCCTGAATTCAACTGGTCTATCAAGCCAGCCTAAATTCAGCGTGTCTCTATGCAAATCAAGCCTGAATTCAACAAGTCTATGTCAAGCCAGCCTAAATTCAGCGTGTCTATGCCAAATCAAGCCTGAATTCAACAAGTCTATGTCAAGCCAGCCTAAATTCAGCGTGTCTATACTGCAAATCAAGCCTGAATTCAACAAGTCTATATCAAGCCAGCCTAAATTCAGCGTGTCTATGCAAATCAAGCCTGAATTCAACAAGTCTGTCAAGCCAGCCTAAATTCAGCGTGTCTATGCAAATCAAGCCTGAATTCAACAAGTCTATGTCAAGCCAGCCTAAATTCAGCCTAAATTCAGTGTCTATGCAAATCAAGCCTGAATTCAACAAGTCTATGTAAATTCAATGTACCAAATCAAGCCTAAATTCAGCGTGTCTATGCAAATCAAGCCTGAATTCAACAATATCAAACCAGCCTAAATTCATGTCTATGCAAATCAAGCCTGAATTCAACTAGTCTATCAAGCCAGCCTAAATTCAGCGTGTCTATGCAAATCAAGCCTGAATTCAACAAGTCTATGTCAAGCCAGCCTAAATTCAGCGTGTCCTATGCAAATCAAGCCTGAATTCAACAAGTCTATGTCAAGCCAGCCGTAAATTCAGCGTGTTCAACTAGTCTAAAATCAAGCCTGAATTCAACAAGTCTATGTCAAAAGCCAGCCTAAATTCAGCGTGTCTATGCAAATCAAGCCTGAATTCAACAAGTCTATATCAAGCCAGCCTAAATTCAGCGTGTCTATGCAAATCAAGCCTGAATTCAACAAGTCTATGTCAAGCCAGCTAAATGCAAATCAGCGTGTCTATGCAAATCAAGCTGAATTCCCAATGTCTGTAGTTCATGCCTCAAGTCAGCCTAAATTCCCAGCGTGTCTATGCAAATCAAGCCTAATTCAACAAGTCTATGTCAAGCCAGCCTAAATTCAGCGTGTCTGCATGCAAATCATAGCCTGAATTCAACAGAAATCAAGTGAACTAACATGTCTATATCAAAGCCAGCCTAAATTCAGCGTGTCTATGCAAATCAAGCCTGAATTCAACAAGTCTATGTCAAGCCAGCCTAAATTCAGCGTGTCTATGCAAATCAAGCCTGAATTCCCAACAAGTCTATGTCAAGTTAGCCTAAATTCAGCGTGTCTATGCAAATCAAGCCTGAATTCAACAAGTCTATGTCAAGCCAGCTAAATTCAGCGTCTATACAAATCAAGCCTGAATTCAACAAGTCTATGTATCAAAGCCAGCCTAAATTCAGCGTGTCTATGCAAATCAAGCCTGAATTCAACAAGTCTATGTCAAGCCAGCCTAAATTCAGCGTGTCTGTAAATCAAGCCTGAATTCAACAAGTCTATGTCAAGCCAGCCTAAATTCAGCGTGTCTATGCAAATCAAGCCTGAATTCAACAAGTCTATGTCAAGCCAGCCCAAATTCAGCGTGTCTATGCAAAAACCAAAGCCTGAATTCAACAAGTGGTCTAGTCTATCAAGCCAGCCTAAATTCAGCGTGTCTATGCAAATCAAGCCTGAATTCAACAAGTCTATGTCAAGCCAGCCTAAATTCAGCGTGTCTATGCAAATCAAGCTCGAATTAACAAGTCTATGTCAGAATAAATTCAGCGTGTGTTCAAAATCAAGCCTTATGTCAAGCCAGCCCTAAATTCAGCGTGTCTATGCAAATCAAGCCTGAATTCAACAAGTCTATATCAAGCCAGCCTAAATTCAGCGTGTCTATGCAAATCAACCTGAATTCAACAAGTCTATGTCAAGCCAGCCCTAAATTCAGCGTGTCTATGCAAATCAAGCCTGAATTCAACAAGTCTATGTCAAGCCAGCCTAAATTCAGCGTGTCTATGCAAATCAAGCCTGAATTCAACAAGTCTATGTCAAGCCAGCCTAAATTCAGCGTGTCTATGCAAATCAAGCCTGAATTCAACAAGTCTATGTCAAAAGCCAGCCTAAATTCAGCGTGTTGTGCAAATCAAGCCTGAATTCAAATTCAGCGTCTATATCCAAGCCTGAATTCTAAATTCAGCGTGTCTATGCAAATCAAGCCTGAATTCCAACAAGTCTATATCAAGCCAGCCCTAAATTCAGCGTGTCTATGCAAATCAAGCCTGAATTCCAACAAGTCTATGTCAAGCCAGCCTAAATTCAGCGTGTCTATGCAAATCAAGCCTGAATTCAACAAGTCTATGTCAAAATGACCTAAATTCAGCGTGTCTATGCAAATCAAGCCTGAATTCAACAAGTCTATATCAAGCCAGCCTAAATTCAGCGTGTCTATGCAAATCAAGCCTGAATTCAACAAGTCTATGTCAAATGACCTAAATTCAGCGTGTCTATGCAAATCAAGCCTGAATTCAACAAGTCTATGTCAAGCCAGCCTAAATTCAGCGTGTCTATTCAAATCAAGCCTGAATTCAACAAGTCTATGTCAAAGCCAGCCTAAATTCAAAAAGCGTGTCTGCTTAAAAATCAAGCCTGAATTCAACAAGTCTATGTCAAGCCAGCCTAAATTCAGCGTGTCTATGCAAATCAAGCCTGAATTCAACAAGTTATGTCAAGCCAGCCTAAATTCAGCGTGTCTATGCAAAACAAGCCTGAATTCAACAAGTCTATGTCAAGCCAGCCCTAAATTCAGCGTGTCTATGCAAATCAAGCCTGAATTCAACTAATTCAAGCCAGCCTAAATTCCGTGTCTGTATCAAGTCTGAATTCCAGCAAGTCTATATCAAATTCAGCCAACCCTAAATTCAGCCAGCCTAAATTCAGTGTCTATGCAAATCAAGCCTGAATTAACGATCTATGTCAAGCCAGCCTAAATTCAGCGTGTCTGTGCAAATCAAGCCTGAATTCAACAAGTCTATGTCCAAACCAGCCCTAAATTCAGCGTGTCTATGCAAATCAAGCCTGAATTCAACAAATCTATGTCCAAGCCAGCCTAAATTCAGCGTGTCTGCTGCAAATCAAGCCTGAATTCCAACAAGTCTATGTCAAGCCAGCCTAAATTCAGCGTGTCTATGCAAATCAAGCCTAGATTCAACAAGTCTATATCAAGCCAGCCTAAATTCAGCGTGTCTATGCAAATCAAACTGAATTCAACTAGTCTATGTCAAGCCAATAAATTCAGCGTGCCTATGCAAATCAAGCCTGAATTCAACAAGTCTATGTCAAAATAGCCTAAATTCAGCGTGTCTATGCAAATCAAGCCTGAATTCAACAGGAGTCTATATCAAAAGCAGCCTAAATTCAGCGTGTCTATGCAAATCAAGCCCTACTGAATTCAACAAGTCTATATCAAATAGCCTAAATTCAGCGTGTCTATGCAAATCAAGCCTGAATTCAACAAGTCTATGTCAAGCCAGCCTAAATTCAGCGTGTCTATGCAAATTCAAGCCTGAATTCAAATTCAAGTCTATATCAAGCCAGCCTAAATTCAGCGTGTCTATGCAAATCAAGCCTGAATTCAACAACAAGTCTATGTCAAGCCAGCCCTAAATTCAGCGTGTCTATGCAAATCAAGCCTGAATTCAATGGGGTCTATATCAAGCCAGCCCTAAATTCAGCGTGTCTATGCAAATCAAGCCAGTCTATCAAGCCAGCCCTAAATTCAGCGTGTCTATGCAAATCAAGCCTGAATTCAACAAGTCTATGTCAAGCCAGCCTAAATTCAGCGTGTCTATGCAAATCAAGCCTGAATTCAACTAGTCTATGTCAAGCCAGCCTAAATTCAGCGTAATCCTGATGCAAATCAAGCCTGAATTCAACAAGTCTATGTCAAAGCCAGCTAAATTCAGCGTGTCTGTGCAAATCAAGCCTGAATTCAACTAGTCTATCATCAAGAAACCCAGCCTAAATTCAGCGTGTCTATGCAAATCAAGCCTGAATTCAACAAGTCTATCTATCAAGCCAGCCTAAATTCAGCGTGTCTATGCAAATCAAGCCTGAATTCAACAAGTCTATGTCAAGCCAGCCTAAATTCAGCGTGTCTCTATGCAAATCAAGCCAATTCAAGCCTATGTCAAGTGTCCCAGCGTGTCTATGCAAATCAAATTCAACTATATCAAGCTGAATTCAACAATTCTATGTCAAGCCAGCCTAAATTCAGCGTGTCTATTCAAGCCTGAATGTCTATGCCAAAATTCAAGCCTGAATTCAACAATTCAACTAGTCTATGTCAAGCCAGCCTAAATTCAGCGTGTCTATGCAAATCAAGCCTGAATTCAACAAGTCTATGTCAAGCCAGCCTAAATTCAGCGTGTCTATGCAAATCAAGCTGAATTCAACAAGTCTATGTCAAGCCAGCCTAAATTCAGCGTGTCTATGCAAATCAAGCCTGAATTCAACAAGTCTATGTCAAGCCAGCCCTAAATTCAGCGTGTCTAACCAAATCAAGCCAGCTGAATTCAACAAGTCTATGTCAAGCCAGCCTAAATTCAGCGTGTCTATGCAAATCAAGCCTGAATTCAACAAGTCTATATCCAAGCCAGCCTAAATTCAGCGTGTCTGCTGAAATCAAGCTAGTCTATGTCAAGCCAGCCTAAATTCAGCGTGTCTATGCAAATCAAGCCTGAATTCAACTAGTCTATGTCAAGCCAGCCCTAAATTCAGCGTGTCTATGCCTAAATCAAGCCTGAATTCAACAAGTCTATGTCAAGCCAGCCTAAATTCAGCGTGTCTATGCAAATCAAGCCTGAATTCAACAAGTCTATCAAAGCCAGCCTAAATTCAGCGTGTCTATGCAAATCAAGCCTGAATTCAACAGAGTCTATGTCAAGCCAGCCTAAATTCAGCGTGTCTATGCAAATCAAGCCTGAATTCAACAAGTCTATGTCAAGCCAGCCTAAATTCAGCGTGTCTATGCAAATCAAGCCTGAATTCAACAAGTCTATGTCAAGCCAGCCTAAATTCAGCGTGTCTATGCAAATCAAGCCTGAATTCAACAAGTCTATGTCAAGCCAGCCCTAAATTCAGCGTGTCTATGCAAATCAAGCCTGAATTCAAGCCAGCCTAAGTTCTGTCTGTATGCCTCAAGCCAGCCCCTAAATTCAGCGTGTCTATGCAAATCAAGCCTGAATTCAACAAGTCTATGTCAAGCCAGCCTAAATTCAGCGTGTTCACCAAATCAAGCCTGAATTCAACAAGTCTATCAAGCCAGCCTAAATTCAGCGTGTCTTCAAGGTAAATCAAGCCTGAATTCAACAAGTCTATGTCAAGCCAGCCTAAATTCAGCGTGTCTATACAAATCAAGCCTGAATTCAACAAGTCTATGTCAAGCCAGCCTAAATTCCAGCGTGTCTATGCAAATCAAGCCTGAATTCAACAAGTCTATGTCAAGCCAGCCTAAATTCAGCGTGTCTATGCAAATCAAGCCTGAATTCAACAAGTAGCGTGTCAGTCAAATCAGCCTAAATTCAGTCTATGTCATGCAAATCAAGCCTGAATTCAACAAGTCTATGTCAAGCCAGCCTAAATTCAGCGTGTCTATGCAAATCAAGCCTGAATTCAACAAGTCTATGTCAAGCCAGCCTAAATTCAGCGTGTATGCAAATCAAACCTGAATTCAACAAGTCTATAGCCTAAATTCAGCGTGTCTATGCAAATCAGTCTGAATTCAACAAGTCTATGTCAAGCCAGCCTAAATTCAGCGTGTCTATGCAAATCAAGCCTGAATTCAACAAGTCTATGTCAAGCCAGCCTAAATTCAGCGTGTCTATAAAATCAAGCCTGAATTCAACTAGTCTATGTCAAGCCAGCCCTAAATTCAGCGTGTCTATGCAAATCAAGCCTGAATTCAACAAGTCTATGTCAAGCCAGCCTAAATTCAGCGTGTCTGTGCAAATCAAGCCTGAATTCAACAAGTCATATCAAGCCAGCCTAAATTCCAGCGTGTCTATGCAAATCAAGCCTCCGAAGTCTATGTCAAGCCAGCCTAAATTCAGCGTGTCTATGTCAAGCCTGAATTCTGAAATCAACAAGTTCTATGTCAAAAGCCTAAATTCAGCGTGTCTATACCAAATCAAGCCTGAATTCAACAAGTCTATGTCAAGCCAGCCTAAATTCAGCGTGTCTATGCAAATCAAGCCTGAATTCAACAAGTCTATGTCAAGCCAGCCTAAATTCAGCGTGTCTGCAAATCAAGCCTGAATTCAACAAGTCTATGTCAAGCCAGCCTAAATTCAGCGTGTCTATAAACAAGCCTGAATTCCAACAAGTCTATGTCAAAGCCAGCCCAAATTCAGCGTGTCTATGCAAAATCAAGCCAGCCTAAAATTCAACAAGTCTATGTCAATCCAAGCCTAAATTCAGCGTGTCTATGCAAAATTCAACAAGTTCCTGAATTCAACAAATTCATGTCTATGCAACCCTAAATTCCAAGTCGTGTCTATGCAAAATTCAGAAAATCCAAGCCTGAATTCAACAAGTCTATGTCAAGCCAGCCTAAATTCAGCGTGTCTATGCAAATCAAGCCTGAATTCAACAAGTCTATGTCAAGCCAGCCTAAATTCAGCGTGTCTATGCAAATCAAGCCTGAATTCAACAAGTCTATATCAAGCCAGCCTAAATTCAGCGTGTCTGCAAATCAAGCCTGAATTCAACAAGTCTATGTCAAGCCAGCCTAAATTCAGCGTGTCTATCAGCAATTCAACATAGTCCTGAATTCCAAATCAAGTTCCAACAGGTCTATGTCAGAAGCCAGCCCTAAATTCAGCGTGTCTATGCAAATCAAGCCTGAATTCAACAAGTCTATGTCAAGCCAGCCCTAAATTCAGCGTGTCTATGCAAATCAAGCCTGAATTCAACAAGTCTATGTCAAAGCCAGCTAAATTCAGCGTGTCTATACAAATCAAAGCCTGAATTCAACAAGTCTATCATCAAGCCAGCCTAAATTCAGCGTGTCTGCAAATCAAGCCTGAATTCAACAAGTCTATGTCAAGCCAGCCCTAAATTCAGCGTCTATGCAAATCGAAGCCTGAATTCAACAAGTCTATGTCAAGCCAACTGAAATTCAGCGTGTCTATGCAAATCAAGCCTGAATTCAACAGAGTCTATGTCAAGCCAGCCCCTAAATTCCAAATGTCTATGCAAATCAAGCCTGAATTCAACAAGTCTATGTCAAGCCAGCCTAAATTCAGCGTGTCTATGCAAATCAAGCCTGAATTCAACAAGTCTATGTCAAGCCGGCCTAAATTCAAAGCGTGTCTATGCCTGAATTCAAATCTATGTCCAAGCCTGAATTCAACAAATTATTCCTTCAGCCAGCCTAAATTCAGCGTGTCTATTCCAGCAAATCAAGCCTGAATTCAACAAGTCTATGTCAAGCCAAAGCCTAAATTCAGCGTGTCTATGCAAATCAAGCCTGAGATTCAATGTCAAATAAATTCTATCAAGCCTGAATTCAACTAGTCTATGTCAGCCTAAATTCAGCGTGTCTGTATGCAAATCAAGTCTGAATTTCAACAAGTCTATTGTCAAAGCCAGCCTAAATTCAGCGTGTCTATGCAAATCAAGCTGAATTCAACAAATTATGTCAAGCCAAAAGTCAGCGTGTCTATACAAATCAAGCCTGAATTCAACGTGTCTATGTCAAGCCAGCCTAAATTCAGCGTGTCTATACAAATCAAGCCTGAATTCAACAAGTCTATGTCAAGCCAGCCTAAATTCAGCGTGTCTATGTCAAATCAAGCCTGAATTCAACAAGTCTATGTCAAGCCAGCCTAAATTCAGCGTGTCTATGCAAATCAAGCCTGAATTCAACAGAAGTAGTCTATGTCAAGCCAAGTCAGCCTAAATTCAGCGTGTCTATGCAAATCAAGCCTGAATTCAACAAGTCTTCATGTCTGTACAAATCAAGCCAGTCCTAAAATTCAGCGTGTCTATGCAAATCAAGCCCGAATTCAACAAGTCTATGTCAAGCCAGCCCTAAATTCAGCGTGTCTATACAAATCAAGCCTGAATTCAACAAGTCTATCAAGCCAGCCTAAATTCAGCGGTCTATGCAAATCAAGCCTGAATTCAACAAGTCTATGTCAAGCCAGCCTAAATTCAGCGTCTGTGCAAATCAAGCCTGAATTCAACAAATTCTATGTCCAAGCCAGCCTAAATTCAGCGTGTCTATGCAAATCAAGCCTGAATTCAACAAGTCTATGTCAAGTCAGCCTAAATTCAGCGTGTCTATGCAAATCAAGCCTGAATTCAACAAGTCTATGTCAAGCCAGCCTAAATTCAGCGTGTCTATGCAAATCAAGCCTGAATTCAACAAGTCTATATGTCAAGCCAGCTAAATTCAGCGTGTCTATGCAAATCAAGCCTGAATTCAACAAGTTCATGTCAAGCCAGCCTAAATTCAGCGTGTCTATGTAAATCAAGCCTGAATTCAACAAGTCTATGTCAAGCCAGCCTAAATTCAGCGTGTCTATGCAAATCAAGCCTGAATTCAACAAGTCTATGTCAAGCCAGCCTAAATTCAGCGTGTCTATGCAAATCAAGCCTGAATTCAACAAGTCTATGTCATTCAGCGTGTCTAGCCCTAAATTCACGTGTCTGTGCAAATCAAGCCTGAATTCAACAAGTCTATGTCAAGCCAGCCTAAATTCAGCGTGTCTGTGCAAATCAAGCCTGAATTCCAACTAGTCTATGTCAAGGCCAGCCAAGCCTAAATTCAGCGTGTCTATGCAAATCAAGCCTGAATTCAACAAGTCTGTCAAGCCAGCCTAAATTCAGCGTGTCTATGCAAATCAAGCCTGAATTCAACAAGTCTATGTCAAGCCAGCCTAAATTCAGCGTGTCTATGCAAATCAAGCCTGAATTCAACAAGTCTATCGTCCAGCCCTAAATTCAGCGTGTCTATGCAAATCAAACTGAATTCAACAAGTCTATGTCAATTCAGCCTAAATTCAGCGTGTCTATGCAAATCAAGCCTGAATTCAACAAGTCTATGTCAAATCAATGCCTGAATTCAACAAGTCTATGTCAAGCCAGCCTAAATTCAGCGTGTCTATGCAAATCAAGCCTGAATTCAACAATGTCAAGCCAGCCTAAATTCAGTCTATGCCAAATCAAGCCTGAAATTCAAGCCAGCCTAAATTCAGCGTGTCTATGCAAATCAAGCCTGAATTCAAAGCAAGTCTATGTCAAGCCCCTAAATTCAGCGTGTCTATGCAAATCAAGCCTGAATTCAACAGAGTCTATATCAAACCAGCCGTCAAATTCAGCGTGTCTGCAAATCAAAGCTGAATTCAACAAGTCTAAATTTCAGCGTGTCTATGCAAATCAAGCCTGAATTCAACAGTCTAGTCTATCAAGCCTATGTCAAGCCAGCCTAAATTCAGCGTGTCTATGCAAATCAAGCCGAATTCAACTAGTCTATGTCAAAAGCCAGCCTAAATTCAGCGTGTCTATGCAAATCAAGCCTGAATTCAACAAGTCTATGTCAAGCCAGCCTAAATTCAGCGTGTTCATGCAAATCAGCCTGAATTCAACTAGTCTATGTCAAGCCAGCCTAAATTCAGCGTGTCTATGCAAATCAAGCCTGAATTCAACAAGTCTATGTCAAGCCAGCCTAAATTCAGCGTGTCTATGCAAATCAAGCCTGAATTCAACAAGTCTATGTCAAGCCAGCCTAAATTCAGCGTGTCTACCATGCAAATCAAGCCTGAATTCAACTAGTCTATGTCAAGCCAGCCTAAATTCAGCGTGTCTATGCAAATCAAGCCTGAATTCAACTAGTCTATGTCAAGCCAGCCTAAATTCAGCTATGCAAATCAAGCCTGAATTCAACTAGTCTATGTCAAGCCAGCCTAAATTCAGCGTGTCTATGCAAATCAAGCCTGAATTCAACTAGTCTATGCAAATCAAGCCAGCCTAAATTCGGCGTCAAGTCTCTATCCAAGCCAAAATTCAAGCCTGAATTCAACAAGTCTATGTCAAGCCAGCCTAAATTCAGCGTGTCTATGCAAATCAAGCCTGAATTCAACAAGTCTATGTCAAGCCAGCCTAAATTCCCAGCGTGTCTATGCAAATCAAGCCTGAATTCAACAAGTCTATGTCAAGCCAGCCTAAATTCAGCGTGTCTATGCAAATCAAGCCTGAATTCAACAAGTCTATATCAAGCCAGCCTAAATTCAGCGTGTCTATGCAAATCAAGCCTGAATTCAACAAGTCTATGTCAAGCCAGCCTAAATTCAGCGTGTCTATGCAAATCAAGCCTGAATTCAACAAGTCTATGTCAAGCCAGCCTAAATTCAGCGTGTCTATGCAAATCAAGCCTGAATTCAAATTCTATGCGTCTATGTCAAGCTAAATTCAGCGTGTCTATGCAAATCAAGCCTGAATTCAACAAGTCTATGTCAAGCCAGCCTAAATTCAGCGTGTCTATGCAAATCAAGCCTGAATTCAACAAGTCTATCTCAAGCCAGCCTAAATTCAACGTGTCTATGCAAATCAAAACTGAATTCAACAAGTCTATGTCAAGCCAGCCTAAATTCAGCGTGTCTATGCAAAATCAAGCCTGAATTCAACAGTCTATGTCAAGCCAGCCCCTAAATTCAGCGTGTCTATGCAAATCAAGCCTGAATTCAACAAGTCTATGTCAAGCCAGCCTAAATTCAGCGTGTCTATGCAAATCAAGCCTGAATTCAACAAGTCTATCAAAACACAAGATTCAAGCCATATCAAGCCTAAATTCAGCGTGTCTATGCAAATCAAGCCTGAATTCCAACAAGTCTATGTCAAGCCAGCCTAAATTCAGCGTGTCTATGCAAATCAAGCCTGAATTCAACAAGTCTATGTCAAGCCAGCCTAAATTCAGCGTGTCTATGCAAATCAAGCCTGAATTCAACAAGTCTATTCAACAAGTCAAGCCAGCCTAAATTCAGCGTGTCTATGCAAATCAAGCCTGAATTCAACAAGTCTATGTCAAGCCAGCCTAAATTCAGCGTGTCTGTGCAAATCAAGCCTGAATTCAACAGAGTCTATGTCAAGCCAGCCTAAATTCAGCGTGTCTATGCAAATCAAGCCTGAATTCAACAAGTCTATGTCAAGCCAGCCTAAATTCAGCGTGTCTATGCAAATCAAGCCTGAATTCAACAAGTCTATGTCAAGCCAGCCTAAATTCAGCGTGTCTATGCAAATCAAGCCTGAATTCAACAAGTCTATGTCAAGCCAGCCTAAATTCAGCGTGTCTATGCAAATCAAAAGCCTGAATTCAACAAGTCTATGTCAAGCCAGCCTAAATTCAGCGTGTCTCTATGCAAATCAAGCCTGAATTCAACAAGTCTATGTCAAGCCAGCCTAAATTCCAGCGTGTCTGGAAATCAAGCCTGAATTCAACAAGTCTATGTCAAGCCAATTCCTAAATTCAGCGTGTCTATGCAAATCAAGCCTGAATTCAACTAGTCTATTCAACAATCAAAGCCAGCCTAAATTCAGCGTGTCTATGCAAATCAAGCCTGAATTCAACAAATCTATGTCAAGCCAGCCTAAATTCAACAATGCAAATCAAGCCTGAATTCAACAAGTCTATATCAAAAGGCCAGCCTAAATTCAGCGTGTCTATGCAAATCAAGCCTGAATTCAACAAGTCTATATCAAGCCAGCCTAAATTCAGCGTGTCTGTAAATGCAAATCAAGCCTGAATTCGCTGGTCTATGTCAAGCCAGCCTAAATTCAGCGTGTCTATGCAAATCAAGCCTGAATTCAACAAGTCTATGTCAAGCCAGCCTAAATTCAGCGTGTCTATGCAAATCAAGCCTGAATTCAACAAGTCTATGTATAAAGCCAGCCTAAATTCAGCGTGTCTACTATGCAAATCAAGCCTGAATTCAACAATATCTATAAATTCAGCGTGTCTATGCAAATCAAGCCTGAATTCAACTAGTCTATGTCAAGCCAGCTAAATTCAGCGTGTCTATACCAAATCAAGCCTGAATTCAACAGAGTCTATGTCAAGCCAGCCTAAATTCAGCGTGTCTATGCAAATCAAGCCTGAATTCAACAAGTCTATATCAAGCCAGCCTAAATTCAGCGTGTCTGTATGCAAATCAAGCCTGAATTCAACAAGTCTATATCAAGCCAGCCTAAATTCAGCGTGTCTATGCAAATCAAGCCTGAATTCAACAAGTCTATGTCAAGCCAGCCTAAATTCAGCGTGTCTATGCAAAATCAAGCCTGAATTCAACAAGTCTATGTCAAGCCAGCCCTAAATTCAGCGTGTCTATGCAAATCAAGCCTGAATTCAACAAGTCTATGTCAAGCCAGCCTAAATTCAGCGTGTCTATGCAAATCAAGCCTGAATTCAACAAGTCTATGTCAAGCCAGCCTAAATTCAGCGTGTCTATGCAAATCCAGCCTGAATTCAACAAGTCTATGAATCAAGCCAGCCTAAATTCAGCGTGTCTATGCAAATCAAAACAACAAGTCTATGTCAAGCCAGCCTAAATTCAGCGTGTCTATGCAAATCAAGCCTGAATTCAACAAGTCTATGTCAAGCCAGCCTAAATTCAGCGTGTCTATGCAAATCAAGCCTGAATTCAACAAGTCTATGTCAAGCCAGCCTAAATTCAGCGTGTCTATGCAAATCAAGCCTAAATTCCAACAAGTCTATCAAACAGCCAAATGTCAAAGCCTGAATTCAACAAGTCTATGTCAAGCCAGCCTAAATTCAGCGTGTCTATGCAAATCAAGCCTGAATTCAACAAGTCTATGTCAAGCCAGCCTAAATTCAGCGTGTCTATGCAAATCAAGCCTGAATTCAACAAGTCTATCAAAAGCCAGCCCTAAATTCAAGCCAGCCTAAATTCAGCGTGTCTATGCAAATCAAGCCTGAATTCAACAAGTCTATGTCAAGCCAGCCTAAATTCAGCGTGTCTATGCAAATCAAGCCTGAATTCAACAAGTCTATATCCAAGCCAGCCTAAATTCAGCGTGTCTATGCAAATCAAGCCTGAATTCAACAAGTCTATGCCAAGCCAGCCTAAATTCAGCGTGTCTATGCAAATCAAGCCTGAATTCAACAAGTCTATGTCAAGCCAGCCTAAATTCAGCGTGTCTGTGCAAATCAAGCCTGAATTCAACAAGTCTATGTCAAGCCAGCCTAAATTCAGCGTGTCTATGCAAATCAAGCCTGAATTCAACTAGTCTATGTCAAGCCAGCCTAAATTCAGCGTGTCTATGCAAATCAAGCCTGAATTCAACAAGTCTATGTCAAGCCAGCCTAAATTCAGCGTGTCTGTGCAAATCAAGCCTGAATTCAACAAGTCTATGTCAAGCCAGCCTAAATTCAGCGTGTCTGTACAAATCAAGCCTGAATTCAAAAGCCAGCCTAAATTCAGCGTGTCTATGAAATCAAGCCTGAATTCAGTCTATGTCCAAAATTCAGCCTAAATTCAGCGTGTCTATGCAAATCAAGCCAGTGAATTCAATTCATGTCAAGCCAGTCTAAATTCAGCGTGTCTGTGCAAATCAAGCCTGAATTCAACTAGTCTATGTCAAGCCAGCCTAAATTCAGCGTGTCTGTGCAAATCAATGAATTCAACAAGTCTATGTCAAGCCCTAAATTCAGCGTGTCTATGCAAATCAAGCTCAACAAGTCTATGTCAAGCCAGCCTAAATTCAGCGTGTTCAGCGTCTATGCAAATCAAGCCTGAATTCAACAAGTCTATGTCAAGCCAGCCTAAATTCAGCGTGTTCAATAGTCTATCAATCAAGCCAGAATTCAACAAGTCTATGTCTATGTCAAGCCAGCCTAAATTCAGCGTGTCTATGCAAATCAAGCCTGAATTCAACAAGTCTATGTCAAGCCAGCCTAAATTCAGCGTGTCTATGCAAATCAAGCCTGAATTCAACAAGTCTATGTCAAGCCAGCCTAAATTCAGCGTGTCTATGCAAATCAAGCCTGAATTCAACAAGTCTATGTCAAGTCCAGCCTAAATTCAGCGTGTCTATGCAAATCAAGCCTGAATTCAACAAGTCTATGTCAAGCCAGCCTAAATTCAGCGTGTCTATGCAAATCAAGCCTGAATTCAACAAGTCTATGTCAAGCCAGCCTAAATTCAAGCGTGTCTGTGCAAATCAAGCCTGAATTCAACAAGTCTATGTCAAGCCAAGCCTAAATTCAGCGTGTCTGTGCCAAATTGAATTCAACAAGTCTATGTCAAGCCAATTCAACAAGCCTAAATTCAGCGTGTCTATGCAAATCAAGCCTGAATTCAACAAGTCTATGTCAAGCCAGCCTAAATTCAGCGTGTCTGTGCAAATCAAGCCTGAATTCAACTAGTCTATGTCAAGCCAGCCTAAATTCAGCGTGTCTATACCGCAAATCAAGCCTGAATTCAACTAGTCTATGTCAAGCCAGCCTAAATTCAGCGTGTCTATGCAAATCAAGCCTGAATTCAACTAGTCTATGTCAAGCCAGCCTAAATTCAGCGTGTCTATGCAAATCAAGCCTGAATTCAACTAGTCTATGTCAAGCCAGCCTAAATTCAGCGTGTCTGTGCAAATCAAGCCTGAATTCAATGTCAAGTAAATTCTGTCTCTATGCATGTCAAGCCTGAATTCAACAAGTCTATATCAAGCCAGCCTAAATTCAGCGTGTCTATGCAAATCAAGCCTGAATTCCAACTAGTCTATGTCAAGCCAGCCTAAATTCAGCGTGTCTATGCAAATCAAGCCTGAATTCAACTAGTCTATGTCAAGCCAGCCTAAATTCAGCGTGTCTATGCAAATCAAGCCTGAATTCAACAAGTCTATGTCAAGCCAGCCTAAATTCAGCGTGTCTATGCAAATCAAGCCTGAATTCAACAAGTCTATGTCAAGCCAGCCTAAATTCAGCGTGTCTATCAAGCCTGAATTCAACAAGTCTATGTCAAGCCAGCCTAAATTCAGCTGTGCAAATCAAGAATTCAACAAGTCTATGTCAAGCCAGCCTAAATTCAGCGTGTCTATGCAAATCAAGCCTGAATTCAACAAGTCTATGTCAAGCCAGCCTAAATTCAGCGTGTCTGTGCCAAATCAAGCCTGAATTCAACAAGTCTATGTCAAGCCAGCCCTAAATTCAGCGTGTCTATGCAAATCAAGCCTGAATTCAACAAGTCTATGTCAAGCCAGCCTAAATTCAGCGTGTCTATGTCTTCAACAAGTCTATGTCAAGCCAGCCTAAATTCAGCGTGTCTATGCAAATCAAGCCTGAATTCAACAAGTCTATGTCAAGCCAGCCTAAATTCAGCGTGTCTATGCAAATCAAGCCTGAATTCAACAAGTCTATGTCAAGCCAGCCTAAATTCAGCGTGTCTGTGCAAATCAAGCCTGAATTCAACAAGTCTCTATGTCAAGCCAGCCTAAATTCAGCGTGTCTATGCAAATCAAGCCTGAATTCAACAAGTCTATGTCAAGCCAGCCTAAATTCAGCGTGTCTGTGCAAATCAAGCCTGAATTCAACAAGTCTATGTCAAGCCAGCCTAAATTCAGCGTGTCTATGCAAATCAAGCCTGAATTCAACAAGTCTATGTCAAGCCAGCCTAAATTCAGCGTGTCTATGCAAATCAAGCCTGAATTCAACAAGTCTATGTCAAGCCAGCCTAAATTCAGCGTGTCTATGCAAATCAAGCCTGAATTCAACAAGTCTATGTCAAGCCAGCCTAAATTCAGCGTGTCTATGCAAATCAAGCCTGAATTCAACAAGTCTATGTCAAGCCAGCCTAAATTCAGCGTGTCTATGCAAATCAAGCCTGAATTCAACAAGTCTATGTCAAGCCAGCCTAAATTCAGCGTGTTCTATGCAAATCAAGCCTGAATTCAACAAGTCTATTCAGCGTGTCAAGCCAGCCTAAATTCAGCGTGTCTATGCAAATCAAGCCTGAATTCAACAAGTCTATGTCAAGCCAGCCTAAATTCAGCGTGTCTATGCAAATCAAGCCTGAATTCAACAAGTCTATGTCAAGCCAGCCTAAATTCAGCGTGTCTATGCAAATCAAGCCTGAATTCAACAAGTCTATATCAAAGCCAGCCTAAATTCAGCGTGTCTATGCAAATCAAGCCTGAATTCAACAGTCTATGTCAAGCCAGCCTAAATTCAGCGTGTCTATGCAAATCAAGCCTGAATTCAACTTCTATGTCAAGCCAGCCTAAATTCAGCGTGTCTATGAAATCAAGCCTGAATTCAACAAGTCTATGTCAAGCCAGCCCTAAATTCAGCGTGTCTGTGCAAATCAAGCCTGAATTCAACAAGTCTATGTCAAGCCAGCCTAAATTCAGCGTGTCTATGCAAATCAAGCCTGAATTCAACAAGTCTATGTCAAGCCAGCCCTAATTCAGCGTGTCTGTGCAAATCAAGCCTGAATTCAACAAGTCTATGTCAAGCCAGCCTAAATTCAGCGTGTCTATATGCAAATCAAGCCTGAATTCAACTAGTCTATGCCTCAATGCAAATCAAGCCAATTCAACAAATTCTGCCCTAATTCAGCGTGTCTATGCAAATCAAGCCTGAATTCAACTAGTCTATGTCAAGCCAGCCTAAATTCAGCGTGTCTATGCAAATCAAGCCTGAATTCTATGTCACAAATTCAGCGTGTCTATGTCAAGCCAGCCTAAATTCAGCGTGTCTATGCAAATCAAGCCTGAATTCAACAAGTCTATGTCAAGCCAGCCTAAATTCAGCGTGTCTATGCAAATCAAGCCTGAATTCAACAAGTCTATGTCAAGCCAGCCTAAATTCAGCGTGTCTATGCAAATCAAGCCTGAATTCAACAAGTCTATGTCAAAGCCAGCCTAAATTCAGCGTGTCTATGCAAATCAAGCCTGAATTCAACAAGTCTATGTCAAGCCAGCCTAAATTCAGCGTGTCTATGCAAAATCAAGCCTGAATTCAACTAGTCTATGTCAAGCCAGCCTAAATTCAGCGTGTCTATGCAAATCAAGCCTGAATTCAACTAGTCTATGTCAAAGCCAAATTCAGCCTAAAATCAAGCCTGAATTCAACTGTCTATCAAGCCAAAATTCAAGCCTGAATTCAACTAGTCTATGTCAAGCCAGCCTAAATTCAGCGTGTCTATGCAAATCAAGCCTGAATTCAACAAGTCTATGTCAAGCCAGCCTAAATTCAGCGTGTCTATGCAAATCAAGCCTGAATTCAACAAGTTCAAGCCAGCCTAAATTCAGCGTGTCTATGCAAATCAAGCCTGAATTCAAAAGTCTATGTCAAGCCTAAATTCAGCGTGTCTATGCAAATCAAGCCTGAATTCAACAAGTCTATGTCAAGCCAGCCTAAATTCAGCGTGTCTATGCAAATCAAGCCTGAATTCAACAAGTCTATGTCAAGCCAGCCTAAATTCAGCGTGTCTATGCAAATCAAGCCTGAATTCAACAAGTCTATGTCAAGCCAGCCTAAATTCAGCGTGTCTATGCAAATCAAGCCTGAATTCAACAAGTCTATGTCAAGCCAGCCTAAATTCAGCGTGTCTATGCAAATCAAGCCTGAATTCAACAAGTCTATGTCAAGCCAGCCTAAATTCAGCGTGTCTATGCAAAATCAAGCCTGAATTCAACAAGTCTATGTCAAGCCAGCCCCGAATTCAGCGTGTCTATACAAATCAAGCCTGAATTCAACAAGTCTATGTCAAGCCAGCCTAAATTCAGCGTGTCTATGCAAATCAAGCCTGAATTCAACAAGTCTATGTCAAGCCAGCCCTAAATTCAGCGTGTCTATGCAAATCAAGCCTGAATTCAACAAGTCTATGTCGTCCAGCCTAAATTCAGCGTGTCTATGCAAATCAAGCCTGAATTCAAAAATTCAAAGTCTATGTCAAGCCAGCCTAAATTCAGCGTGTCTATGCAAATCAAGCCTGAATTCAACAAGTCTATGTCAAGCCAGCCTAAATTCAGCGTGTCTATGCAAATCAAGCCTGAATTCAACAAGTCTATGTCAAGCCAGCCTAAATTCAGCGTGTCTATGCAAATCAAGCCTGAATTCAACAAGTCTATGTCAAGCCAGCCTAAATTCAGCGTGTCTATGCAAATCAAGCCTGAATTCAACAAGTCTATGTCAAGCCAGCCTAAATTCAGCGTGTCTATGCAAATCAAGCCTGAATTCAACTAGTCTATGTCAAGTCTATGTCCAGCCTAAATTCAGCGTGTCTATGCAAATCAAGCCTGAATTCAACTAGTCTATGTCAAGCCAGCCTAAATTCAGCGTGTCTATGCAAATCAAGCCTGAATTCAACAAGTCTATGTCAAGCCAGCCTAAATTCAGCGTGTCTAAATTCAACAAAGTCTATGTCAAGCCAGCCTAAATTCAGCGTGTCTATGCAAATCAAGCCTGAATTCAACAAGTCTATGTCAAGTTCAGCGTGTCTATGCAAATCAAGCCTGAATTCAACTAGTCTATGTCAAGCCAGCCTAAATTCAGCGTGTCTATGCAAATCAAGCCTGAATTCAACAAGTCTATGTCAAGCCAGCCTAAATTCAGCGTGTCTATGCAAATCAAGCCTGAATTCAACTAGTCTATGTCAAGCCAGCCTAAATTCAGCGTGTCTATGCAAATCAAGCCTGAATTCAACTAGTCTATGTCAAGCCAGCCTAAATTCAGCGTGTCTATGCAAATCAAGCCTGAATTCAACAAGTCTATGTCAAGCCAGCCTAAATTCAGCGTGTCTATGCAAATCAAGCCTGAATTCAACAAGTCTATGTCAAGCCAGCCTAAATTCAGCGTGTCTATGCAAATCAAGCCTGAATTCAACTAGTCTATGTCAAGCCAGCCTAAATTCAGCGTGTCTATGCAAAAATCAAGCCTGAATTCAACAAGTCTATGTCAAGCCAGCCTAAATTCAGCCAGCCTAAATTCAGCGTGTCTATGCAAATCAAGCCTGAATTCAACTAGTCTATGTCAAGCCAGCCTAAATTCAGCGTGTCTATGCAAATCAAGCCTGAATTCAACTAGTCTATGTCAAGCCAGCCTAAATTCAGCGTGTCTATGCAAATCAAGCCTGAATTCAACAAGTCTATGTCAAGCCAGCCTAAATTCAGCGTGTCTATGCAAATCAAGCCTGAATTCCAACAAGTCTATGTCAAGCCAGCCTAAATTCAGCGTGTCTATGCAAATCAAGCCTGAATTCAACTAGTCTATGTCAAGCCAGCCTAAATTCAGCGTGTCTATGCAAATCAAGCCTGAATTCAACTGGTCTATGTCAAGCCAGCCTAAATTCAGCGTGTCTATGCAAATCAAGCCTGAATTCAACAAGTCTATGTCAAGCCAGCCTAAATTCAGCGTGTCTATGCAAATCAAGCCTGAATTCAACAAGTCTATGTCAAGCCAGCCTAAATTCAGCGTGTCTCAAATGCAAATCAAGCCTGAAATTCAACAAGTCTATGTCAAAACCAGCCCTAAATTCAGCGTGTCTATGCAAATCAAGCCTGAATTCAACAAGTCTATCATCAAGCCAGCCTAAATTCAGCGTGTCTATGCAAATCAAGCCTGAATTCAACTTCAGTCTAAATCTAATATCAAAGCCAGCCTAAATTCCAGTGTCAAGCCAGCCTAAATTCAGCGTGTCTATGCAAATCAAGCCTGAATTCAACAAGTCTATGTCAAATGAGCCTAAATTCAGCGTGTCTATGCAAATCAAGCCTGAATTCAACTAGGTCTATGTCAAGCCAGCCTAAATTCAGCGTGTCTATGCAAATCAAGCCTGAATTCAACAAGTCTATGTCAAGCCAGCCTAAATTCAGCGTGTCTATGCAAATCAAGCCTGAATTCAACTAGTCTCAAGCCAGCCCTAAATTCAGCGTGTCTGCAAATCAGCCTGAATTCATTCAGCCAGCCTAAATTCAGTGTCTATGCAAATCAAGCCTGAATTCAACTAGTCTATGTCAAGCCAGCCTAAATTCAGCGTGTCTATGCAAATCAAGCCTGAATTCAACTAAGTCTATGTCAAGCCAGCCTAAATTCAGCGTGTCTATGCAAATCAAGCCTGAATTCAACAAGTCTATGTCAAGCCAGCCTAAATTCAGCGTGTCTATGCAAATCAAGCCTGAATTCAACAAGTCTATATCAAGCCAGCCTAAATTCAGCGTGTCTATGCAAATCAAGCCTGAATTCAACAAGTCTATGTCAAGCCAGCCTAAATTCAGCGTGTCTATGCAAATCAAGCCTGAATTCAACTAGTCTATGTCAAGCCAGCCTAAATTCAGCGTGTCTATGCAAATCAAGCCTGAATTCAACTAGTCTATGTCAAGCCAGCCTAAATTCAGCGTGTCTATGCAAATCAAGCCTGAATTCAACTAGTCTATGTCAAGCCAGCCTAAATTCAGCGTGTCTATGCAAATCAAGCCTGAATTCAACTAGTCTATGTCAAGCCAGCCTAAATTCAGCGTGTCTATGCAAATCAAGCCTGAATTCAACTAGTCTATGTCAAGCCAGCCTAAATTCAGCGTGTCTATGCAAATCAAGCCTGAATTCAACTAGTCTATGTCAAGCCAGCCTAAATTCAGCGTGTCTATGCAAATCAAGCCTGAATTCAACAAGTCTATGTCAAGCCAGCCTAAATTCAGCGTGTCTGTGCAAATCAAGCCTGAATTCAACAAGTCTATGTCAAGCCAGCCTAAATTCAGCGTGTCTATGCAAATCAAGCCTGAATTCAACAAGTCTATGTCAAGCCAAGCCAGCCTAAATTCAGCGTGTCTATGCAAATCAAGCCTGAATTCAACTAGTCTATGTCAAGCCAGCCTAAATTCAGCGTGTCTATGCCAAATCAAGCCTGAATTCAACTAGTCTATGTCAAGCCAGCCTAAATTCAGCGTGTCTATGCAAATCAAGCCTGAATTCAACAAGTCTATGTCAAGCCAGCCTAAATTCAGCGTGTCTATGCAAATCAAGCCTGAATTCAACAAGTCTATGTCAAGCCAGCCTAAATTCAGCGTGTCTATGCCTAAATCAAGCCTGAATTCAACTAGTCTATCAAGCCAGCCTAAATTCAGCGTGTCTATGCAAATCAAGCCTGAATTCAACTAAGTCTATGTCAAGCCAATTCAGCCTAAATTCAGCGTGTCTATGCAAATCAAACCTGAATTCAACAATCAAGCCAGCCTAAATTCAGCGTGTCTATGCAAATCAATTCAACTAGTCTATGTCAAGCCAGCCTAAATTCAGCGTGTCTATGCAAATCAAGCCTGAATTCAACAAGTCTATCAAAGCCAGCCTAAATTCAGCGTGTCTATGCAAATCAAACTGCTAAATTCAAATCAAGCCTGAATTCAACAAGTCTATGTCAAAATTCAGCCAGCCTAAATTCAGCGTGTCTAAATTCAGCAAATCAAGCCTGAATTCAACTAGTCTATGTCAAGCCAGCCTAAATTCAGCGTGTCTGTGCAAATCAAGCCTGAATTCAACTAGTCTATGTCAAGCCAGCCTAAATTCAGCGTGTCTATGCAAATCAAGCCTGAATTCAACAAGTCTATGTCAAGCCAGCCTAAATTCAGCGTGTCTATGCAAATCAAGCCTGAATTCAACAAGTCTATGTCAAGCCAGCCTAAATTCAGCGTGTCTATGCAAATCAAGCCTGAATTCAACTAGTCTATGTCAAGCCAGCCTAAATTCAGCGTGTCTATGCAAATCAAACCGCCAGAATTCAACAAGTCTATGTCAATAAATTCAGCGTGTCTATGCAAAATCAAGCCTGAATTCAACAAGTCTATGTCAAGCCAGCCTAAATTCAGCGTGTCTATGCAAATCAAGCCTGAATTCAACAAGTCTATGTCAAGCCAGCCTAAATTCAGCGTGTCTATGCAAATCAAGCCTGAATTCAACAAGTCTATGTCAAGCCAGCCTAAATTCAGCGTGTCTATGCAAATCAAGCCTGAATTCAACAAGTCTATGTCAAGCCAGCCTAAATTCAGCGTGTCTATGCAAATCAAGCCTGAATTCAACAAGTCTATGTCAAGCCAGCCTAAATTCAGCGTGTCTATGCAAATCAAGCCTGAATTCAACTAGTCTATGTCAAGCCAGCCTAAATTCAGCGTGTCTATGCAAATCAAGCCTGAATTCAACAAGTCTATGTCAAGCCAGCCTAAATTCAGCGTGTCTATGCAAATCAAGCCTGAATTCAACAAGTCTATGTCAAGCCAGCCTAAATTCAGCGTGTCTATGCAAAATCAAGCCTGAATTCAACTAGTCTATGTCAAGCCTAAATTCAGCGTGTCTATAAATTCAACGTGTCTAAATTCAGCGTGTCTGTGCAAATCAAGCCTGAATTCAACTAGTCTATGTCAAGCCAGCCTAAATTCAGCGTGTCTATGCAAATCAAGCCTGAATTCAACAAGTCTATGTCAAGCCAGCCTAAATTCAGCGTGTCTATGCAAATCAAGCCTGAATTCAACAAGTCTATGTCAAGCCAGCCTAAATTCAGCGTGTCTATGCAAATCAAGCCTGAATTCAACAAGTCTATGTCAAGCCAGCCTAAATTCAGCGTGTCTATGCAAATCAAGCCTGAATTCAACTAGTCTATGTCAAGCCAGCCTAAATTCAGCGTGTCTATGCAAATCAAGCCTGAATTCAACAAGTCTATGTTCAAGCCAGCCCTAAATTCAGCGTGTCTATGCAAATCAAGCCTGAATTCAACTAGTCTATGTCAAGCCAGCCTAAATTCAGCGTGTCTATGCAAATCAAGCCTGAATTCAACAAGTCTATGTCAAGCCAGCCTAAATTCAGCGTGTCTATGCAAATCAAGCCTGAATTCAACAAGTCTATGTCAAGCCAGCCTAAATTCAGCGTGTCTATGCAAATCAAGCCTGAATTCAACAAGTCTATGTCAAGCCAGCCTAAATTCAGCGTGTCTATGCAAATCAATTCAACAAGTCCTGTCAAGAGCCTAAATTCAGCGTGTCTATGCAAATCAAGCCTGAATTCAACTAGTCTATGTCAAGCCAGCCTAAATTCAGCGTGTCTATGCAAATCAAGCCTGAATTCAACAAGTCAACTAAAAAAAATACATTTTTGACCAGCCTAAATTCCAGCGTGTCTATGCAAATCAAGCCTGAATTCAACTAGTCTATGAAGCATCATTTTCATTCAGGGAAATTCAGCGTGTCTGGGACTCGTTTTTAAATTCAGGATAGTCTATGAAATTGCCTCATTTTCTTGGAAATTGCCTGTCTATGTAAATCAATCTTGTTCCTTTCAAGTCTATTTCAATTCTGAAGCCTAAAACTTCAAATCAAGGAAATCTGTCTATGGATAATTGCGTGTCTTGTCCTAGCCTGAATTCAATTTTGTATTTCAGCGTGTCTACAAAATCAAGCCTGAATTCAAAAGCCACAGATGGAATTCAGCGTGTCTATGAAATGTTGATTAAAGACACTCTACTAACTTTCATTCCAGCCAGCCTAAATTCTATAAACAAGGAAAGCCAAATCAACGTTATAACTTAATGTCTATGCAAATCAAGCCTGAATTCAAAGTCTATGTATGTGCCTAAATTCAGCGTGCTTCAAGCCTCTGCATACTTTAGCTCCGTTTCTATACCAACAGTCTTTTCATCAAACGTCGTATGCAAGACAGAAATTCAGAAAATCAAGCCTGAAAACTATCTATGTCAAGCAAAATTCATCTTTTTTCAACTAGTCCAAGTAAATTTGTCAATTTACGAAAAAATAAAGCCAAAAGATGAAAGCATTTCAAAATATATTTTGTATCTCTTTTGTTCGTTTCTAATTTCAGCGTGTCTATTATCAACAAATTCAACAATATCAAAACAAATACGCAAAAAGCCTGATCTAGTCTATGTCAAGCCATTTAAATTCAGCGTGTCTATAACAAATTATTTAACATCATTGGCAATAAGTAGACTCATTAACTTTAAATATTAATCTTTAAATAATTGTGTATTATTTCTGATTTGGTGTATTGAAAATAACTTTATCTCTTACTTATGTCATGTTTAAATTACTTGTCTATGCATATAAGCCTGAATTCAACAAGTCTATGTCAAGCCAGGCATTCTGTTATGTGGCAAATCAACCTGGTCAGACAAGTCTGAATGCTCAGCCTAAATTCAGCTGCAGTAAATCAACGGAATTCAACAAGTCTATGCAGCCTAAATTCCTGTCTATGTGCAAGGGAATTCAAAACTATGTCAATCGAAAAAATTCAGTTTGTTTGTTGTTGTTTTGAATTTTATTTATTTATTTTTTTAAATTCAATCGTGTCTATGAAATAAAGGAATTCAGGTATCAAGCATGAAAATTCAACTTTCTATTTCATTTACCCTTAAACACAGCGTGTCTATGCAAATTCAGGACACACACACACATACAGCCCTAAATTCAGCGTGTCTATCAAATATATATATATATTCTATATTTCTGTGAAGCCAGCCTAAATTCAGCGTGTCTGTTAGTCGGAAATTGTCCTCATCTTTGTCGCCATATTTGTCAAACAAGTCATGTTGTACGCCTAAATTCAGCGTCTTCAGGTCCAAGGAATTTCAGACTGAACCCCTAAATTCAGCGTGTCTGGGGTAAGCCTGAATTCAACAATTCCATGTGCCATGTTTGATGGATGTCGTGTTATCAAATCTCCTGAATTTTCCCTCTGAAAGTTCTCCACTGCCTAAATTCAGCGTTGTCTCACCTTCTCAAGGGTCTGTCAACAAGGATCTCAACCAGCCTTTATTCACTGTGTCTATGCAAATCAACCTGAATCTGGGTATGAACTCAATTATAAACCTAATGTTTCAGCGTGTTTTACCAAATAAGCCTGAATTTTTGCTGTTATCATTGCATGTCTTTCAGCGTGTCTTCAAATCAACTTTGTTATCAACAAGTCTTTCTCTGGCACTCCTTAAATTCTGCGTGTCTATTTAAATCTATGCCTGAATTCAACTAGTCTTTTGTGGCCAGCCTAAATTCAGCGTGTCTTTAAATTTCCTGAATTCAACAAGTGGTGTTCCCTTCTGATCTCAATTCCCCCAGAGGGGCGGTGATCTCCCTTCCTCTCTCCAATGTGGTCAAGCCAGCCAAATTTTGTCTACTTCCCGCAAAATTTCTGTGTTCTTGAAGCCAGCCTAAATTCAGCGTGTCTCTCTCAAGCCTGAATTCAATTTGGATTTCAAAAGTCTTCCTTTAATGCTCAAATTCGTGGTGCAAATCACTCCTGAATTATTCTTTTTCAGTCCTGATGTTATATGGACCTCGTCTTTTGGATTTTTCTAACTTCACATAACTTGAAGACTGTTTTCTGAGTGTTCTTGTCCTCCTCCTCCTCCTCAGTCTTGTTTTCCTTTAAGTAGGAAACCAATATTCACCGGAAGACAATTTCAAGTCCCACCAATCAAGTAAGAAATCATCTTCAAGAACACCAAAAATTTTGTATTTGGAAAAATGAAGCCTGAAAGCCACAGTATGGAACCTGATATTATGGACCCTAAAGACATTGTATAAATTTCAAAAACTTCATTTAGGCGGGTACAAGGAAAGTTTATTTGGTTATAACATAATGTGCAAAATTAGACATTAGTTCAAATAAATTATCTGGACATTCTTCAATATAAAATCCTTTGAAAGCGTTTCTACACTTCGCCAACAGAAATCCGTTTTTACAATATCAAACGTCGTATGCAAGACTGAATCCAGAAAACAGAAGCCCTGGAATCTGCAATATCAAAGGTAAGTTTGTAACGCGAATTTACGAAAAATAAAGACAAAATATGGAAGCATTTCCAAAAATATTTGGGATCTTGTTGTTTCATTTCAAATTTGCTTGGATTCGTATCAACAAAAGGCAATATAAAAATGCTAGGACCAAGCACTCATTTAAATTAATAACAAATTATTTAACATCAATGTAACAAAGGACAATATTAACTTTAAATATTAATCTTTAAGTAATTGTGTATTATTTCTGGTATTGAAAAATGATTGCTTTAAAACTTTATCTCTTTTTGTCCTCAATGTTTTATGCAGGAGTGGATAGATGTTGCATAAAGAAGGTGAGTAATCAGTGGAAAGCAACCAGGTCAGACGTATGAATGCTCAGGGATTGCAATGAAAAATCAAATGGCCCATGAATTAGTCTGCCCAATAATGCATTTGTTGTTGTTTTATTTTTATTTATTTATTTTTTTTGTAATCAGTGGAAATAAAGGCAGTGTATGAAAATTGCCTTTGCTACTTTATTTACCCTTACACACACAACGGCGCAGGAAACGTTGTGACACACATATATGATAATATGATATTGGTATCAAATATATATATATATATATATATATATATATATATATATATTTGATACAACCCTATTTAAGGACAAGACTGGATTGGCAAAACTCCTGTTTCACAAATATATTATCGCAGTAAAATTAATTCTAGAAAGTATTACGTCGAAATTTCTTTACTACTATACAATATATAAATAACAAATCATGATAGAACTGAAAAATATACACATACTTATTTTATTGTTTTTAAATTTGTTGCAGTTATCTTTCTTGATTGGCTGAAGTTATCTGATATTACAAAAAAAAATTGTATGTATTTAACGTTCCGCTTACTGTTGAGAAGTTACATGCTTGAAAAACGTCTTCATAAATAAAAAGCACGCGACTTTGTTTATCCGTTTTCACTCAGATCAGTGAAAATGATAACAAAACAAATCGGTGTTATAATTAATTCGCTTATCTCTGTAAAAAATTTTTTTAAAAATTTCCATGAGAGTTTTTACAAAAAATTATATTAAAATAAATACAAGTGAAATTTAGTTAGATATTGTTTATATAAAATGTAACTACCTTCATTTTTGGTGACTGCAACTCAACAATAAGTCAAATTTGGCTATATTTCTGAGATGCGGTATTGTAATTATTTATCATTCCGGACCTTTGTCCTCGTCTTTTTTGTCATATTTTTGTACGCTCCGGCCTTCTTCAGCTGATTTGAATTTCGAACTGAACGCTTTATTTCGTCCACCACAGTAAATTGTTCTATTTCCACATACCATGTCTCTTCTGAATATCTCAATTTCAGCTTCCAAATACCTGAAGAAGGCCAAAGAGTGCATCGCTTGAAACATCGTTAATCTGACAACAAACATAAGGACAACAGTCCAAACAAATTAAATAGTTTAAATAATATGGCAAATGTTGGATTCCACGTTTAAAGATACTGGATTTTTCTTTGTACTGCTACATTTGGAATTTCTTAATTATCGCAACAAATAAAAATATGTAGGTACCAAACCTGGTGATTATAGACGATGCGAAATAACCTCCCATTCTAATGATCTGATTTTGTTACTCGGTTTCTTTTGCAGACATTGCCCTTGCATTGTCAGGTAAACCATAACACATTTTCTGTTTGACAAAGTAAATCAATTTTGGCATGATTAGTTTACTCGAGCTAGTTACTGGTAATCAACATCTATATTGATGACCCAATCTCAAGCAGCTCGTAAAAGTAAATACCTTTCAAAATCTGTCAGTTCCACGAGACAAGGATTTCTGAAGGTGTGATGTAGGTTTTGATATTGCCACCTTCTGTAACATTTTGTATTAAATATTTTTTTTTTATTGCAGAACACATTTTTCGTCATATGTAACAATGCGATGCAAAACGGTGGTCTTCCTCGTTAAATCGGCTTGCAAATATATCAAGCTGAAACAATAGTTCTCGTACAATCACCGAAATTTAGCAACGTCGAATTGCTTGGGAATATCAGTTGGTATAAACTTGGATTTGTGGTTTAATGGATAACTGCAAGATATTGGACATCGGAGAGACGAGTTACAATTCTAGTTGTTTTTGTTGTTTTTTTTTTGTTGTTTTTTTTGTTTCTTTTGTTTTGTTTTGTTTTGTTTTTATGTTCACTTCCGCGCAAATAAAATCTCCCTACAAGTTATTACTTAGTAAGACTTGTATTAGTAAATCCTTATTATACCAAAGAAATTATTACAATCTAAGAATAATCCCTGGATTTAAATACGTATAAAACATAAAAAAATCCGTAAAAAACAATCAATTCTGGTTGAAAGACTGCTGAAAATAGTGTGACATTTTTAAATTTAATTCTCTTACAAGATTTTCTCAATTAAACTCTGAAATCCACTACAAACGTGCATTATTTTATAGAAGAGACGCTATACTAATTATTGATTCAGTTTGCTGCTGTTGAGCCTTAGTTGCTTGCTCCATAATTCATAACGTTGAAACCGGTAATTAATTTGTGAACACACTAATAATCTATTGAAGCCTAAAACTAATGAATTTAAGCGCAGTATTAGTTTGGCGAGAATGTCTCATCACAGTTGAAAGGGTTAGATGTAACCGTAAGTTCTATGCTAACAGTTTCCATTCTCGCACTTGTCGCTTGTGGAACTATTTTCCGGATTCCTGATTCCCAATCAACATTAAATTCAATGTTAATATTTATTTTTTGTCTTCTTAATTATTTATCCTTTCATTATACTCTCTTCTTAATAGTGTTTTGTTTTCTCAGATTCTCTAACACTGATTAATCCACTTGCGTTTTAGTGCCTTTGTTGCCTTGATGGGTTGAACTGATTTTGCTTTAAAAATCTACGTCATTTTATGACAAAAAATTATTTTATGAGAACTTCTTATTTGAATTGTAATAAAAATATGTATTTTCATTTTCGATTAGTTTGTAAAAGGGAAAATAGTAAAAACATTTTGTTTTACATTCTGAGGAAAGATTAACAGAATAAGTATGAGGAATTAGTAGAAATCACATATAAATAATGGGAAAAAAACACAGAATTTAAAAATCTTATCTTTGCGGAGTAAACTTTCATTTGGATTGTTTATTAATAATTAAATTAAGAAAAAAGTAATCTGCGAGAAGATCAAGAAGGATTTCGAGCAATGGAAAAATGAATGAAATACATTTAGATTTTGTACATTGAAAAATATATCGGCGATGAAGAAAATTGCCATAGACAAAAATGTCATTATGTTAAAACTATTACTGAACTTACTGCATGCAGTTATCGCGTTGAAAATATCACTGATCAAGACAAAAAGAACTTCCCTTACAGCATATTAATTAAAAAGACAAGAAAGTAATTAAGTGGGAAATAATTATTTGTTGTGTAAAAATCAAAGCCTGTTTTCAGCATTGCCTGACGCACTTATCCATGTGCCGAGATAAACAGAGAGTAAGTGCATAGTTACGTAAGTATACAATTTAACGATGGATAGATAGGAAAATAAATTTAAAAAAAAAAACACGTAAAAGTAAATTAATTTCAAACATGTTTTTTCTTTATATAGCACAACGCATGTTGTATTTATTGGCAATTTTATTGTCCCCAGTAGGCAAATTCTGCCGAATTATGTTCTGTGACGTGAAGCAAGTGAAATAATTTCCCTATCCTAGTTTTTGCAGACCCATATTTTTAATATATGCCGAAAAATTTTCCAGGTAAAAATCACTTTTTACCAACTAATCTCACGTTCCCTCTCATGTCAGTGGTTCCCAAATTCTTTTCTCTGGGCTGCATTTTTGCATTAGTTTTGTTGGACTTGTGAGTGGTACCTGATATTTTATTTAGATACTTTGCACTTCCTAATCTTTAATCTTAACTTAACCTCCGCTGTTTTCTACACACATCGCTACACACGGAATTTTGACCTGAAATAATGAAACAATGCTCGGAGTAAGTACGTAACATGAAAACGTTTACATTTTTTAAATTTTCAACTTTTATTTTCTAAAATCTTCTCGGCTTAGCAAATTGTATTTTTATTGTATAAATGGTAATTGTGTTACCGAATAGTTTTTTTTTTATTATTATAGAAATAGTATTTGTCTTAATCTATTACGCATAACTGATTTATAAATGACCAAATCATAATCAAAATTGTACGCAATGATTTATAAGATCAGAAATTCCATTCACTTCCGCACACACGCGTACACACACACACACACACACAAGAGAAATACACACACACAAGAGAAATACACACACACAAACACAAGAGAAATACACACACACAAACACAAGAGAAATACGCACGCACGCACGCACACACACACACACACATATATATATATATATATATATATGTTTAAAATAGGATATAGAATTTCGACAAAGTTTGGAAGAAATTTGACAAATGGAAAAACGTTTCACTGAAACTAAATTTGTCTACACGTTTCGCCTTTCCACCGTTTATTAGATCCCAAAACTAAACAAAGAAATGTGTGTGTTTGTGTATATACTTAAATAATAAATCATAATTACATTTTTTCCCTAAGCTCGCGTTTCTCGTGATGAAAGAAGAAAGAAAATGTGTGAGTTTCGCCTAATCTATTTTCAATGAAACGTTGTTTTTGTTTTTTTGGACTCCATATATTATTTTAAACATATATTGCCGACCCGAAAAACATAGAGACAGATCTAAAAAGGTAAATGTTTTACTTTCCACCCGTTTTGATGGATTGGATCAGGATTTACCGTGTATTCATTTCCGAAAAGGCTATATGAATGTTTTCGAAAATATTCTGAAATCGAGATTTACCTTAAATTTAATATAGAAAAACTGGGAGAATATGTGAAAAAACTTTCGACATGAACTATAATACGAATCATAGAAAAAAGATGTAGAATAAATATTAACGGTTGTTTTAAAAGTTGGTCATTTTAATTCTTATCTTTCATCACGAGAAACGCTAACTTATTGAATTTGATGAATCGAGAAAGACGAAACGCGTGACCAAATCGAGTTTTAAGGAAATGCTTTTCTATTTGTCAAATATGCATATATATATATATGGTGGAGGGATATCAAGCCTTTTCAAATTAGCTGGGAAATGATATTAGTTAATATTGGGACGTGTATTTTTGCTTCTGATTAACTTCTGATATATATATATATATATATATATATATATATATATATATATATATATATATATATATATATATCGCTAAATAGAAAAATCTTTGTATTTAATAATATATAAACAGCATGCAACAATCATTTTAACACATTTGTATCACGATAAAGGAAAAACAAAAGTGGACAACAAATGACAAATCATGACATGAAAAGCTAAGATACAAGAATATCAAAAACGAAACATAAAACAACTTTGAAATCTGTTGTCTACAAGAAGAAAAATAAATGAATAACATTATTTTTGAAGACACTGCAATGAAAAACAAAAAAGAGCAAAAATATTAGGCAGGAGGTCTGTAAGAAAGTGTCAACAAACAATAACTCAAATATATTTTTATCCCAATGATTTTTTTGCATGGAGATGTATGTGTTAAAGAAGAAATTAGGTGTCGATTTTGTTTCGATATATTTCCTAATTGGATGCATACATAATAATAACCAGTGGCAAATCTGAGACTTTTTTTTCATGTCTCTTATTTAAAATGAGTTATAAACTATCTGAATACTAATAAAGAAAACTGGATACAGAAGACTAAATATCTGATGGCATCCAGTTAATGTACTACCATTCAGATGAGAGGTAAACGAATATAACTGACAGAAACGAGTAGAAAAATAAATATATCTTTACAGAGAATTCTACAAACGTATTAGGTTCGATCATGCAAGAACTCGAATTTACTTAGATTATTAGAAATTAAAATTGTACTCAACTCAAATATTAAATAACTTACGTTATTAGATATCATTGGTTCAGCGAAAAGTCAATCATTCAATCACGTGCAATGTGTGATACACGCTTAGGCGATCATGTATCTTTCGATACATGACTGACGAGGCAGATTTGTTCCCGCAGTAGGTTGCCATTTCTTTCTGCAGTAGACTAGTTGCTATCCAAGAATATAGGACTCGGTCTGTCCTACTATTTACTCATAGCTGGGGCGGGGAGAAGAAGGGGATTCATACCTTTCCCATGGGTGCTAGCACGTAAGTGAATGTAATGGATTCGACTGGATTTTGAACTCGGCTCTCCGATTCCTCAATGCGAGACGCTATCCATTACTCGACCGTGCTTCCTGCACGCAACAATATAAATTGAGATGAGAAATTATTTATGACTCAACCGACTATAAAACTGAAGTATTTATGATTCGATCTAATACAAAGACGTAAATTATTTTTATGACTGGCCCTAATATTTTTATCACATCATAGTACAAACTATTAGTGTATTGTCTAAGAGACACTTGGGCTTTCTTTCTCAGTCTGCCATCAACACAGTGCCATCTTTGTATCTTAGGTTTTTATGGTTATCTCCGTTGATAATAAATCCTGGTAATTCTTCTATTTCTCTTAGGATCGTTCTGCTGTATTTTCTTTGAATCAACATTCTTAGATGATTGAAAAAATTGTAGTATATTGAACTGCCACATTTACTCATCATTATTGAAAATTTCAGAAGAATAAGAAAATAGTTATGGTAATGGTGTAAAATTTAAGAAAAAAGAGTCAATGTTCTAGGAATAAAAGAGAATAAAATACCTCCGCTAAAATGTGAAAGCACTGGATAGGATGAAATGTGAAATACTCAATTATGTGATATTTGTTCTTCTGTATGGCAATCTTCTCAAATATGAAAAAAAGATCGGAAGCAACAGAATTCTGGTTCTACAGAAAGGTGCTGAGGATGCCATGGGTCGAACGTGTGAGCAACAACGAGGTTTTGGAGAAAGTAGAAACAAAATGGAAACTTATAATTAACATCAGGAAAAGGCAGTTGAAAACTATGGGTCACGTAATCAGAAAAGGGGGCGAGGAAAAACCTGACCCTAACAGGAAAGATTGAGGGAAAGAGGAAATCAATGCCTAACGTACTTGATAAGTTTGAACAGCGTTTGGGAGAAATAACAAAAACACAAAACTTATTAAAAGCTAAAAGAGACATGAAGATGCAGAGGGCAAAGATCACCTAAGCCCTGAAGATACACAGAACATAAAAGAAGACGGTATATATACTTACTTTTTATTAGAGGATCTTCATTAGAGGTTGATTCCTAAACTAGAGGAGAGTGTAACTTCTATGGATCTACGGACTGGAAAATTATTGATGATGCACAGACCATTAAATCTCAGAAAAAATGTCAATAAGGACTTGATATGCCGCTAAACAAACGGATCAATCAATTAATCAATCAGTGTCAAAGTATGAATTGAATGCAAACAAAAAACTCTAACCGTATGGCAAATAGCTAAGTGACAAAAAGACGATAAAAAAACAATGAGCAAAAACGTGGACAGAATAAACCGAAATGACACGCTACGGATACCCGTCTATATTTCTGGGAGGAGGTATTGTAACTACTTACATTGTTCGGATGTTATAGTGTACATTACCCTCATCTTTATTGTCATAATCACGAGGTGTCGTACATGGAACGCTCCGTCTTTCGTCCGGTGATATAGTTTTGAATTTCGATTCGAACCCTTTGTTTAGTCCACGGAAGTAGATTGTTCTAGTTCCACGTATCATGCTTTTTCTGGATATCTCAGATTCAGTCATTTCCCTTTAGTAATGATTTACTAAAGGGAAATGGCTGAATCTTCAAGTTTTCCTTCATCTTTGGTCAAGTCACTATATTACTTCAACCAACGTCATGTGTCTTTGGAGTAAATAAAGGATTCGGTTCTAAATACAGACAGATGCTAGTGAAGGTCGTATAAAATAGAGAAAGAAGAAAAAAAGAGAAAGTAAAATAGTCAATAAATAGTCAATAAACTTGGATATAAAGCAAAGCCCAAATACTTACAAATTATAGTGAACGCATGAAGACTGCATTTTAATCTCAGCGATTTTTAGAAAAGAAACCAGAAGCGGTTTCCAATAAGTAAAATTTATTCATGTTACGATATCAAAAGAATAGCAGATTTGTATTTATGGGAGATAAAGTTATTAATACTTTTGAATTGATTTCTTTAATTTACGCTTATATTCATTGGTTATTTTTAAATCTGGCGGTGTTGAAAATCAGAAATACTTCTTAAAAACGATAATTTCTCTGATCGGAGGGTGTGTCAGGAGCTGTAATTCATCGGAGGAATTTAACACAATATGGCGAAAGTGCCTTACCACGTAGAAATATGTATGAGTGGATCGAGAATCTTAAATTTTGACTTTCCCTCAAATATTATATTTAATAAAATATGAAGCGATGAAACATGAATTTCTTAGCGTTTTCGTTTGAGTTTACTATAATTTGAAGTCGCAAATCAATGTACCTACCATAAACATTCTTGCAGTAGCCTGGGTTTGGTGGCTTGGTTAACGGATTTAGTTGACCGTGACTACTGATGCTCTCTTTCTTCGACTTTGTGTCTTTATGAAAACATAAACTAATGATAGTATATAACAGCAGAAAGCAAGTGATGGAAAAGTTCATCAAAACATAACAGATGCTTTTTTTGTTTTTTTTTTTTATTAAAATGGGTATCATCTCGCAGTATGATGTTGATTATTTAGAAGAGATGTGGTGGTTTGATAGCGTTCAGGCACAAATGCGCTACCAACACCAGTTCTTGTACGATTAGCGAAGTTACGCAACGTCGTCACTGGTCATTAGATGGTATACTACATAGGAGTATTAAGTGCTTTAAGTTTGGATGTCCGGGTCGTGTAATTGATAAAGACTCGGAATTGAAAATTGGAGAGCAGAATTCCAATTCCAGGTGGTTCGTCATATTCAATTACTCACAAATCCCTCTGAGAAAGGCATAAACCCACAGTTCTACCCCCAGTTTTGTGTTAATTAGCAGTCATTGTATCATTAAATCATTATCATCTACAAACATACTGAAATATTTTCTAGCTTTAAATAACCTGCAAAAGATTGATAAGCCGTAAAAAAAACAACCCACTCGATTAGTCAAAACATCCTCTACCTAACAATTGTACAGCTTCACGGGAAGGTTCAAGGACAAAATATATCGTAAAATCAATTTGAACGTGTTCGATATTTAAAAGAAAAACTTGTAGTTCCAACGAATGATTTATTTTACGGAAATATTTCGACTAGCAGTTGCTAGTTTTGGTCACGTTGCTAGTTTTGGTCAATTTGAGTAAAATATTTCCATAAATTAAATCTTGCTTTCACCTTCAGGTGTCCCAGAAAATTTATATGCTTCTTTCTGATTCTTTTTGTTCATTATTTCATTTACAACTTGCTAATTCCGTATTTAATAGACTTAGTATTCTTCACTAAAGCCGCATGTCTCTTTCCTAAAGTTTTATTTCCATCTGAGAGGATATTTCCAAGCATTCAGTGTCATGTCAGAGGATTGATATTATATAACAGGCCAGGACTCATCTTCGTATCTAATGAAATGTTCCTGCTAATTAATACTTTAATTAGATTTTGGAAGTCAACTTTTTCCATTCCAATGCCTTTCGGGTTTCTTTGTCACGTTTTCCGTTGTCTATTTTGACAATTCTCAGCTAGATTCTGATGTTTCTAATTCTTAACTCGCATCTATAGCTTTTCCAAAATGATAATACAGCATAGATACAAATGTATAAAAATAATTCTAATGATATTGAAGAGAAGTTAACTGACACCAAATTCGGTATCATTTAAAGTCAACACAGCCAACACAGAGTTCGCCACAAAAGAAATTCTCTTAAAGAAAAGGTTCCTGATGAACATTAAATTCCATTAAGACCGCTGGAATTTCCGTGGTTGAATCAAATATTACAAGTAAATGTTGATGCATTTTTAAATGCTATGTCCGTTTAGGACGTTGGTGATCATAATTCTCCTTAGTATTCTTTTCTCTGTTTTCTTTGTATTATCATTGTTTCTTAAGAAAGATATTAACAGTTCCTCGAGCCAAAATATACTATGCATAGCGTTCAGAAATATCTATTCTCTCTTATATGCAATCGCTTTCTAAGATTAATGAGTGAATGATGATTGTGGTTCTTGATTAAAACCACCCATCTTTTGGCTTGTGGACAGGTGTTAAATATCACATAAGAACTGTACGAGATGATATAAATCACATAACTTGAGGACTTTCAACAGCATCTGAGCAATACTAGTAGGCCTACCATAGTCAAATATTACAGTACTGGTCATCATCCTGGACATATTTTATAGCAGATCAACGGTCGTCATACTTTTTTGAACAAAACTAACCTAAAATGATGAGATTAGGAAAACTTATATTTGTTTTCGTTCATGCCTGACTACTTTACCCTAGTCCTGCCTCCTATGCAGTTTTTTTCTTCTTTGTTACATGAAAACAAAAGTCATCCACTATGTATGCCACCTAAAATCAAGAAATGCCGTATATAAATGAAGAATAGTTTTTTTTCCTATTTCAAATGTGAATTTATATATTTAGATATTGCCTTTTCAATGAGAACCTTTTTTTCCAGAAATACCGGTACATAATGAACACACGAGTTGAGGTACATGAATTGGGTCAAGTAATTCAGGTAATTTTAAGTAAAAGAACTCTATACACATATGTTTGTTTTTTTTTTGTTTGTTTGTTTGTTTGTTTTTATTTTTCACTATATTTTGCGAGAAATTGTGATTGTTTAAATGTGCAGAGGTGTGTTGTCGGAGCGGCTCTCCGCTGTTGTTCAGCCTATAGTGTCGAACATTATTATTTACGTTTAAAATGTACCTGTGTATAGTGCAACCCATCACTGAAAATGATTGTTAACCTCTTCAAAAAGTTACTTGTGTATAGTGTGACCCCCAATTTTTGCGTAAAATTTTGATCATAAAACTCGCACTAGACTCAAGTATATATGGTAATCATATGTTTGCATACATACATACATACATACATATAGATAGATAGATAGATAGATAGATAGATAGATAGATAGATAGATTTTTCAAAATGTCTCACTGAATGATATAGTCATTTTATGTCTATTTAGTTTAGTTCTCTAACCAGTTTCTCGACGTCAAAATAAAATTCATCAAGGTAGGCGCCGTAGTTTAAAAATTGTCCAAGTACTTTTTGATCCAAGATATACTACCTATATATACACACACATTATATATAATTCACTTGAAGATGAAATGGAACTAATGCTTTTAATTTATTTGCAAAAATAAAATTAGGGTTTTACATTTTGAAACACACACACACACACAATTAATTTATACACAATGCTCTGTAAATTTACACAAAAATAAAATAAATATATCACACATTTATATATATATATATATATATATATATATATATATATATATATATATATATATACTAAAATGGAATAAGTAATTCTAAAAAAAATCACTTATGGTTTCCCACCGAAATGGGTAGTGTGTTCATTGCGACGCATAGTGGCAGAAGTAAATTTTATAAACTAAATTCTGGTAAAGTAGAGACCAAGCTCAACTGCCACCATGGCTCTTTTGCTCCACTTAGCAATGTACACAATTTCTTACAATATAAAGCCATTTCCGGTGAAATTATATTTTTTCCATCTTGTCCGATTGGGGTCCTCTCGCCCCTAATTATAAAAACGATATGATACATAATATTTTATTCAATTTATTTCAATGAATAACAAATTGTCTCAAATATTATGGTATTCAATCTTCTGCACATATATTTAATGTTACATTGGTTCAGAAAGTTTTGTTGCTACGCTTGCTTTATTGTTCAACGGTGTTTTTCCCTTTTATATCTAAACATAATTTCGTTGCTTAGTAATGGCAAGAGAATGTTAAAGAAGAGTGTTAGAGAAAACACGAGATAAGATGGGTGGATATAGGAAATGAAATAAAAGGGTAGTAACTAAAGAAAGAAAGCGAATTGGTAAGAAAAATCAAATGAGAAAAATACCAATGTGTGATTATAGGTCGCGATAAAAAGGAAAGCAAATAAAATAAAGACAGGAAAATAATGAAAATATGGACACTTGAAACAAAGACACAAAGAAAGAAAGATCAGAACATCCGGCAAATGAGTTGTTCATATATTTCGGCGTTATTTTGTGAACTTTTTTAAAGCGTAAATCTTGTGATATGAATATAATATCGAATTGATTATGATTTTCATTCTTCTACATTCGATCTTTTCGGCTGTGTTTGAAAAGGCATGACATTCTGACAGACATCTCCCAGATACTGGAAGAAATTATTTTACGTCAAAGGGAGATATGAAGAAATGAATTAAAAGTGAAAGAAAGCATAAGACGACCTGGGTTAGTGATTCCCAAACGGTGCGTGGCACCTCATTTTTCGCCTCAAGAGGGAAACAGGTGAGGCGGAATGATTGAAAGACAATCAAAGATTTAGAAACTGTTTCAAAAAATCATAGGCCAAAAATAAATATGATTTTGAAATTTAAAATATTATTATGGATTACTTGTAATTGCATGCATGAGTCACAGTATAAATAGTTATATATAATTATTGACACATTTTATCATTGTGATATTTTTTTTCATTATATCAATTATTAAGAATATAGTAATTACGATCCGAAATTGGAGGACAGTATTTTCAATGATAATGTTCTGACTTCGACTCCTTGGTTATCTCCCTTTAACATACTTTCTCACTCTCACTCTCACTCTCACTCTCTCTGTGTCTGTATGTATGTCTCTCTCTCTCTGTCTCTCTCACTTTTAATGTACTTTTTATCACATAAAATTTAGTGAAGCGCAAGAAAATTTTCATTTCGAAAATGCAGCCCAGATAACAAAATGTTTGGAACTACTGATCTGGGGGAATAAAACTCAAAGGAAAACCAGGGTATACGGAAACAAATCTTGATTGAATAACAAATTAACGTCTTAGATTATGCGCATGATAAAACAAACTAATCCATTATTTTCCTGTTCGATTTCCTGGTATTCGGAGTTATCATTATTTACACTATTTAAATGCCGACTATTGTCCTCATCTTTGTTATTGCTATCACAACGTTTCGGCCGCTGTACTCTCCGATGTTCATCATGTTGATGTTGATCCATGTAACCAACGTGGAATTCAGAACTGAATCCTTTATGTAATCTATATGAATAAACTGTTCTCGTTCTTCTATCCAGTCCATCCGGGGGACCAACGAGGAATTCATAACTAAACCCTTTATTTAAAATACGGTGTTAGCCTGTTGTCCACTGCCAAGTCTAGCTTCGTAGATTATATAAAGGTTTTAGTTCGGAATCCCCTGTAGGTTTCCAGATCAAGATAAACTTGATGAAGGCCGGATGGTACAACAGCCGAAACCCTGGGATAACAACAAAGGGAATGACAATAGTCCACATGTAAATAGTGTACATAATGCATTTTTATTCACCTTTTTTTCTACATTATCCATATACCTTGAAACTTTGCTTCTATTTCTTTTCCTTTTTCTATCTTAGCAATCTAGTATTACATTGTTTAAAGCACGTAAGGGATACGTGTATGGTCTAGTGTTGATCGGTGCAGGAGAAAGGTGGATCATCGTGTCGATTAGCAGATTTCATTGCGTTCGCGGAAATACCTACACCAAGGTAGGATTCTATCTCTTCGTCCTCGAGTTAGATATTAATAGAAGGTCAGACTGGGTTGTTTAGATTTGATAGCAACCACTTCACGAAAAGCAAACAAATTCAATTCAAAATATTTCTGAATACAAAACTACTAACAATCTACCTGGTATGTGAATAAGCAGTACATATTACGGTGAGGCTGAGACTCTATACACCACAGAAGAATCCATACGGTTAAAACAATAATGTAGAAAATGTATTAATGCAACATTAAGCGTGGTGATCGCAAATATATTTTCTATTTCCTTCTATTATTTTCAACCACTATTTCTGTGCAGTAGTTTTGTTTTTGTTTTTTTGTTTGTTTATTTTGTTTGTTTGTTTGTTTTTATCAGTACACCCCATGAAAGGCTGCAATGCCAATAAGAGGCAAAGAGTCTACTGGGAGTAAAAGAGAATGAGAAGATTTTAGAAGTAACTGGAAAGCCAATCCTAAACAAAAAACAAAGGATAAACCTCTACTCCAGTTCAAAAGACGGGGAGGAGTGTGGGTCGGTCGATAGGTGAACCGATTTTCTTTGTTAATTTGAATTCTCATGTTTTTAATGTCTATTGCATTTATCTAATGCTTCTTGTTCAAGATTTTCTCTAAATATTTTCGCTGTCTACACATACCTCTTTCGTTTTATTTCTTTTGTAACATGTCTTGAATTATGTAATTTCTTTCATATACATGCTCTGCCATTTCATTCTTTATTATACATCTTTCTTTATTTCTTTCTGTATTTTATATTACCTCTTTTATTTTCAATTTTTAACGATTTAATTATTGTACATTGGAAAACATATAAAACACTTTCTAAATATCCATAATTATTATTTTCTAGATGTTAGCCATATAGGATTTAATGTAATTTGTAACAAGTGGGTGTTATATAGAATGGAGAGAATGGAGAGCCACCTGCCCAACAAAGATTCTTTCTATATGTAATTTAAAGCTAACGTGTTTCATTAGCCGAATGCTTGAAGCTCTTTCCAGGTTTAATTTTTTTTTTTTTTTCAGATTTGAAGGCACCTTTCTGTGATCTTCGATCAGATTACCATCTTCATATATATATATATATATAATTTTTAAGCAACGGAAACCCCAGTTTAATTCGGGTTAATACGATACTCAGATATTTCATATACTAGCCGAATTACCTTGGTGCATGTCACACAATTTTTTGTAAGAAAATGATGATTGATTTTAAATCATTGCTATAATTTGTGGAGAAGAATTACGCCAGTGTTACTTAATGATCTAGCCGATGTGACCTCCATCTTCTGGATTTCTCCTATATTTTGGTAGAATTCATTCCCTTGTTCACATTTAAATTTAATTTGAATATAAAGAAAAAAATCAGTTGGGGTTTTGTGCAAAAACAACCTTATCTGTCCCCTTTGATATGTATTTCATGCAATACATGATGGAATTAAACTGATGAGCAGATTTTCAACATTAGTAAGATAATTGTTTTGTCACAACAAATATGTATTGTAAGGCAATACCCACTGATTGGTGATTTCTTGCTCAACTTGAAGTCCAACTTCTCTCATTTTGATCGTGCCGATGTGACCTCCATCTTCTGTCTTTCTCCTTCTATATTTGAAATCTTTTTGTTCACATTTGAATTTAATTCAAATCAAAGGAAAAAAATCAGTAGGGTTTGCCCAGCCCTGGGACGCCTTTGATCAAAATGAAATATACTTATTCAAGTACCCTGGAAAAGGTAGTTTCAGAATATATATGGTTATGGGGGGTCTGTTTCCAAAGCCCTAGGACATATATATAGATCTGATTAAACAGATGGAAATTTGAATAATTAAATTATATACATAAAGTAAGGTCTGAATTTTATATATATCAGCAGTATATTAATTATCTTGTGTTTAAGCATGTTTAATAATGGTTTATGAAAGCTGAAAGTACTCATACACTGGATAATTTCTATGTACAGAAATCAGTAAAATTGTCTGCAACTTAGAGAAATCTTTAAAAACTTTCGTTGGTATTTAACCAAAAATGAAGAGGCCCATCTGTGTGTAAAATAAAATATCTTTGGAGGAATGCTTCCTGATAAGATTTCGTGAACAAAACTGATTTGTAATCTGAATATAAAACATTTTACATTTCCATGTAGTACTTTGAAATAAATGTTTGCTTGCATAACCTTTATTGTATTAATTTTAGTATTTGTCTATAGTTCTCATTGAAAAAATGTTTCATTATGATTAATATTTCACACAATTTTTATGATAAGGAACACTTTATGTAGGGAATGAGTTACCATTTCAATCCTTTGAGAGGGAATGCATTTTTATCTGTGATCTATCTGAAGACGGAGTCTATTTTTCAAGCTATGGTGGTCTATGTGTTGCTATAATCACTGCATCTAGAGATGAATGTTATATATTATTATCTTATTTATCTATCTGACATATTCTTATAACTTTAAACGCTCTTTTTAGTGGAGACTCATATTTGCGTAGCCGCTCCGTTTATTTTATAAGCTGTATGTTATTATCACGAAATCGAAGAAAACCTTTTGTTTAAAAATAAACGAAGCGTTTACTCAAATAGGGGTATCTTCTAAAAATATCGTGAAAGTCTTGAATATTTCTTGGTTGTGATATAGATTGTCTAGGTCAATGTATGTGGATGTGTGTACCTGTATTTATCAGTGCCTATGTGTATGGAAAATGCATGCACAGTGCCTATGTGTATGGAAAATGCATGCACATTTAATTGTGTATCTATGTATGTGTTCGGTTTTTTTTTTATATAAAGGGCCGTGGAGATGTTTCCTTTCTCGTCATTTGTTTGTATGTGTATATATCTAAATATTTCTGGGTGCTTATGTATTATAATTTGAGTGTGTTTGTATTGTTTTACACGAGAGTTTAGGAACCCATTCACACACATAGGATTAAAATGTATACATTTTGTCGACATTAGCGTATATTTTAACCTGATTTCAATAAATTGAATAACATATATTTTTTTTCTTTTCTCCTCATTAATTTTATAATTTTAAACTTAATCGAGTTTAAATTTAGATTTTAAAATTGGTAATTTTTTACTTTTAATTTTAGTATCAAATTTATCATATAATTTTATACTTATTGGTTAGAATAAATTCTTTTTTAATATAACCCCAATTTTAAAGCTCTAAATAGTTATTATAACCTTACTTCGTTATCAAGATTTTTGCACTTTCCTATACTTGTGTTTTGATTGGTAATTCTAGCTTTTGTAATAACGTTTTCCCTTTGCGAAAGGTCGTTAATTAATTTGAAACTTTTAAAACCATTTATTTTACATTCCACATTATCACTTGATAAGTCACCAGAGGTGTTGAAACAAAATAGCTATTTTTGTAGTGATTTTATAACATATTTATGTTATAATTTTTAAATAAATAATTATATATATATATACATGTATGTGTGTGTGTGTGTGTGTGTGTGTGTGTGTGTGTGTGTGTGTGTGTGTGTGTGTGTGTGTCAGCATAAACATTATTTAAGTCGTCTTAAGAAGGTTTGTGCGTGAAACTCGAGTGACGACATGTGTCGTCTTTCATAGGATTTAACGTTGGTATTCGTTTTAACTCGGGCTAGGCAATCTGGTTTTCGGGCACATTAATCAGTATGTAAGTTTGCTTTCAGCCCTTTTTTTCTCTTTCTTCTTTCAATATTGTCGTCTTTATTTGAGACCGTATCTCTATATTAACACTAGTATAACATTTTACCCAGAATTACTCGCCGGCATGTCTGTAAGCAAGTGATTATTAAACACCATGCTGCAACACACTTGTGCGACAGTCGATCCATTAAGTGACCATGAAATATTCTCACGGCATACATACATACATACATGCATATATATATATATATATATATATATATATATATATATATATATATATATATATATATATATATATATTGTGTGTGTGTGTGTGTGTGTGTGGAAGTAGTATTGTTACAGCGTTAGTATTAAAATAATAAATGAATGATTATTAAGCTTCTTGCAAATAATTCTTTTCACTATTCTTCCATTATGTAATTTTAAATTCTTTTTTTTTTAAATGTCTTTTTATTTTTTAAATTTAACTTTTTTTTTAAATTTCCACTTATTTGTGTAAATACATGTACAACTTTTTTTCATATAATTTTATTCAATATTCTTTTTAATTTAAATTTTTATCTTTTTATTTCATAGCATCTAAATGTACCCGCTTTAAAAAATTTGCCAAATACGTTGTGACATTTTCATTATCCTAGTTGCGCTGTTGCTTATAAAGGTTGAGAAAAACTGTTCTAAGCTCCTTTGGTTTCCTACTACGGGATGAGCCAATTTGTAGCCCACACATCAGTTCAATCTCAAGTAGATATAATAAGAAAGAATAACAAAAACGTACAGATTTCATGCCTTTCACCAAATATATTTTAGGGATACCTAACAAAGTATCATCTGAAGCGACATTAAGGAACCTTCTTGTATTTCTTCAGAGTATCATTTACCAAGCTTATCGTAAGGATTCGTAAATGGGTAATAGATTCCCGCTTAAAGTTAGCCATTTACGTCACTTAAGAGCAGAAGAAACAATTTTGATGACAATGAAAAGGAACAACTGTCGTTATCGATTTCGTTTCATTTACAATTCTGTCAGTCTCATACAAATTTAGAAGTTTCCTGAATTGGAAAACACACGTTAGCAGAAAATCATCTACGTGTAAGTCAAACTGACTTCCCTGTCATTGTCAAATAAGTCAAAAGACGTGAGTGATTATAATAGAAATTAGTTCCTAAATTATATTTATATTCTGAAGGGATATATTATATCATTTTTTCTATAAGTCAAAAGATTTAATTCGAAACTGAATACAGATTTGAAAAGTAGATAATTTATTTTAATAAATAGATATCACCTGGGTATGACGATAAACTAAATTCAGCAGCAAGCCCTATGATTGGGAGGTTTTGAGGAGTGTGGAAATACGACTTAATTGCTGTTTTTCCCAGGCCCCCTCTGACCAGGTGGGGTACCACCTGTTAAAGTCCCACCTATCGGTAAATAGTTAACCTCCAAACCGGGATCAAAACACTATGAAAGTGTAAATATTTTTATTTTAAAATACCATAAATACATAAAGTTTTATACGGTAAAAATTACCATTTTTATAACCAAAAAAAAATATCAAAAATATATTTTTGGTCAAAAATGACTACTGCTCCCAAGAAAATTAAATTTCGGCATTAATAGACGCATCAGGAGTTGATACGATGCTAAACAATAAGTATATACAGGTATGAACAAAAATTCTTATTACTATGAAATTTAAAGTTTCTCAGAAATAATGTCGGATAAAGAAATATATTTATATATTACTGTTTACGGTTTGGATACGAATTTGGAGCTAAAAGATATAGACCTGTATTTCGCGAATTGCCGTGTACTTTGCCGCGGATTGCATTCTACTAATAAATTTAAAGATTCATCATCCAAATTCCACAAACTTCATTATCAAAATTCGTGCAAACCAATTTCCTACATGACTGTCAGTAATGACATTTTAACCTCTACATATTTTTCTAGATGTATCTTTTGCTTGATTCCCTTACATAAACTCCAACAACCTGACATGATGGAAATGAACTTTCAACCCCTCAAAATATTGGTGAAGACATGTATTCTTTAATACATGGCTCAATTGCCCTGCAGAACTAATGTATATTATTCTTCTTTTATGTGCCGTGTCCCTTAAGGACGTAGTCGATCATGGCTCTCTACATCTTCCTGCCACTTGTAACTCATAGTAAGTTTTGTCTTTTTATTTTTTTCTCCCAAATTCTGTTCAACGATGCATTTGATCAAGATCATCAAGTATGTCACGTGGTGTTTTCCTCTGTCTCTCTTTCCCTTTTTCCGTCCCGTGAGTATCAGATTTTCAAAGCCATTATTCCTCATTTCATGCCTTAGAAAGTTCAGCTATCTCTTCCTGGTGTAAAGAATACGTTTACTTTTTGTTTCCATTCTCCACAAATCTTCGTTGTAGCTCACATATTCAGCCTATAATATCCTCAGAATATTTCTGTAGAAATGAGTACTGAACTGACATGTGATATCTGTAATGTGAGGCAACGAATGATGCACAATCTCCTCAAAGATTAAGAAGAGATTTGACGTAACAAATATGAGGTTTTACTGAAAATAGATTAGATTACTGCAAATTTAGACTTAACTGCCACGCAGCTAGACTGGGATATTCGCCATTACAATTGATTCACATAAACTGAAATTAACATTATTTACATTATTCGGACTTTTATCTTCATCTTCATTGTTGTTCATGTTGTACGTTCTGGTCTTCTTCAGGTGATTGGAATTTTGATTCGAACCATTTATTTCAGCCGCCGCGGTAGATTGTCCTAATTCCACGTGCCATGCCTCTTCTGGATGTCTCAGTTATTTACATTTAACTCAACTCTGCAAATGTTTTGGTTCATCACTGTTGGAGCCTGGTATTGAATTCACAACTCTTTGAGTCTACTTACTGGATCTAACCGACCCCTTTATCCATTGTGTCGAAGATGAGGATTAATGTAAATAATGTTAATAATTAGAATGCATCATCTCAGAGATATAGACAGAGAAAAGGAAATATAACTCAACTTTCATGTTTTATGATTAAATTTGCGTGGTTCGATAAGCTCAAATTGGCAGGTATCTCAAGTGACTTAAAGTCTGCTGTTAACTGTGGCAATGAATGTCTAGATAATTAAAACGGCTTTTTATTAATCATCTGAGATTCCATTCTTCCTTTAATCAGTATAACTGATGTTAACCTCCAGGAGAACGATACATTGCGCCTTCTCAGCAAACGCTCTCTACTGACATGAAGTGGACCAAATAAGGTTTGGTATTCTTGTTATGTATTTAGAGATTCTTGACAAAATTCGAAGAAGAATATGCAATCTTATTGATCTTGTCTTGTCATCCCGGCTTTAGTAACATTCTTAGCGCCGAAATGTAGTTTTCCTATGCCTTTTCCATAAATACTTTCATCTTAATTTTTCTGATGAATGACACCCAGACTTTATGCATTTGAGCGGAGTACTAGTTTGGAAACAGGATCTCACCATTTTACAGTGGAATCGGCTAGATGTACATCCTTTACAAATATTTCATTTTCTTGAGCTTCTCGGCTTTGGAAATTTCTTCCGGCTTCATGCTTTCCAGCCAACTTTGATCTCCAAAAATTGAATGTCAAACATTATCTACTGTCTTGTTGATTACTCTTCTATTGTTTTCGATCCTGAATGTTTCTCTGTTGTTCCTATTCTTTCACACTCAGTAACATATATTTTGTTTTTGTGGATTTATTGGCTTGCTTGGGTATAAATGATTAAAAAATACTTGTTCTGTTTTATTATTGTATAATATGTTTGAGTTGCACAAGATTTATGAAACCTAAAAGCTATTTGTTTACTTTTTTTAATATTTTATATAAAAATATATATGTATGTATGTATCTATAAATGATATGCCGATATATATTTTTGCATAACTTTATATTTATGAGTAAGTTATGATAAACTGAAATGGTAGTTTTCTGATGCTTTCCATCCTTTAGGATTTCATCGGACTGTTCTTTGCTGACGCTGCCACACCTACACATACCCACGAAACGAGAAACACAGGTACTTTCAAATTTAAAAAAAAATATTTCTGAAAGAATATCTCTTTACTCAATCCGGCCAAGTTCATATTTATTATTTTTCTTTTCTAAGAGAAAAAGTCATATATTATATATATATATATATATATATATATATATATATATATATATATATATATATATATAATTGTGGAACCCCGTTTTTTGATTTTAGTAAAATGCTATAGATTTAAGTACTCTCACTGAAAAGTCATTTTTTACATTGACTGGCTTCAAATATTTGAATTTTTTTTTTTCATATATATTAACCATCCAGCGACATCGTCTGAGACGCTTCATATACTTTGAATTGGCAGATGATAAATATTTCTTAGGGTTAAATGTTGATGGCTCATTTCAGAATAATATTTTCCCGCCTCAAAATGGATATTTAAAAATATTTAGTAACCAAAGAGCTTGAAATTAATAAATTTAATTTCCTGGACCCGATAATATTATTATTAATATGATTAATTCTTGTTCACTAACTAGTTTTTTTCAGTGAACGTTTGGCCAGGGCTTTGGTCGATCGTTTGTTGCACAAGCAAAACTGATATTCTCATAAACAATTACAGACATTTTTCGCATATTCATTGTAGTATATAATATTACGAAAGGGCTTAACGATATTGACACATGCAGAAAAAGTTTGATTACATGCTTCAACGGTGTCAGCTAGATCCCAACAATTTATACACAGAGAGAAAACAACGTAAATCCACGTCACGTACAAGCGCACACATGTAGACGCATTTTCATTTTATCCTGTATCATCGTTATTCATTCGGTTGTAATGTAAAAAAATGATAAACGAAATATTTTGTGTAAAGTTGTTCACAGAGAATATTTGCAATTAATTTCTTTCAATTTGAAAGAAAAATTATACTCAAATAAAAGTTATTGAAATTTGTAAATCCCTGTTCGTGGATTCACTTAATTCTTTGCTTCTACACGCACGCACGCACACACAGACACATATATATACATACATAGTGCTCAATACAAGCAAGAAAAAACAAGTTAAAATAAAAACAACATATAGACCTTTTAAGTTTAAAAGCCAGGTGGTCCTTTAAAATACGGGATCACAGTTTCGACTAGGCTATCCAAAAAAGTTACTTGTAAGACAATCTTTAAGGAAAAAGAAAGAATATGAGATAAACTTAAAGGCAGAGGGCAACAAAATAAAGCTAGAATTTAAACCTCAGCCATTTCGAGGAAAAAAGATATTATTTGGTTTAATCCCCCTTTTAACATAGAGGTGAAATGTAATATACGTAAATTATTTTTCAAGTTAATTTCTAAAGACTTCCCAAAAAATTCATATCTACATAAAAAAGACAAAATAACAGAAACCTCAAAACTAACGTGCAGCAAAATAATAATAATAATGTATGTAACTGTAGAAATAAAAATAGTTGCCCATTAAATGGAGCTTGCAAAACGGAATCTAATATTTATAAAACAGAAGAACAAATATAAATGGTCAAATTAAAACATATATAGGCTGAACGACAGGCCATTTCAAACGAAGATGGTAGAATCACATACCAAATTTTAGGTTACCAATCTTGCCAGCCTCATGTGGAATTTAAAACAAAAAATACTAGGAAACCGGTCTTAAGTTGTACACTTTTTTAAAAGGTAAAAACATGTAACAATTATACATGCATTTGCAAACATGTGAATGTGAGAAATTAGCAATTATGACATTCCTGGACCCCAAAATCTTTTAATCCAAAATTCAGAAATTTTAAGCCCTTGCCCTCATATAATACACTGTTTTTCTTAATTGAATATGACGCTGGTTAAAAAACTATAAAATAAAAGATCCCAGTGTTACCCTTTAGACATGCGCACGCATCCCCTATAACAATTAAGTTACATATTTGATTTCCCTTTTTACTGTAAACATTTACAATACACTTGCATTACTGTCCGTTTCCATTCTTTCCTTCACCACTTCCTTACCCATTACACCCAATGTCCTGTCTTTCTATGATCATGCGCTGGTTATTTTTGGGAATGATAATTATGTAGCGTTCTTTCCGTTTTTTTTGTTTTTTTTCAAATATAGAGTTAAATTAGTCATTTTCAAATTATCGCCGACGAGAGCACCAGGTCGAAACCATGGTCGCGTAATTTAATTTACCTCCTGATTTTTAAAGAATGTGTCTCACTTCTTTGTTTATTCCTCGTCGCGTTGAAAAAGGACACAGGCGTGTCTGAAAATTCCGATTTAAACTCTTTCTCTTCATGCCTACTTTTAGTCGAAAGTCTAATATACATTAATTATCATCTATCTTGTTGCTAATATTGTTATCATATTTTACCTTTTTCCACAACTTTTATTAATCTACCTATTAAATCAATTTCATCTCTCTCTCTTTATATATATATATATATATATATATATATATATATATATATATATATATATATATATATAGTTTTCTACCAGTTAGATGTTTCATGGCAAATAAAAAAAGCATTTTTTCATACTATAAATGTTATTTAAGTTTATTTTATGATTGTGGCCTCATCGCCATATATTGGTGACAAAATTAATTATGTTAGTATTACTAATATTGGAGTTAAATAAATAAACATTTTCCTTTCAACATTTTGTTTGTATTTTTGTTATACCTACTATACATTTAACCTAATGCTGGATTTAACTGACGTGTTTTTTTGTCATTTTCCAAAGAAAGCGACGTCGTATTTTAAAAGGGAAGTTTTCATTATTATCCATTTATGCTTATAATTTTCGTTGTTTAATATATTATAATTTTTGTTATATTATTATGCATTTATAATCTTTAATTATTAAAAAACTTTTATTCGTCTATTTCTTAAGTCATAGATTGTTTTTGTTTTTTTAAATAAGTGTAATTTAGCAAGTGTAATTTATAAACAATATCTCACTAAGAACTATTATATTAAGAACATTCAATACCATGTATTTGTTAAATTACTTGGCATGAATAATTCTACTCTATTTTATATTTAAGTGTAACATTTTTCTCTTTATAAATGAGAATGTAAATTTTGAATTTGTAGGAAAGTCTTTACGAATCGTAATGTTTGTTTTGATATTTTACTATAAAATATATTGTTAATAATTCTATCATAAGATGTATTGCTGGTCATTTTCCTTTTAAAATGTATTGTTTGTAATTTTGCTATTAATAGGTAGTGTTGGTATTTTTATATAAAACTGTACTGTTGTTAATTTTTTATATAAAAAATTATGGTTGGTATGTTTTTATATAAAAATGTATTCGCATACTACCATAGTGTTTTATGTTTGGGGTTTTTTGAAACTGCTACTTATTTCCCGAAAATCTGCTACAAATCGTAAAATAAAAAATGCGAAAAAACTATGAGATTATTTAATTATAAAAGCTTTTAATTGCTTGTATAAATAAGATTTATTAAGGACACTAGTCTTAAGAAAAAATATTTTCGATAAATAATGAATTTTTACAATAATGAATTTAATTTTGTAATTAATTAATTTTTTTTTTAATTTAATTATACAAATTATAATGTTTCAAATTTTAACTTTCTGCATCCCTTTTATTGTTTTAGGCGATATTATTAAGTGATAAATATATTTTCTAATCAAAAATTAAAAGGCTTAACACAGATCATTATACAGCAAGATTTTTAAAATAATTTTTGATTTTTTGTATATATAAAATATTATGTAACGTTACCACTTTTAAAATTATGGTCGACTATGCTACACGATATTATCCGAAATTAAGAGCAATGCTTATAGTAAATGTAAATTCAACAATCCTAAAGTTAGATTAAGGAGAATATTTTCCAACAATTTTAAGAGTAGTTAAAAATTATATAAAAATGCGTTTGCGTCATTTTATTAGATTATGTTTTACAGATAAAATATCCGTAGAACAACAATCAATTTGTCATCACCTCATCACACAGGTAAACATGGCTACTCTCCGTTAAAAATACTGTTACTGTTTGCTTAAAAATTCATTTCGGTGGTATTTTTTAAAGTAAATTATATTTCTTTCAAATTAGATTAATTATACTTTAAATCAGTCAATAGTCCTGAAATATAGTTTCAGTAAAGTATTTTTTTTTATTTCTGGAAGATTTTTTTAATAAAAAGAATTGCATTGGGATGAAAGACGACTAAAAATGGCGCTAATCAGCTATTTTAGCAATAAGAACAATCAATTCATTAAATATAATTTTTTGTTTGAAATGAACCAGAGTATTTTGCTTACTGGAAATAGTAAATTCAATCCTTTAGCTTTCAATTAAAGCTAAAATGAAAGTTTTTTTTTTTTTCATTTTTTTTTTAAATTCAGGTAAATCTCAGATATCGTGCATTGGTGGAGGGCCTAATCTATTAATTCTTTCTCACATTGTCAGTTGTTTTTTTTTTTGTCTCAACCGATGGTGCTGGAATATACAGATTGATGTCATTTCTCCTATTGTAAGCAAAATTTGCCATTACCAATGGCTGTGCCTAATGTCCCTACCATCTGACTTGGGATTAAATTTGCTGTTGTATTTACAGGTGATAGTGATAACGTTTTTTGGCCACGTGGTCAAATAAATATGTATATATATATTTTTTTTTTTTTACTCTATTTTATTAAATCTCTAGCAAACTTAGTTTTTTCATTAAGAACATAGAATTTGCATCTAAGGTTATAATTAAAAGATGCAAGATATTAAGAGATGTTTTAACGGGTGAAACTGAGAAAATCCAATTATCGCACTGTTTTTCTAATATCAGATTTAAAAAGTGTCATTTTTTAAAGAAACGATCTAACTTGTTCAGTTCTCATACGTTATTTGCATTACTCTTTTACGACTTTGAAAACGTTTCTTTACAAATATCATCGCAGGACTGACATATGTCATCCTCAATTTAAGCAAATAGATTTATTAGATAGGAAATATATATTAGCATTTTTTGTAACTCACTACCGGTAAAGTCTATTAAAAATAACTATACTATATATATATATATATATATATATATATATATATATATATATATATATATATATAGTCGACAACGAAATTATTCATACATCCATCAATTTTGAATATTTTTATCCATTTCTCAGAGCCTATTACCAGTACGATGTCAGTTTTTATATGTTAATAAGCACAAAAAGCTAATATAAAAATCAATTTCAGAACAATAGGCTAAATTCAGCAAATGTGACAGGTGAATTATGCAGAATAGTAAAAGAGAAAATTATTCGTACATTAGAAAACTTCGTTTTAAATTAATTGATTTGTGTAAGTATAAGTAATTTACAGAATTATATCATCGATTAAGCCTTCTATACTATTTATTCAGTATAATATTTGTGATAATTCCAGCAAAGAATATCACGTGGTGTTACCAGTGTTATTCTTACCTTAACAACAAGATAGGTAAGACAAAAGATCTTAGCTTGAGACAGATAATTGTTAACGTCCACAAGTTGGGAAATAGAGCTATTTCAAACCGGTTAGCTTTCCCTAGATCTACGGTACAGTCCGTTATAAAGAAGCTTAAACAGTTTGGCACGACAGAGAATTACCGGGTTGTGCAAGAAAACCCAAATTTTCACCGAGAACTGCACGAAAACTGTGTTGGAACAAGAGATGTTTTGAAAGAAATCGCCAAATGTTTGCATACAATGTGCATTTGCGTAAGTACTCGTACAATGCAACGTTGTTTAAATAGAAATGGGTTGTGTGGAAACCGACCATGACGAACCACTCTTCACAAACCATGTCACATTGTTGCTCGGTTTAATTTTGCCAAAAAGTTATTGTATAATGAACATTGCTTTCGGGAACAAGTACTGTGGAATGATGGAACAAAAATTGAGCTATTTGGAGATAATGATGTATAGAAGAAAGTTGAGTCTTTCCTCCCAAAGAACACAGTGGCAACATTAAGACATGGTGGCGGCTCGATGATATTTTTGGATTGTTTTAGCTCTTGTTGGCTGGGCAATTAATTGCAATAACAGGAATAATGAAATCTGCAGACTATAACAAAATTCTGGATGAAAATCTACAACTATAGCGCAAAGTATTCATCTAGGTCAGCGATTTTGTTTCCAGCAAGATAATGATCCCAAACATACGTCTGAATCAGTGACTGTGTGGCTTCAATAAGTCCTGTCTTGGATCCCACTGAAACCCTATGGCTAGAATTGAAAACCGTCGGGTATTGGAACGCATCAGCACTGAGGAATGGAAGAAAAACCCAGAAAAGACTTGTTGAAATCTCATTCAAAAATTTCGAAAACGATTGCAACAAGTTATAAGGATAAGTGACTATGCTATTGAATATTAATACTGAGAAAATTATCATTTTTTTTCTATTTTTCATGCCGTACAAATAATTTTGTCTATTCATATTTTGCATAATTTGCCTGTTAAATTTGTTGTATTTAAGCTATTGTTTTGAAAATTGTGTTTTATTTTCTTTTGTGCTTATTAAATATAAAACAAACTGTCATTGTACAGGTAGTAGATTCTGGGAAATGGATAAAAATTTTCAAAATCCATGGATGTATGAATAATATCGTCGTTGACTATATATATATATATATATATATATATATATATATATGTGTGTGTGTGTGTGTGTGTGTAGGGATGTGTGTGTGTTGTGTGTAAGGTGTGTGTGTGTGTGTGTTGTGTGTAAGGTGTGTGTGTGAGCTTATTTGAGTTGCAGAAACCATTCTTTCAAGCAACACAAATCACATAATCATATTCATATTTAAGGAAGCATTTAGTATCGTTAATTTCCTTCCTTATCAGTTATTATTCAAACATTTGCTTATAATGTCATTTTATTAGACTTTCCTTATTTGTTGTCTGTGAGTATGTTTTCTGTTTGGGCGAAGACACATTTTGAAATTTATCGGAAAATCGTTTCGAGTTATAACGTTTTTTTTTTGTTTTTTTTATATTGGTTCAGAATAGACAATGTTTAACAACAAAAATATTAACTAGATGTTCTCTTAAATTTGATAATAATATTTCTACTTTTATACATTCTTATTTATTTATTGATTTCTATTATTATCTTTTAGAATATATATAATAATATTTCTTACAGTGGTACATTTGATGTAAAATATATATATATAGGTATAGTGTGGGGGTCTGGATAAGGTCATACCATTACTGAACCTTTATGTGGACGGGCATCACTGGTATTCAAACATTCTCTTATGTGATGGCTCCACGTTGCCAGACCACGGTAAACCGTTGCAGCTGCTGGGTTAAATTCACATGAAGGAGTGGTGTTAACACAGTACCACTGGGCGAAGGACCTCCTCAATATAGATGACAGGTCAGGGTGGAAGGGTTCCAACGTCCACAAGTTGGCGACCAAGGCGATACACCTAATTGAATGATACTGCCTGTGGTCTACTATGAAGAGGGGTGGTCTCAACCAGATTCAAACTATCAAGATGTACCATATGACGACGGCACCAAGAAATCATTCGCAGAGACTCATGCTATGGCATACGACAGCAACAGTTGGGGGAGTATGGTGGATAGTTTAGCACTTCGGGGCCCCAATTACTCCGTCTAGAATTAAGGGTGAATGAAAGCCTTAAAAAAAAAAGCCTTCTGGTAAAATTGTCATATGCCTTTTCCCAAAATTCCACAGGAAGCCACAGACATTGCTTTATATAAAAATATGCATATCGTGTATCCAACATTTGGCAAAGCAACTTTAAATGAATATATAAGCGTCACCAGTATCTGGAACACGGTCTAAACAGAAATGTCATGGCAAATATGTCTGTTCGTATAACAGTCAGAGAGTTAATTATTAAGTTCTCCCCTCGAGTAATGAACATCAACTCTATCAGAAATATCAGCATCCCTCTTTATTTTCATATTGGAAATATTCGAATTACGTTTCGTCTCAATCTCTTTCAATTTGTCTCTGTTTATATATTTTGGGCAGATCTCAAGATTGATGTTTCAACACTGATCGTAATTTTTGTGGAACGCCTTCTTTAAGGAATATATAAAATGTCTTAAAGTCAAACGATTCAACTAATTTTTCAAAAATTTTAAATGTTGTTAGCACTGCATTATTCTTCACCGTACGCCGTGCACTTCTGTTTTTAAGATTTGGAATCTTTTCTCATCAAAAGCATTATCTTTCCATGGGCTCAAAACCATGAAATATAAGTCATTTAAGATATGATTTCGCATCTAAAATATCATAAATCTGGACAGCAGGGATACATTTCATAAAATTGCAATGTGATATTTCCAGTCACTTGAGAAATAAACAAAGCCGAATGAAAATTTTTGAATTCTGATTTTAACTGAGATAAATTAATATTATTTTTCAGCAAACAACTTTGCATGAACAAACTAAGTAAATATCAAACGCCGTAGAAAAGATCATAATGCAAGAAGTTTAACTCAACTAATATTTCTAATGTAATCTATAGAAATGCTTCTTTGTAATTATTCCATTATCACAGAGATTTCATTCTTTCTTCTCCAATAGCAAGCAGCGAATTGACTATATATATATATATATATATATATATATATATATATATATATATATAATAAATAAGACAGCACTTGAAATAAAACGCGAGGACAAATAGTTTTTCGGAGACAGTAGATCGAAGAGAAAAGAAATCTAATAACATTTATTTCCCCACCCATTAGCGTTCGGAATCGAGAACTAAAAGCTATGTTCAAAGCGAATAAATAGAGGGAATAAAGTAATCAAAATACCCACACGCACATACACACGGTTGAGCTCTCTGTCGTGCGACGATAGCCTAGGGGTAGGATATCTGACAGATGCCAAATTGGTGGGGTTTCGATATATATATATATATATATTGTCATCCACAGACAGACTCTTTCGATGTATCGCAACCCTTCAGTATATCTTGACGTCCAATTGCTTTAAAATTGGACGTCTAGATATACTGAAGGGTTGCGATACAGAGAAAGAGTCTGTCTGTGGATGACAATATATATATATATATATATATATATATATATATATATATATATATATATATAGTAAAATGTAGCAGGTTTTCTGCCATCTATTCACAGAAGCTCGTCAGGTAAGTGGGTCGCTAACCTCCCCTTTTTTTTCCTAAATATGTCGCGTGAGGGTTAATTTTTCTTCCTCTTTATAGACCCAAGGAAATCCAGCTCTCTTTTTCTGATTCTGAATATAAATGTTCTGTCTGAACTACTGGGTTGATCAGTTAGAATTATTTACACTATTTTTATTTGAACTATCCTCCTCATCTTGTTGTTATGTTATCGTTTTATCCTTTTATCGCCGGCGTACTTCCCTTCTGGGAGCTATTGTTTCCTCACTATCTTCCTCCCTCTTCCTAATTGTCTAGATATGGAAGATAGTGATCGTGTTCTTTTTCATAGGAGTGTTCTTTCCGTTTATCTTCAGAGTCTATAATACGTTTCGATTCCATTGTCATGTTTTTCTTGCCTTGACATGACACTTTCCCCTTCATTACTTTCAGGCTCACTGTACATTTCTTCATCGCTATCGTGTTGCAATATAACTTGGTCTTAATGCGCTAATATCAGATTTCTTTTATTATAATGTCCTGGCAACATTGCATTATGAATCTTGTCTCTTGTAGATTAGATTCACTGTTCTTTTCAAACCACAGTTTTTCGCTGATTGACATGGTCAATGGGTCTCTGATATGTCTGCCTATGAGTGCGGACTGGCTTTTCGATCTTCCAGCATATGCTTCTATCTTTCCCTTTTTAATATTTTCAGTCATTTTTTATAGTTTAAAACATCCTTTCTACTTATCGATTGCAGATGGTACGGTGCGGATTTATATAGTTTGCATCAAATTTTGTTCAAACATTGGTATAATTCCTCGTCACAGCACTCTGCAGCGTTGTAAGATACTAGCGTTTCCGGAATTCCATTTCGTGGTCTTTAACGCTTGCTTGACGGTCGAACTTGTTTTGTTGAAAACTGTATTATTTTTATAATTTTGCACCCTTGCGTTGCTGGCAGAATCACTACGTCTCCATTAGAAAATTATACCCTTTTCCTCAGTTCACTTGTGTTTAACGTCTTTAAAACGCCTTTTTGCCAGTGAACAATTATTCCATCTTATTTTTTATTCTGATCAATATACTGTTCAATGTTCTCGTTTCGTGTCCTCCGTTAATTTGTGTATCGACAAAATATCAGTTTCGATCAAATGTAAGAAAGTATCTTCGGATTGTTCTTCTTCGCTTTCAGAAGCAATGGACCTAAATCTCGACAAACCGTCTACATGCGGAATAATCAAACGCCATTAACATTAAGTACTAATCTTACAATTCTAGAAGATATTACCATCGGAAGTTCTTTTCTAGGATTAAATAATGAATTCTAAACGTTTATGGTCGGAATTTAGTAAGATTTTCTTTCCAATCAAAAACTGACGAGCTCTGTCGACCATATTATGGCGAACGCATCTTTCTCAATATTTGAGTAGTTTGATTCGGCTTTTGACAATTTTCTCCAAAGATACATGACAGGATGTTAATCCTGCGCTAATATTCTTGAAAATGAGTTTTCATTTGCGTCTTTATTTACAAGTCCTAAAAAAGAGATTCCAATTCTTTTTTGTTCTTAGGTAGATCATTTTTTATATTTTTGTTAAATATTGGTCA